>CM032453.1:159053961-159233880 GCA_019049505.1 Pachyrhynchus sulphureomaculatus
CTGAAAAAGATGTATATTTCGATATATTCGTAGCAAACCCATTAAATTAACCTACACTAACGATATACAAGCAAACAAACCGACGGAAATTTTAGACCATATTTTTTTCTTAACACGTTGACTGCCACGCCAATTTTCAGAAATCTGGCCTAAAATGACAATTTGATTTAATCACATTATATTATTAAAAACTCTAATTCTAGTACATAGTTATCATCAAAAAGCATAAAAAATGTGTTTTTTTTAAAAAAAAGGTCTTACGAATTATCTCGTAGTTGGCTTCTGTAACAGAAATCTCTTCGCGGAAGCCAACTACGAGTTAATTCGCACGCAGACACGCACAGACACGCTTCAACCTGTCGCTTCTCTAAAGCTGAATCATAGATACGCGTCCATATTCGCCAGTAGTATCTCAGAAATTGTCGAGTGCAATCACATTTACGTCTTTCTTGAGTGTCTTGTTTTATAATTATTGTCATAATTAAATTATCAAGAACGCAATATGGATAAGAAAAGACCACTGACTCAAAATGAAATTGAGTACTACGCAAATCTAAGTGATTCAGAATTTGACGGGATTTTTGGCGAGGATGGTAACGACAGTAGCGATTATGAACCTTCTGAGAATTCAAGTGATAGTGAAGACGAAGTCGTCTCCGAACCTGAAGTTGATCCCGAATTTGAAGATAATGACGATGATTCCCAAGCAACAACATCAAATGCGAATGAGGATTTGTGGACAGAAATTCAACAAAATCCTGAATTATTTATTTCCAAGAAAATGTTGGTGTCAAATTGGATACGACAAATTTTTACAGTACAAACGCTGGTGGACTTATTTTTTTCGGATGAATTTCTTGCATTACTGGTGGAACAAACTAATTTATATGCTGCGCAAGAAATTGAAAAACGCAAAGAAATAAAAAAATCTAATAGGTTATCAAAGTGGGAAGACATCAGTGCTGCAGAGATGAAAGTTTTTATTGGACTTTTGTTGCAAATGGGACCTTGTACTTTTCCATCAATTGAACATTACTAGAGCACAAACAAGCTACATAATGTAAACTTTTGGCGCTCACATATGAGTCGAAATCGATTCCAGTTGTTACTTCGTTATTTTCATTTGGTTGATAACTCAATACCATCTGCCGACAGATTATACAAGTGAGACCAATACTAAATCATTTCAATAATATTATGCATGAAAACTATGTACCAGATAAAAATATTTGTATTGACGAATCCAAGATTGCTTTTCCGCCAATACATTAAAAATAAAAAACACAAATATGGTATCAAACTGTATGAACTATGTGAGTCCGACGGTCTTGTAATGAAAATAAAGATTTACAGCGGAAAATCTGAGGAAACTGACAATAATGTAGGTCACACTACTGACGTTGTTTTACATTTACTTGAGGACTATCTCGATAAAGGATACACGGTTTACATGGATAATTTTTATAATTCTCTTACTCTTACAAAACTGCTAAATACACGAAAAAACTTATGTGTGTGGAACCTTACGAAATAACAGAAAAGGAAACCCCAGAGATGTGGTAAATCGTGAACTGAAAAAAGGGGAGTGTATTTGGCAGCAAAATGGTCCTGTTACTGTATGCAAATGGAAAGACAAACGAGATGTCCTTAGCATTTCAAACATGCATGCTGTTGAAATGGTAGAGGTGCCCAATCGCAATGGAAAAATTTGTATGAAACCGAATATAATTCGAGATTACAATAATGGAATGTCTGGCATTGACCGATCAGATCAAATGCTTTCGTACTACTCATCTCTAAGAAAGACTATTAGATGGCCCAAAAAGATTTCATTACATATTATAGAGATATATATACACAATGCTCACAAAATTTTTCAAAAAGCAACATCTTCTAAAATAAAACTGATAAAGTTCAGAGAAGAATTCGTCGTCGCGTTGATTGGAGAAGAGATTCAACCAGTTTCGAAAAAAATTAAATTGCAAGAGCTCCATTATTTTAGAGAGTCTACCACCTACGAAAAAAAAACAGCGTCCGATAAAGCCATGTCGTATATGTACCCAAGCAAAAAAACGCCGAGAAACGCGTTATTTCTGTCCAGCCTGTAAAGAGAAGCCAGCCCTTTGTGTGGAAGATTGTTTTAAGAAGTTCCACAAACAATAAAATATTATTTTATTTCTTGAATTTGAACTAATTTTTATAATTATATTTTTTGTTCATTTTTTAATAAATTTTCTGTTCATGCAAGCCAGCATTGATTTTTTGTTCTTTTCCCAGAAGCCATCTATCGAGATTAGCACTGATATATTTCGAGTTTAATCGTAGCTGCACAAAAATGGCAAGTAAAACAGGACGAGATAACTCGTAGTTGGCGTCCGAGAAAAGAACGCAATCTACGAGTTATCTCGTAATTGGCAGTCAACGTGTTATTAGTCCCAAAAATGTGACCCTTCCCCCCTCCCCCTTAGCGAGGAGAGTAAAAAATGTACATTTAACAATATTATTGAAAACTAAATTTCAGGCATCCGAAAAGTCTGGTAAATGGATTTTTCCGTTTAAATTAAACTTTTCTAAACAGTTAAACTTAAATTTACTATTCACTCTTGGTAGAGAATATCTGTAACTACTACTACTTACAAAAATTACCTTTAGGTTAAATATTTATATCTGATGTTATCTGTTATATTATTGCCTGTTATTTTCAGATATTTTCAATGTCAATCAATATTTTTACAATTAAACGTAGTAAAGAACCTGATGATACTTAAAAGAAAGCTCCATGGGAATATACGGAAGAAGCCGTCCTCGAGTTATACTTAGACATACAGAAATACAGGCAGACGTTGAATTTACGTGTCAGCAAACATGTGGTCTTCGTCGAAATAAAGATGTGTATCTTAACCCATTTATGCCCAACGGGTCAAAAACGACCCACTACTTTAATTATACAACTACCTATACACGTGCATGTGTAAAGTGTTACCTATCGTTGCATTCAGTTGTTGAAAGAATAAACATCATTAGCACTATATTGCAGAATGTGCTAAGAATTCGTTTTTTTTAGTATTCGTGAAAAAAAAAATAAATGATAAATTATTGCAGCGTGACATGGAAAGAAAATCGTACTGGTAAGTGGCTTATTTGACTACTTATTGTGTTGTTTTTCAAATTAGTTATTGTACTGATTTCAGATTATGCGAAGTAATATTTCTTTGGAGGTTAGGTTTTTTTATTTGTAAAATAAATGCATGAAAAGTTGCTTGGGTCGTTTTTGACCCGTTGGGCAGATATGTTCTATACATTTTCTTATTTTTAGGACGAAACCATTGACGACGGCTGAGTTGTTAGACGAAATAGAAAAACTAACCGATGATGATCCTATTCCAGACGCAATCTATATAACTCCCCCAGATGATAATGGGTTTGAAAGTAATGAAAACTCAGGGGATGAAGACTGTAATGATCCCAACAGATTAAACTCAAAGCAGCTTCAAGCGCCAGCGGAAACCAATACAGAAGAAGCCAGCAATTACGATGATGACAGTAACATAACAGAATCTACTGGAAGGCAAAACAAGTCACGGAAGAATCGACAATGGGTAATAGGTGATTTGAATAGAGGTAAAACAAAACAGTCAAATATCGAACTTTTACCTGTGTTGACATTAGGCGATGAATGCGAACCTCTGGATTTTATAAAGCTCTTCCTGAATCCGGAAATATTGGAACTTCTTGTAAAACATACCGTCTTATATGCTGGCAGTAAAAATTGTAGATTAGAAATTGGCAATGACGACATGCTGGTTTTTATTGCTATTCTTTATGTGAGTGGATACGTTCTCGTTCCCAGACGTCGCATGTTTTGGAAGGACGAGATGACGCCCGAAATGTTTTGGTTTATAACTCTATGAGAAGAAATCGGTTTGAAGAAATATTTAGATTTTTGCACGCAGCTGATAACAACAACTTAGCACAGAATGATAAAATGGCAAAGCTACGACCTTTGATTGAAAAAATGAACGAAAATTTCATCAGATATACCCCTCTAACTTCTTGTGTGTCTATCGACGAATCCATGATTCCGTATTTTGGCCGAAACGGATGTAAACAGTTTATCAGAGGAAAGCCAATCCGTTTCGGTTACAAAGCATGGGTTTTAACAACTCCGTCAGGCTATTGTGTCAATTTCGACGTGTATCAAGGACGAAAATCTCAACACACTGACGAAAAACTTGGACTAGGCGAATCTGTAGTAACGAATTTTGCGAAATTATTACAAACTAATTTTCCTGATTTTGAGTGTTCATTATTCTTCGACAATTTCTTTACAAGCACTACTCTTACCAGTAAGTTGGGAGAAATGGGTTTTGGTGCAACGGGTACAGTGCGAGAAACCGTACCGATAAATGTCCACTTCAACAATCTTTCCAAATGAAAAAAAAGGGAAAGGGGCGTATTTGATAATGCCATTGACAAAGAAAATAATATTGTTTGTGTCCGTTGGAAGGATAACAGTGTGGTCACAATTTTATCAAATGAATTTGGCGTAGAACCTATCCGCCAAGCTGCTAGATATTCTGCAAAAGAGAAAAAAAAAGTTGAAATCCCCCCAGCCAAACGTGATACATTGTTACAACAAGTTCATGGGTGGTGTTGACCAAATGGACAACATTGTGGCAAACTATCGAATAGGCTTTCGTGGAAAGAAATGGTATATTCCTATTTTGTTTTGGACGTTTGATGTATGTATGAATAATGCTTGGATACTGGCTCGAAAATTTGGAAAAAAAATTGACAATTTGGAATTTCGCAAATTAGTTGTATTATCAGTACTTCAAAAATATGGAAAACCCCCCTTAGCTACTGGCCCAAAGCTTACACTTGTTAGTCCGGCCGCTTGTAGACATGGCCAGCATCTGATTTTGAGTAGTCAGACACGACGAAGGTGTGCTCATTGCAAGAACAAAACCACTAAAGCTTGTGACCGGTGTGAAGTTGCTTTACATGACAAATGTTTTGTAGATTTTCATAAAAAAAAAACTATTTGAATATTATAACCAAATTTGTTATTATTTAAAGGCTTATGATTTTATGGAGATAAAAATAAACAACACCCTACAAGTATTTATGTTTTTCACTATACATTTGATCATAGTACCCTATTTGCCCAAGTGGGTCAAAAACGACCCACATCAAAACATCAAATCTCCTGATTCAAACTGATTATTTTACAGTTACTTAGTCTATTTATATGTCATTTAACTAAAATAAATGAGATTTATAAAGATTTAAAGAAAAAATAATTCTGGGCATAAATGGGTTAAGTTAAACGAGTTTTTAATTAGTTACTACCGTTAGAAACTATAAATATTTTTTTCTTACTTACATCCATATGCTCTCCGGAAAACTTCAAAATGTTTTTGGATTACCTAACACAACTGTTAGCCATAAAGATCACAACTTTTCTAAAAACAATTTTAGCAAATTAAAATCGAACCTAGTTAAACACACAAAAACACACGTTATTTATAAGATCTCATGTAAAATGTGTAATAGCGTATGTTTCGACCAGACTAGTTAACATCTAAACAATAGAACAATAGGTCATAAATATGATATTAACAATAAAACCGCTTTGAAACTCCTAAAGAAAAAAATATTTCTTTTATTTTGAAAATGTCAAAATTCTAAAAACCGAAAACAACATAAAAAAACCGGTCAAGTGCAAGTTGAACTTGCACTTGACCGGTTAGTTTGTTAGAGTGGTATAAAATAATCAGTGACTTCACAAAACACACCCCAAATGAGTTTTCAACAAAGTTTGTTTCCAATCTTTACTGAAAACTTGAGACCTTGATTTTTTTTTTTTTATATACCAAATAAATTATTAAAGGTAATGCACTAGTGATAATTTTCGTTCAATCTATACCCCGTGGAGAATATTCCAGAATTTTTTCAAAATTTTTTGATCAGTACTTTTCGAGATAAGGTAGGGGACAGCGATATTTTAAAAGTAATACGAAGAAAAGTGTACGCAAGTATTACATTATATATATATTTTTTACTCGTGTTTTCACAAGCTTTCATTTGACACCACACTCGATGACCTAGTAAAAAAAAATTTTTTTCACTTCCGATTTCACTCCTCAAAACGAACCCCTTAAGTCAAAATTTATGTTACGGTGGTATAAAATGATCAGTGACTTCACAAAATACACCCCAAATGAGTTTTCAAGAAAGTTTGTTTCCAATCTTTACTGAAATCTGATGACCTTGAAATTTTTGTTTTTTTTTATATACTATATATATATTATAAAAGGTAAAGAACTCGTGATAATTTTCGTTCAATCTAGACCCCGTGGAGAATATTCCAGAATTTTCTCGAAATTTTTTGATAAGTACTTTTCGAGATAAGGCCTGGGACAGCGATTTTTCGCGAATTTTTAAAAATAATACAAAGAAAAGTGCGCGCAAGTATAACATTATATATATATATATATATATATATATATTTTTTACTCGTGTTTTCACAAGCTTTCATTGGACACCACACTCGATGACCTAGTAAAAAAATTTTTTTTTCACTTTCGACTTCACCCCCCAAAACTAACCCCTTAAGTCAAAATTTAATTCTCAAAACTACATGGCTCTGATGAGGCCATCAATTCGTATATTATTACCAAATTTCACCTTTCTATGTCAAATAGTTTCGGAGAAAATCGGGTGTGACAGACAGACAGACAGACAGACAGACAGACAGACACCGAAGTGATCTTATAAGTGTTCCGTACGGAACACTAAAAAGAAAAAATAATCGAAATGATAGAAATTCAAAAAAAAAAAAAAAACACAATTAATGCAAGAACTACAACAGACAAATACTGATCAACTACGTAAAATATATAAACTAACTGTTAGCTTCTGGCGGCAGCAGCAGCAAGGTGCATTGTTAAACGAACGGATTGAAACCCGGAATTTTAATGTATTACATTCCACCATTCGTGAAAACCTCTATTGTAATATATATACAGTACAATCCCGATTATCCGAATCGCGGTTATTTGAAATCCGGCTTATCCGAAACAAACTGTTAAAAAGCAAATTGTATTCCCATTAAACGAAAAAATCCCCATTATTCGAAACAGACGATGAGTGGTTTCCTTAACGCGTCGGAGACTTCCCGACGTCTAGAATTTCACCGCTGTCTATGTTTTGGTTAGTCGACGAGTGTTATAAGTTACTCATTACGTTTTAATAGATATTTTACAAAATAGAGCGTCATAATAATAAGCGTAAACGTGTTGTTATTACCTCAAAAGAGGAACTTGAAGCAATTCAACATTTAGATAATGGTGAACTTCTTTAAAATATAGCGAACGATTTAGGTGTAGCCGTGAGTACTCTTTCAGAGTGGAGAAAAAATTGCGAAAAACTTGAAAAATGGTGTAGTGTTTTGTCATCGCCTACACAGGCACGAAAAAGTATGAAAAGCGGTGAATACCAAAAAGTGGGTGATTCTTTATTTTTATAGTTTACACAGAATCGAGAACGTGGAATACCAATTTCAGGAACAATTTTAAAACATAAGGCAGTAAGTTTAAGCGAAGAGTTGCCGGTTATTGAAGCGCCTGTAAATTTTTCTGCAAGTGATAGATGGTTAGACTGGTGGAAAAAAAGTCAACTAAAAGTTTGTGGAGAAAGATTGTCGGCTGATGTATCTGCTGCAAAAAAATTTTCAGAGAATTTTGAGCAGCTTATGAAAGAACATAATTTACAACCAGACCAAATCTATAATTGTGATGAAACAGGCTTGAACTACCAAATGTTGCCGTCAAATACCTTAGCTTCAAAAACGAAAGCTGGAGCACCTGGTTACAAACGTAGCAAAGAACGTATTACTGTTCTTGCATGCAGTAATGCTTCTGGAAGACACAAACTCCCATTATTATGTATTGGTAAGTCAGCAAATCCACGACCGTTTAAGACTATTCGTCGCAATACTTTTCCTGTTTTGTATAAAAATCAAAACAATGCCTGGATAAACGCGACTCTATTTAAAGACTGTTTTTTTGGAGATTTTGTTCCCAAAGTGGATCTTTTTTTTACAAGAACATGGATATCCTAGAAAATGTATTCTGTTACTAGATAACGCCCCCACTCTCCCAAGTGCGGAGCAACCTGAAAGTGGGGAAATATAAACAGTGTTTTTTGCCTCCTGCTCTAACTTCTCTCATTCAGGCTATGGATCAGGGTGTACTGGAAAATTTAAAACGTAATTACAGGCGTTTGTTATTAGAGCATATTATAGAAGAAGCAGATGAAGGTGGCAATCTTACTGATTCTCTAAAAAAGATAAATTTGAAAAATGTTATATATTGGATAGCTTCAACCTGGAATCAAGTAAAGAGTGGTACTCTGGAAAAATCTTGGTCAAAATTGATTCCACAAGAGGAGAAACATTACTCAGAGGCAGAAACAGAAGATAATGAAAGTTTACATCAAATTATTACAAGAATATCAGGATGTGTAAGTGTTACGGAAACCGATGTTTGTGAATCGTTAAACAGTGATAGTGTGGAAGATGAAATGACTGACCAAGAATTAATTAAAATTGTATGCAAAAATGCTAATAAAATAGACAGTGATGACGATGAGGATAACGAAGTAGAAGCCACTGACAATATTCCAGTAAAAATATCACATTCAGAAGGACTAGAGGCCCTAGAAAAAGCGTTAACTTAGGTAGAACAACAAGAAAATGCAAACGCCGTGGACGTTTTGCTTATCAAACGTTGGAGAGACATTGCAGTCAAAAACAGAACAAACGCAAAACGAGTCATTTTTAACACATTAAAGTTAAGAAGAAAACTGTTTTATTTTCGATTTTCTGTACATATACATAAAATAAGTAAAATAATTGTTCCATTCTTTGTTTTAATAAATACCTATGTATGTAATAGCATATCATATAAATGCTTTGAAGTCAATCTGCAATGTTGTATTCATTCTAAACTTCTATTTATATAAAAATATTCGGATTAACCGAAATCTCGATTATCTTTGGTCCATATTATTTCGGATAATCGAGATTCTACTATATATATATATATATATATATATATATATATATATATATATATATATATATATATACTATATATATATATATATATATATATATATATATATATATATATATATATATATATATATATACTATATATACTATATATATATATATATATATATATATATATATATATATATATATATATATATATATATATATATATATATATATATATATATATATATATATATATAGATATATAGATATACTAGCCGGGCCCGCTGCTACGCTCGCGTGGACTTGATTCACTACTATCGTCACTGCTTATTCCTTATGTTACCCAACGTAATAAAACATCTCCCATTATTTTGTCCTTATCTCCCAATATTTCTCCTTATTTCCCATTATCTCTACATAATTTCCATTATCTAAGCTTATCTCTGCTCATCTCCCATTATTTCTCCTTATCTTCCATTATTTCTCCTTATCTCCCATTATCTCACCTTATTTCCCATTATCTAGGCTTATCTCGACTTATCTCCCATTATTTCTCCTTATCTCCCGTTATCTCACCATAACTCCCATTATCAAGACTTATCTCTGCTTATCTCCCATTATCTCTCCTCATCTCCCATTATTTATACTTATCTCCCATTATCTCACCTTATCTCCCATTATCGAGGCTTATCTCGACTTATCTCCCATTATTTCTCCTTATCTCCATTATTTCACTTATCTCCCATTATCTAGGCTTATATCGAATTATATAAAACATATGTATAAATTTATAAAAACACGTAAATGGGATAAGTGGTTCTCGAGTAATAAGCGCACTAACAGACAGACAGACAGACAGAGAGACGTTGCATTTTATATATATTGTATTCTTTGCTACATGATATTGTTCCATATTTAATGCTTTAGGGAGTGTATTGCAAGAGAACTTGCTAGCGGCAAACTTTTCTCCGACTTGATTCACTATTATCGTCACTGCTTATTCCTTATGTCACCTAATAAAATATATCCTATAACCTGGCCAGAGAACATACGTATGTTTAAAAAAAAGCACGTAAATCGGATAAGTGGTTCTCCAGTGATAAGCACACCAACGGACGGACGGACAGACAGACAGACAGACAGACGGACAGAGATACATTACATTTTATATATATATTATAGATATTCTCTGCTACATAATATTGTTCCATATTTAATGGTTTGGACTGTGTATTGCAAGAGAACGCGCTAGCGGCAAACTTTGTCCGACTTCATTTACTATTATTGTCACTGCTCATTCCTTATGCTACCTATTGTAATAAAATATAGCCTATAACCTGGCCGGAGAACATATGTATGTTTTTACAAAAAAAGTACGAAAATCGCATAAGTGGTTCTCCAGCGATAAGCGCACTAACGGACAGACAGACAGACAGAGATACGTTGCATTTTATATATATTATATATAGATGTAATAAAATATATACCTATAACCTGGTCAGAGAACATATGTATGAATTTAAAAAATCACGTAAATCGGATAAGTCGTTCTCGAGGGATAAGCGCATTAACGGACAGACAGACAGACAGACAAACATTGCATTTTATATATTATAGATATAGATTATTATTATTATTATTATATAACCTGGCCAAAGAATATATGTATGAATTGAAAAAAAGACAGGTAAATCGGATAAGTGGTTCCCGCGTGATAAACGCACTAATGGACAGACAGACAGACAGAGAGACATTGCATTTTATATATATTATAGATTATACATTACAGATATTCTTTGCTACATAATATTGTTCCATATTTAATGGTTTAGGCTGTGTATTGTAAAGGCACGCGCTAGCGGCAAACTTATTTCCGACATCACTCACTATTTTACGTAACTGCTCATTCCTTATGCTACCTATCGTATTAAAATATAGCCTATAACCTGGCCAGAGAACATATGTATGTTTTTAAAAAAAAAAGTACGTAAATCGGATAAGTGGTTCTTCAGTGATAGACGCACTAACGGACAGACAGACAGAGAGACGTTGCATTTTATATATATTATAGATATATATATATATATATATATATATATATATATATATATATATATATATATATGAGAGAGAGAACACGAGAGAGAGTATGTTTAAATTAAGCTCACTTTTCAGTTAGTTACCATTCCATTTTATTACCCAGTTGAAATAATCAATATTATTTATTCTTGCAACTTCCAACCACGACTATATTTTTGTAAGTTGAATAACCTCAACTGGCCCATTTCTTTATATTACATTTAGTTAAGGGTACAAAAATTAACATTTCTGTAGTAATTATGAAGTGACAATGATTTCATAACTTCAGAATATTCTTCCAAAAATTATATAATTAATATTAAATTGCGTTTTAATTAAATAAGATACGACTAGAGGTGTGTGTTTTCACTAAATAAATATTATTATTCAAATGAATTTACTACATGGGTAAGTGACCACAAAGAACCTTGTCCTATTTTAGACCATGAGTATATATATATGCTAATGATTTACGTATTGGTTTATAAATTGATAGGAGTGAAAATAAGTAAATAATAAACATGTTCGAGAATGTTTTGTTAAGTTGTGTTACTGTTCTAAGTAATTTTCACGAATTTTTGTATGAGTTCGTTACGTTTTGTGGTTTTTACATTTTTTTTTTTTCTCCAAAAATTGAGTGAAAGTAATTTGGAACCTTGCGCCGTGAAAAGGTTCCTCACTAAAAAATAAATAAATGAATTCAAGATAAAACTGGAGTATACGAAACTAGTTTTCAAGATTTAATGAATACTCCTTACTTCAGAGCATAAACAAATTTTCTCGAGAGCATTTGGCCACTTAGGGATATGTCTATTGTGCATGAATTGTTTATTGTTATAATTAACCTAAATGATTCTCTAAATAGGTTTACACACATATGGTGCTTGGAACCTCATCGAAGATAAATTGTTATTTAATGAAGGTCTTTAAATGATAAAAGTATTCTCGAAGTTTTAACGCGCCTTCCTGCTTGATTGAATCCTAGATCCACCCCTGAATAGCCCAATCATTTAGTTCTAAATTTAAGCCTGCCACACATCTACTTTCTAATATTTACAAGTCTTTGAATGTATTTCCTGTTGTATCAGTTTTATAAAATATCTTTTTAAAACAAAATACCAGTGTCAGGTAACTAAAGTCACGACAATCCTCTTCTCTTATTTACTATAAATAGAACCGTAACAGGCGAAGTTTTTCACTGGAGTAAATTTCCAACTTTACATTGTTTTCGAAGAATGCCGACATAAGGTAGTCAATATCCTGTAAAACCTGCTTTTACGACGCTAAAAATGACCTGGATTTTTCATTTCGGCAATAAAATAGGGTAGCACTGTGCCAGGATGATCTGAAATTATTTGGACACGCAATTTTTGCGATATTAAAAACGATGAAAGCCTATTTATGATTAGCTGGAAAATGCACGATAAGGAATTCCGTTTATGATCAATTTAGATAATTGAAATGGCATTTAATCTTAATTAATACTTGAAAAGTAATTATAATTAAGGTAATTTGGTAACTTTTGTCGTTTTCGAACAATTGTTTTATTTAATTTACAAACTAGACAACAATATATAGATGTCGCCCTTTTCAAAAAATCCATATGGTTTTTAGGAAGTACCAACCTTCAAACGATACGTGTCAAAATTTCATGACATTTCGACGATTAGTTTACAAGTTACAGAGGTTTTAGTGACGCGTTGATATTTTCAAAACAATGGAAAAAAATCGAATTTCGTGTGTTGATTAAACACTGTTTTTTTGATGGGAAAAAATACCGTTCAAGTCAAGCAATGGCTTGATAAGTGTTACGGGGACTCTGCCCCTGGAAAATCACTCATTATTTACTGGTATGCTGAATTTACACGCGGTCGTACAGATACGAATGATGCCGAACGACCCCAATGAGGTGGTTACACCAGAAAATGGAAACTAAAATCCACAAAATTGTTTTGGATGACCGTAAAGTGAAATTGCATGAGATAGCTGACACCGTAAAGGTATCAAAAGAACGTATTGGTCATATCTTACGTGAACATTTGGGCATGAGAAAGCTCTGCTCGAAATGGGTACCGCGTTTACTCACAGTGGACCAAAAACAACAATGTGTTGATGATTCTGAGCGCTGTTTGGACCTGTTAAAGCACAATAAAAAGAATTTTTTTCATGCGATATGTGACAATGGATGAAACATGGATCCACCACTACATACCGGTATCAAATCGGCAGTCAGCTGAGTAGACAACAGATGGTAAAAGCCACCCGAAGCGAACAAAGACACAACAGTCGGCTAGGAAGGTTTTGGCCTCTGTATTTTGGGATGCGCATGGAATAATTTTCATTGACTATGCTGAGAAGGAAAAAACCATAGCGAATATATATATATATATATATATATATATATATATAAATATATATATATATATATATATATATATGTATATATATATATATATATATATATATATATATATATATATATATATATATATATATATATATAATATATATATATATAAATCCGCTTCATAGCATTCTGCGACGTCCTACGGTTCTCACTTGCCATTCTCGTCTATCGTTGCAGTCTCCTGGCAGGTTTCTTTCAGACATGGCCCTCTCTATTCCTTGGTTCCAGGTACACTTAGGTCGGTCTCGTTTTCGTCGGTCCCCAGGTGTCCAATGCATTACTTGCTTCGGTATTCTCTTGTCGGTCATACGTTGTACGTGGCCATACCAACGTAGTTGTTTTTCTTGAATTTCCTGAATGATGGTCTTATTTGCTTTCATCTTGTCTCTTATTCTCTCGTTTCTAATTTTGTCTAAGCGAGAGATTCGGGCCGATCTTCGCCAGAAGTCCATTTCTGTTGACAAGAGTTTTTTTTTTGCCTTTCACTCAGTTGCCACATCTCTAAGCCGTATAGCATTATGCTTTTAAGGATAGTGTTATATAGTATCCTTTTCCTGTTATCCAGTATATCCTTATACCAAAGCACAGAGTTTAATGGTCCTATTACTTTCCTTCCTTTGCTGATTCTGTCTTCAATTTCTTTCTCACATCTTCCTTCACTTGTTATTTTTACCCCTAAGTACGTATATTCCTCACAG
This sequence comes from Pachyrhynchus sulphureomaculatus, assembly GCA_019049505.1. NCBI lineage: Eukaryota > Metazoa > Arthropoda > Insecta > Coleoptera > Curculionidae > Pachyrhynchus > Pachyrhynchus sulphureomaculatus. The sequence goes on from CM032453.1 coordinate 159,068,213, forward strand.
CCTTCAATTTTGATGTTATTTTCAACTTCCAACTCTTCCGGCTCTCCTCCCACGCACGTGTATTTCGTTTTGGTTTTGTTTATCTCCAGTCCCCATTTTCCATATTCTTCGATTAACTCTTGGGTCATGTATTCGAGTTCTTCCTTGTCCTGAGCTATTACTACCTGGTCATCTGCGAAGTGTAATGTATATAGTGTAAGATTGTCATTGATAGGCATTCCCATTTTTGAACACTTCTTTCTTCGCCAGTTTTCTCAGTACATGTGCTAGATATATTTTACAAAGGGTTGGAGACAAGCTACATCCTTGTTTGATGCGTTTTGATACGTCATATTGTTCGGAAAGTGTCTGGCCAACTTTAATTTTTGAGGAACATCCGTTGTACAATTGTTGTACGGCTTTTATCAAAGTTATATCTATTGGACTTTTCTCAAGCACTTCCCACATTTTTTTAATTGGTACTGTATGCCCTTTCTCGATGATTTGAGATATTGGAGATATATTATCGATACATGGGCGACCCGCTCTAAATCCGGCTTGTTCTTCAAGTTCATATGGGCCATATTCTTGTTCAATCTGAGACTTTAGGACTTTTCCATACAGTCTGCTGAGAGTATCTGTGACGGCTATGCATCTATAGTTACTACATACATCTTTCCTTCCTTTCTTATGTATCGGGGTAGTCCATGCCATTTTCTATGAAGTGGGTGGGGGTTTTGCGTTTATATACAAGGTGAACAGGTATGGCAAGATCGCTTTTAATTTTGTTGGTCCATATTTTAGGAGTTCGACTGGTATTCCCTCGGGTCCACTAGCCCTTCCTTTCTTCATAGTTCTTAAGGCTTTTTCTACCATATCCACAGTCACTGTTATATATGTTCCCTGGGTTCTATAAGCGGTTGGTGACATTATTTGATATTGTGGTCTGTTTTCCTTTAATTCATTTTTGTAATGGTCTTGGAATTGTTTCATGTTAATACAAGGTATATTTATTTTATCCACTTTGTCCGATCTAAGAGTGTTAATTAATTGCCAAGCTTCTGGTGCTCTTGTACCTCCCAGGAAAGTCTTTATTTCTGCGCACTTCCTGTCCCACATATCATTTTTCTCTTTTCTTAATAGTCTTTTGAATATAGCCAGCTGTTTTCTATATTCTATTCCATCTTCTGTTGCTTTCGTACAGATCCATTTTTCGTATGCTTTTTGTTTTATGTTTTTTTTTGTGTCTCCAGTTCAGAACTCCATCCATCGTTGATATATGGTCTTCTTTTGTTTTCTTCGCCCAATGTTTCGTGTGTTACTGTTTTAAAAGCCTTAACTGAGTGGGAGTATAGAACTTCTGAGGTCATTTTCGGTGTAGTGGTCTTCTAATGCTGCCCCTAAGCGTGTTTGGTATAGCCATTTGATGCTATCTTCTCTGAATAGATAGGTCTTATATCTGGGGTTTGCAACTTTTTCTGTGTTCTGTGCAGAGTTTTCATAGCGAATATTATATAAAATTATTGGTGCGTTTGAAGGCGGAAATCGCAAAGAAATGGCTCCAAATTAACAAGAAAAAAGTGCTCTTTCATTAAATCAATGGTTACGATGGAAAAATTGCATGAATTGAAGTTCGAATTGCTTTCTCATCCACCGCATTCTTCAAATTTGGCCCCCAGCGACTATTATCTATTTGCAGACCTCAAAAAAATGCTCGCGGGAAAGAAAATTAGCTCCAATAAAGAAGTTATCGCCAAAACTGAGGCCTATTTTGAAGGCAAAGACAAATCCTCCTACAAGAAAGGTAGCGCTTTGAAACGTGCATCCACCATTACACCCCGGAGATCAAACGGCAGTTGGTGAAGGTGAAAGGGCAGCGAAAAAAAGCGAAAATAGTATTTTCAAAGGGAAAAGTGATGGCAACTGTTGCGAATCACAAATTATCCTCATGATTAATTATTTGAAAAAGGGCAAAATAGTAAATGGTTCTTATTACGCAAAGTTAATGGACCGTTTGCACAGTGGGTTAAAGCAGAAGCGAAGAAGTGTAGCGAGCAGCAAAGTGCCCGTTCATCAGGACAATACGCCTGCTCACACATCGCCGATTGCAATGGTAAAAGTGTGTACCCCCCCACCCACCGTATTCCCCAGATTTTACACAAAGTCAGAAATTTTCGTCGATTGAAATTTTTTTTCTGAGGCCAAATGTATTCAGCCCAAATTGTGTTTCTGCAAAAAAATAATTACCTTGTTTTTTACAAGACTTTTCGATCCACCCCTGTATTTGGGGTAATTAGCTGCGAATAAGCAGGATCTACTTAGTTGAAATTTAGAGGCCAACAAAAAGCATTGGACTGACTGTATCGCTCTTGAAGGAGACTATTCTGATGAATAAAGTCGAATTTTGCAAAAAAATATGTTTTTAAAACCAGCATAAGTATATATATATATATATATATATATTATATATATATATATATATATATATATATATATATATATATAAAATTACAATTCCTATGTCTGTTTGTTTGCAGGAGAGAATCTCTAGAACTACTGATCTGATTTTAAAAGTCTCTTACTGGTATGTAGTCTGGACTTTTAGGATGAACATAGGCTATATTTTACGAGGTTGTGAGAAAAGGGCGTTGACCAGTGACAATTTTAATGACGCAAGGCAAGCTAAAAACGATCAAGCGTGCGACTTTCTGGCAAAGGCTGTCTTTACTGTAAAAGGCATATAAAAATGATGTATAGAAGAATTGTAGAACATACATGGATCTACAAAAAAGTCCGCTACAGCATATGCCTATCTGCTAAGATTAACCCACAAAATTGAAACATAGGTCTTAAAAACAGACGTGATCAAGTGATAAATCTGTCGAGATTTGTTTCAATAACTAAAATTAAACCCTTATCAAAATAAATATGTTCTTCATTTCTTGTAGATAAAAATTGTCTTATATATCAAACCATTTGAAAAAAGTAATTTAGATTTTACGAGCGTGTTTTTGAGTAAGCATAACTAAAATAAAGGTACGTACATATGCAGCGACACAATTTTAAGAATATAAGTATCTTGGATGGCTTATGTAGGAGTCAGGAGGGACTGTGTTATGTATGGAAGAATTGTAGACCTTAATTTCTAATGTTAGGGTTGATTTTAGGGTCATACTATATCTATACTAATATAATAAAGAAGTTAAGTTTATTTGTTTGTTAGATGTAATCTCTGAAACTATTCATCCGATTAAATAAAATATTTTTTACTAGTATGTAGCCTGGACGTTTTGGCATGGACATCTATAATATAATATAATAAAGAAGTAAAGTTTGTAAGTTTGTTTGTTTTTTAGAGATACACTATAAAACTGTCAATCTGATTTTAACAAATCTTTTACTGGTATGTAGGTTTGACTTTTGAGATGAACATAGGCTACACTTTGTGAGGGTGTGACAAAAGGGAGCTGACGCGGTGGGGAATAATAAAGAAGTAAAGTTTGTATGTTTGTTTTGTTTTTCAGAAATAAACTGTAAAACTGTCAATCCAATTTTAAAAAATACTTTACTGGTATGTAGGCTTGACTTTTAGGATGAACATAGGCTACATTTTGTGAGGGTGTGATAAAAGATAGCTGACGGGGTGGGGAAAGAAAGGACCATGAGTGAGCCGTCCTACGGGAGGAAAGTGGCGTCGCGTGTCGGACGACGGACAGACCAGCCGATGCGCTAGCGCGATGTTGTATTTAAGTTCAATTTTGTCGATCCACGTCCTACGAGCTATAATTTGATTTTTTCGCTTTTGAGTTAACTATTCATATAAATTGTTGATTTGATACATAATATTTTGTTTGTAAATAATTATTGTTTCGTTTCTTATTCCTTGATGGTATGTTTTTGAAGACGAAAAGATTTGTTGTTATAGGTTATGTTATTCGTAATTCTAAAATTCTTTCATTCTTTTTGTAGACACTTTCTTTGTGTCAATAGGTACTAAATAACAATAAAAACATTTATCTACATTTGCATATTATTGTTATTAGTATATTTTCAATCAATAAGTACCTAATAGTGTGAAATTCATGTCGGCAACAGATATTATTTTAGTAAACTTCCTTAATTTAGGTATACTTATTTTTACTGTCACTTAGGTACCTACTTCATTTAGTTTTAAATTCTTTGCTGTTTAGTGTTCTGAAATATCTACTAAAAATTGTGTGCCATTATTGCATTTCCTTTCACAATTATTACGTAGTTGACTTCAGTTTGAGGTGTATGATGCAATTGTTTAATTTTTATTAAGTAGTTTTTCTACATATAGGAAACTGTGCATGTATGGCCACTATTAAAGATTAAATAGTATCTAAAGACAACATTATGCCTAAAAGAAAATCGCAACTTTCTAGAAATACGTCTGAGGCGAGGGCGGCTAGAATATGTCGAATTGGAGACTCTAGCGTTGAACGCTTACAGCGGTTTTGACATTCAAAATATGAGAACAATAGCGTCTATTTCTATAATCCCAATGGATAAACTGATCCATTTCAAGCGGTTGCAATTTCCGGTGAAAGTATCTTTTGCTCTCACAATAAACAACTCATATATATATATATATATATATATATATATATATATATATATATATATATATATTATTTATTTATTGTTATTTATTCATTGCACAGTACAATAGTAATATTTCCAGTACATCATATATTTAAACCTAGAACCAAGTTAATAGTACACGTAAACAAGGTGCGCCTAGGTGTATAGAAACCCCTGTATGCGCAGGGCTAAAATACAATTTAAATTATGCTAAAATTTGTAGAAGGTAGAAATAACAATTAATACACAAGAAAATTAAAAAAAAGAAAAAAAACATACATATAAACATGCAGACAATCGCAGTTATGAATTATAACAATCCACATAATAGTTCAGAATTTTCTGTAATGAACAGTTTACATTTTTTTTCAAACAGTTTATAATTATTTATATTTCTGATATTCTGTGGCAACTTGTTGAAACTTAAGGTCCCAAAACTGACAAAGACCTCTGGTTTCGGTCATATTTTCTAAAGGGTATAACTAATATCGCATTTTTCTCTGTTTCTAGTTCTATATTGATGATTCACAATGTTTTTTTTTCATTTCTGTAGCAAAATAGAGAAATGCTTAAAAGATATAAATTTCTTATATTCATTATATTTTCATTATATAATCTCTTGGTTGGAAAAAGTCTATCACGAAAAAAAAAAATACTCGAACAATATAGTTTTGGATCAAGCTCAGTTGACTTAATGCATTATTGTAAAGTCCACCCCACACAATGATGCCATATCTCAACAGTAACTCGACCAATGCCTTATAGACAGTAACCCATAATTTGAGGGGTAGTATTTTTCTTATTCGGTAAAACTTATATATTAGTCTTTTCAGTTTATTAGACAAATCTTGGACATGTTCAGTCCATCTGAGATGTTTATCAAGCGTAATTCCAAGATATTTTTGTGTGTGATTTCTTTCATGACCATGTTCATATCGTTTACCTGTATACAATCAAAGTCCGGTCGATTTGCCTCAGTCAGAGAGAAAGCAATGTATACCGTCTTAGAAAGATTTAAAGTTAATTTGATCAAATCAAGCCAGGCCCAACAATGCTCACGCCCCTACCACCTGCCATTTCTACAGCATCCCATGTCTTGTCCCTGAAAACAAGAAACTGTATCATCAGCATATGATATTGAAACTCCTTCTATGTCTAGGCTTAGTAAAGAGTTTATATAGCAGATAAAGAGAAGAGGACCCAGGACAGTGCCTTGTGGTACTCCAATCTGCACAATTTAGTGGTTCACTCAGTACTTTTCCGATCTTCACAACTTGTTTTCTTCCTCTAAGTAATTTTTTTAAAGATGTTTAAAACAGAGCCTCTGATACCACAACGCTCCAAAACATCAAGGCCAGAGTGAGGTACAGAGTCAAAAGCTTTGGCTAGGTCCAGGAAAACTGCAATACACTTTTTATCATTATATATATATATATATATATATATATATATATATATATATATATATAATGAGGGTTTTTTTTGACTAAGGGATAGCCCTTAGGATTAAAAAGTGAACAAAAAAGTTTTAAAGTTCTTAGTAACTGCAGTTTTATTCCAAAATCGAGTTTTCGGTGCCAAATTCGTACACCATCTTCAGACCGAAAAATCACGGTTGGCTCTCTGTCAAAGGAGAAAACGGTCTATGCAGTCTAGGGAAAGGAAAAGTTGACACATGGTTTTAAAAATAATAATTGCCAACGAACATATTTTTCTACACATAAATTCACAACAATAAACATAGGTTTATTAATTAAATTATTTTTCAATCAGATAAAAATCATACTTGGAAATTAATAAATTTTTAATTTTTTTTTTAAATTTAAAAGCAGCTGACACGTGCTCGGCCGATTTTTCAAAAGGGTTTAACTAATTAATTGGAACTATGAGAAAACATGTTTAAATTAATATTTGAAACTTAACCAACGAGAATTAGTATTGAAAACAACTACGGAACATTTTATTTAGAAGTTACATCATTGTTATAAAAATTATTGTCAAAAAAGTCTCCATACCCTCAAGAACTGCACTGAAAAAAACACGTTATAATCAGCCGCATATTATCAAGCTATCTATTGCTCGCTAAACTGAAAACAACGAAATGTGAAATTCGATTTCAAGATCAATAGATCATAACTGATTTGTTGAAAGATGGAAAATCGTACACAAATATAGGAAAAATTGTTAAAAAGTCGCATGCTACTGTTCAGTACATTGTAAACCAGTATAAATCAACGGGTTCCTATAAAATTCGACCAAGCTCCAGTCGTCTCAAGAAACTGACTCCACGTGAATAGGCCAGTATTGTTAGACAAATAATTATAGAGCCCAAGAAAACTACACCAAAATTAAAAGAAGAAGTACGGGAACTATTTGTTCACAAACAGAGAAATTGTTTACACAGGGTAGACTATAAGGGGTGTGCAGCCAGGAAAAAGCCGTTAATTTCGGAAGCTAATTGCAAAAAGCGCTTAGGTTTTGCCAGGGAATATGTTACTAAACCTCCTGAATTTTGGGAATCTGTAATCTTTAGTGATGAAGCTAAATTTAACCTTTTTGGGTCTGACGGCAGAACTAAAGTTTGGAGAAGGAAGAACACCGCATTCGATATTAAAAACATTTGTTCCACGGTGAGACAAGGGGTGTCAGTGTTCTGCTTTGGGGATGCATGTCCGCTGGAGGGGTTGGAAATTTACATTTTATTAATGGTAGTACGGATCAGCATGTTTATTTAAACATTTTGAGAGACAATTTAAGAGAAAGTGTACAAAAATTAGCACTCGAAAAAAGATACATTTTCCAACAGGAGACTTGGTGCGAGGATGGATGATCCATAATATGCGACAGCATCTTTATACACCTCCGCAATCACCCAGTGTTAACCTCATCGAGCATTTATGGGAGAAACCAACGGCGCGTTCGCAAACATAACGTTTCAAATAGAGAAGAATTAAAAAACAGAATATTGAACGAATGGGAGAACATGCCAGCAGAAGTTACTAGAAAGCTGGTTACAAGCATGACAAAAAGGTTATAGGAGATTATAAAGGCCAACGGCGGTCCCACTAAATATTAGTGTACACGAAGTTATTATTTTCCGAAATTAAAAATTAAAAAAAGCTGGCTTTTGCCGCCAAAGCAACTCACACGTGATCAGATAAATGGCTGCCATTGGTCCAAAGAAGTGTGCCAAATATCTTGTTCATTATCTCAACAAAAAACCAGGAAAAATTACCAAATTACTATTAAAATCATAGAAAATTTATCGACTCCCACCCCTTTCACTCCTTCGTCTTAAGAGATATCACTTAAAAACTATAGGCCTCATAACCTCATTATACCCATACTAAGTTTGAAATTGAATCCCATTTCGTTCAACAGTAATCGTACCAACAGAAGCGATAGGTAGACAGACAGACCGACGGAAATGAGTTACTATTTCGTAATGTAGGGACCCTACAATGTCAAGAAAAGCAAAAATCGCGGATTATGATTTGTTTTACGAATACTTCTTTTAGCAAGGAAAAAAAAAGGGCAATGATACATGTAAATAATGGCAGAGGCTGTGTACACTTATAATATTTTTGTTATTCTGATTATGATTTTTGTTATTAATATTATTACTTTTCAGTTATCTATAGTGCACAAACTTAACTCTTTTGGCTAGTATGATATCTCAGTTCCTTTCACAAATTCTGATACTATATTTCTTTATAATATTTTTTTAGTGTTCCGTACGGAACACTTAAAAGATCACTTCGATGTCTGTCTGTATGTCCGTCTGTCCGTCTGAAACTATTTGTCATAGAAAGTTGAAATTTGGTAATAATATAGGAATTGATGGCCTCATCAAAGCCGTGTAGTTTTGAAAGTCAAATTTTGACTTAAGGGGTTAGTTTTGGGGGGTGAAATCGGAAGTGAAAAAAAAATTTTTTGAATAGGTCATCAAGTGTGGTACCAAATGAAAGCTTGTGAAAACACGAGTAAAAAATGTATATATAATATAATACTTGCGCACAATTTTCTTTGTATTATTTTTTAAAAATCACGAAAAATCGCTGTCCCCCTACCTTATCTCGAAAAGTACTCAACCAAAATTTTGAAAAAATTCTGGAATATCCTCCAGGGGGTGTAGATTGAACGAAAATTATCACGAATGCATTACCTTTAATAATTTACCTGGTATATAAAAAAAACAAAAATTTCAAGGTCATCAATTTTCAGTAAAGATTGGAAACAAACTTTGTTGAAAACTCATTTGGGGTGTGTTTTGTGAAGTCCCTGATCATTTTATACCACCGTAACAACATTTTTTATTTTAAAAGCAATCAACGTACGAAACACTAATTGTGCAAGTTCAACTTGCACTTGACCGGTTATTTATTGTTGTCATTCTTATTTTTAATGCATTTTGCTATAACTGTTTTATTAGTATTCCGTACGAAACACTTAGGTGATCACTTCAGTGTCTGACCGTCTGTCACACCCGATTTTCTCCGAAATTATTTGATATAGAAAGTTGAAATTTGGCACATATATAGGAATGGCCCCGTCAGAGCCATGTAGTAAGGGATTAGTCTTGGGGGGTCAAAGTGGAAGTGAAAAAAAATTTTTGACCAAGTCATCGCGTGGGGTGTCAAATGACAGCTTGTAAAAATACGAGTTCGAAAATGTATATGATTGTGTTATTTGAAAAAAATTGCCAAAAATCGATGTCCCCCGTCTAGCTTTTAAGTAAGACACGTGTTTTCGTATGTTTTTTATGCTGAATCCAGAAAAATCATAAAAAAGATATCCACCGTGAGATTTTTTCAGAAAACACACTTAAAGTTGCCAGAAAAAAAATACATTTTAATAAATAATGTAAAACTGTATAATCATTAAAATTATGGAATAAAACTATTATTTTGCACATTAAATGTTCTGAATCTACACTTATCATAAAAACTTAAAAATATTAGGTTTTTTTAGTGTTCATGTTGAACAAAAAACACGACAAGCTGTCCACCTCGGGGATGCAGGTTGCGATTCTTAGTAAAAAAATATTTTAGAGATGTAATATTCATACTAAATTACTCATTCACTTGCTCGCTCACTCACTCACTTCTACACTCACTCGCTCACTCACTCACTTACTACCTCACTCACCCACAAATGTTTAGTTTTCACATTCCCCCATATTCACAAAACTGACTTCTAAAACTGTCACGGGATATACATTAGACCGCATTTTGCAACCTTTTGTCCCTAAATAGTAAACGGATATTTTTTTCAACACAACACTATTCCTCATGCTTTGATATGAAATACGAATTTAAAACTTAAAAAACTACTAGAAATGATATTTTTGTTCCAAAAAAAATTATTGTTTAGTTGTTGCATTTTGTTAATTAAAAAAGCATTTTACCAACCACATAACACCCTCGTAAGTGTTAAAAACTATAAAAACTATGTTTCTTGACGTATGGTGGAAGTAACAGTAGCCGAGTGCCAAGTCGCTCTTGTACTGAGATAATAATATATCACCGTGCGGAACACTAATTGTGCAAGTCCGGCTTGTATTTGTTTATACAGTAGACATAAAGGCCTATTTATTTATTAACTTTTTTATTTTACAATTTTAATCTATTTTAATAAAACTTCTTTCAGACAGCAACAGATATTTCCTTATTAAAAACAAAATTCGATATCATTTTATCCAGTTCGTTATACAATAATATTCAGAAAACTACTAAATATTAATTACTTGGAATCGATAGCCATTGCTACTGTATTTATGGGGTTTCTGGAATACTTTGATATTCCGTATCTAAATAATTAATTGAATTTATCATGACCTAATAAATCGAGTATCTAATTCCGCGATATCCGTTTAATGTTTGTATGTTCTTTTTCCCACGATGGTCGTCATATATTTTTAGTATTAATATTCAAACAATCTTTTTTGTGTAATATTGGGTTATCGAAAAAGTATTGAGCCATGTTTTCGTTAGATAGCTTTACTATCGCATATTCCAAGTAATATAAGCCGCATTGGGTCATACTCAGCGACGATTGAAAGCTAACATCTAACAAAAGTATACGCGAAAAAGCTGTTGGAATGGGGTTATTCAGACTTTTTAAATTTGTGCTGTTTTTAATTAAGATATGTTATCAAAAGCAAGAGCCCAAATATAGTTCAGTCGCTGTCGTTCTGCAAATTTCGATGTCAAAAATGCTCCTCGTACTGTTCAACCAATGACAAAAAAAGTTGATAGAATTTTGGCAAAATTTGAGCAAGACCCGGCATGTACAGTCTGTCAAGTAAAACGTGTCCGCGATAATTTATTTTTGGTAGATGCGATTCTAGCGATTCAACAAACAATCGGTAGAGGGAATCTTTGTTTACGACGTATTTTAGTAAAAATATCAGTCTATTAAGGACTTTCGTCGAAATCCCGTAAAATTGAAAATCAGTCACTTGTTTGCGTGTCGGTTCGAGAGTCTTTCTTTGCTCCCATCCAAAGGGGCCTAAAATGACACATTCCGCGGCCGCTAAATTTACTAAAAGGTCGTTTGTGAAAAACTGTTTCGTTTTAACGAGAAGAAAAATGTTAACGATTTGCCAAAACGTGGCTCGGCAGGCCAAGTTACTCCGAAAATCGAAAAAACTGCGTCAAGGAGCGGCAAAATTAAGAAAGTCGAGTTTATATGTGTCCCATGAGACCATTCGACAACATCTTCGAGCTTATGTTGTCAAATTCCGAAGCATGTTGAAGAAACCTTTCCTGGGCGAAAATCACTTCGCGAAGCAGCTCGCTTGGGCACTCGATAAGATGCTAAAGTGGCTATCACAATCGCCGGGCACCTAGCCTATTGAAAACGTTTGGTTCCCTGTAAAGAGAAAAAGCTCAAACAAAAGGCTCTGAGGACTTTGAATCAGTTGTCTTGTGAGATTGGCAAACATTTGCAGTCTCGTCGACAGCATGCCTCGAAGTTGCCAGGCGATTATTGACGCAGGAGGTAATTGGACAACTTACTAAGGTAATTGCATCGTTGTTAGTACACCAAAGAATACATCGATGGCAAAAAATGTTCTCGAAACACAGTTTTCAAGAATCCGAACGATCACGTTCTTACTTCACATATTGCAAGTAGCCATGTCATCGCCAAGAAACTAAAAATCCATCACCAAATAGTTTTAAATTATTTGGAGAAAGCGGGCTACAAAGAGAAGCTTAATGTTTGGCGTTCAAAAATTTACGCGATCGAATTTCCATCTGCTATTTTTTACAGAGATGTACCGAAATCGAGCCATTTTTGAAGCGGTTGATCACGCGCGATAGAACCCACAACATTAATGTGCGAAAAAAATAGTGGTCGAAAAAGAATGAATTTCCACAAACAATGACAAAGCCCGGATTGAGACCAAAAAAAAATGATGCTGTATGTATGTTTGGTGGGACTGGAAGAGTATCGCGCATCATGAGCTGCTGCAGCCTGGCTAAACGATTTATTCTCTACCTTACTGTTAGCAATTGACAACATTGAAGCAAGCGTTTGAAAAAAATCGACCGGAACTAGTCAACAGAAAGGGTGTCGTCTTCCTCCTTGACAACGCCAGACCACACCTATTTTTTTATGATTTGGCAAAAATTGAAAGAGCTTGGTTAAGAAATTTTGGTATATCCACCTTATAGTCCGGACCTTACACCATCAGCCTGTTAATATTTTATTTTTTTTATGGGTCTAGCACACGTGCTGCAGGGAAGAAGTCCCTAAAGCGCTACAGGAGGGACACGTATGCGGAAAAAGCCATTCACGTTGTTCTTGAATCGCTGTAAATTGGACTCGGTGAGAAATACAGTCCTGGGCAAATAATTCCAAAGGGATGATGTTCTCCATATAAAAGACTGCTCAAAAAGCGTTGTACGAGGAGTAAGAAGCTGAACCTCATACGGATGTGAAGTATTAGCGTGACGTATACTTCTAACATGCACCGGTCTGGGAGGAATTAAGCGGGCCACATCCTTCGAACACTTTCCATGAAAATACTTGTAGAATAGGCTCAAGTCGACAACCGTTCTTCGATGTTCCAGCGAATCAAGGCCGCCGGTCAGTTCCGGGTCTCCAATCAGACGAACAGCTCTTCTCTGAACAGAATCCAACAAATGCAGTGTATGTTTGAGAGCGGAGCCCCAAACATGGGAGCAGTATTCCATAGTTGGTCGAATTTGAGCTTTGTAAAGAATTAACAGTTGTTGAGGAGTGTATAGCTTTCTGGTTCGAAATAATATTCCCAGCTCTCTTTGCTATGCCTGCAACATGTTCATGCCAGGACATATTTGCTCCCAAATTAACGCCTAACAAATTGAGTGACGATGTTAGAGGAATGGAGTGCCCCGCACATAACTATGTCGGGTTCAGCAACGTTAACTTTTTTAGAAAAAACTGCCGCCTGGGTTTTTGTAGCGTTAAATTCCACTTGTTTACTGTCACCCCAAGATAAAATTTCCTCCAGGTCTTTGTTAAGTCGAATGACTTCCTGCTGTCTGCGGATATTTGTCTGAGTAGCCGATGTCCGAGCGTTCAAAGTGAATGAAGAGATAAGCGTACTGTCATCAGTTGAAGTAAAGTGAATAACGGAAAGTTAATATGATCACTACTAGAGGCATATGTGTTCCATACTTTCTTTCAAATACACAATTTTTTTGGAAGCATAATAACTATCTTTACTGAGCTCCTGAAAGCAAGATTAGCTTGTCGGTGAGCATACGACATATTGTCAATTTTTTACGCATTCATACATACATACATATCGCGGCTTATTTACAGCTACTGTGACCGTTTACCGCATCCTATCTTCCAAGCCTTCCTATCTCTAAATATTCTTCCTCCAAATCTCGTTTTTGCATAGCTTTTGCTCTCTCAAGAAAAGTCTTCCTCTTTTTTGCTGTTGCCGAGGTTTCCATTTCCATATTTTTTGTGGTAGTCTTTTTTCATTCATTCGCCTCATATGTCCATACCATATGAGCTGTTTTCTTTCCACTCGATCTATTAGCGACTCTTGGACTTTCATCTTCTTTCTTATAGTTTCATTTGGAATCCTGTTCGTAATAGTTTTCTTGCAAGATCTTCTCCAAAACATCATTTCTGTGGCGTTCAACTTCCCCTTTTCTCTTTTGGTAAGGGTCTACCATACGTTGAAATGCTTTCAACAATCGTACTAAAAATACGCTTTTTTGTAGCTATTTTTAGTTTGTCATTCCATATTACAGGGTGTAGCTGCATTCATTATATGTTAATATTATTTAATGAATATTTTTAGCTTATGTCACTTGTGTGAAAAAACGCGTTTCATAGGATCAGACTGTGTCAATTTCGAATAACTTTTCGATGTTCAGCCTTCTTCTTACGACGCGATCGCCTAACGAACGGTGGTGATCCACATAGCTAAACGAACTTTAGAAACTGCTGCTCGAAAAATATCACATCCAAACCACCTTCTCATGTCCTTCGGCCAAGAATTCTGTTGTCTTCCGATAACTTATTTGCCCTTTATTTTGCCATTAATAATTAGACGTAGCCATTCGCACTTTGGGCCTCACTGTATATCCGAAGTATTGAGTTTTTCTGATTTTTATGATTGTCAGTAATTTCTTCATTTTGTTTATTTTTTCCAGTACTTGACATTCATACAAAAGCACGAAGAATACATACGCGCTCACCATTATCATTCAGAGTTCGAGACTGAGACTGGTGCGATAGAAAAATTTATTCATATTCATGTATGGTACTCGGTTCTGTTCAATTCGGGTATAAATTTCCTTTCTTGGGTCCCACTTCTCATTTATATTGGTTCCCAAATATTTAAATGTGAAGACTTCTTCTACGGTATTGTCCCTGATTTCGAGGGATTCTGATCGTAGATTTTTCTTTGTTATTACCATCCACTTGGTTTTTTTCTTATATTCACAATTAATCCAAATCTTTCGCTGGCAGTTATGGCTTGATTGATCTTTTCCTAGAGATTTTTGATATTATTTGCTAATAGAACAGTATCATCAGCATACCGTATATTGTTCAGTGTACTCCCATTAGCTGTTATTCCTTGAATGAATTCATAGATGGCCTCATTAAACACATCATCAGGATAAAGACTGAACAAAAGTGGTGAGAGAATGTATCCCTGTCTTACACCTTGGGTTATTTTTATGCTTTCGGACTTTTCCAACCCAAATTTAACTTCCACTGATTGATTCCAGTACAGATTTTTAATAATATTTGTCTCTTTTACACTGTATTTGTTGTTTCTAGAATTTTTATTATTTTGTAATCTACAAAACATCCATATACCAGGTGTACAAGTATGAAATGCGGATTTCATACAACAGATGGTGCACCAATGCAGTTTGTGCTATAAAGATTTGACACTGCGCCATTTTGTTGTATCATCAACAAATGTCAGACGCGCACGAGTGATAAATTGGAAAAGTGTGTGCATAGTGTTGTGTTGTTGTGTTCAATATGTCGAAATTTATACCGGACAAAGAGCATTCGCGAACAGCAATAATTTTTTGTTTTCGTTTGAAGAAAAGTGCTGTTGAATCATACCGATTACTTCGAGAAGCTTATGGTGAACATGCTCCATCACAAGATACGTGTGAACGATGGTTTCGGCGTTTCAAAAATGGTGACTTCGATGTTGCAGACAAGGAACGTGGAAAACCGCCAAAAAAATACGAAGATGTGGAATTGCAAGCATTGTTGGACGAATATGATTCGCAAACACAAAAACAACTCGCCTAGCAATTGGGCGTTAGTCAACAAGCTGTTTCCCATCGGCTACGAGAGACTGGAAAGATTCAGAAGACCGGTAGATGGGTACCACACGAGTTGAACGACACGCAAATGAAAAAGCGCAAAAACACGTGTGGCATTTTGCTCTCTCGGTACAAAAGGAAGTCGTTTTTGTATCGTATAGTTACAGAGGATGAAAAGTGGCCCACCATCCACATCGACCGCAAGACCGAATCGCTTTGGCAGACAGACGATGCTCTGTGTTTGGTGGGACGTGGTCTATTATGAGCTGTTAAAACCTGGGGAAACGGTTAATACTAAACGTTGACCGATTTGAACCGTTCGCTGCTTGAAAAAAGGCCAGAATACCGAAAGAGGCAACACAAAGTCATTTTTCTTCATGACAATGCTCCATCACATACGGCAAAACCAGTTCGCGACACGTTGGAAGCACTCAGCTGGGAAGTTCAACCCCATGCGGCTTACTCACCAGACTTGGCTCCTTCCGACTACCAATTGTTTGCATCGATGGGTCACGCATTTGCGCTGTTAATTGTGGTTCTTACGAAGATGTGAAAAAATGGCTCGATGAATGGTTCGCAGCAAAAGGGGAAGATTTTTACTGGCGTGGTATTCAGAAATTGCCCAAAATATGGGAAAAATGTATAACAAGCGAATGAGCATACTTTGAATAAAGCACTTTTTATCATTCTTCTGAATTTAACATGTTTTTTTTAGAAAAAAAAATCCGCATTTCATACTTGTACACCTGGTATTCGTCAAATCCATCCTGAGACGCATTTTGCCGTATCACGGCTCGTGAGTCAGGCTAGGATTGACAAACGAAAGAACAGAATTCACCGGTACTTATCCAAGAAGTTACGGAACACAATGGTAATTCGTATTCCGTAACTTCTTGGATAAGTAACAGTAAATTCTGTTCTCTTATTTGTCAATCCTAGCCTGACTGATGAGCCGTGATACGGCGAAACGCGTCTCAGGATGGATTTAACGAATAAGAGAACAGTGGGTAAACTGCTGAAATATGAGCTTTTGTCCGTTTTCAGTTATTACGTTAACCGCTAAAATACGTTGTAGAGATTACTCACAAGAAATAACAAATGCTCTTAAAACGCCTCTTTATTCCGTGATTTCGAGTAATTACGTATATTGTTTTTGACATTTTAAAAGGGAGTGCACCTATAGACTTCATTATCATTTTTGTCTTTGTGCCAACACATTATTCATCCTATATTTGAAATATTTGCATCTGTATTTGGTTCAAAATGAATTTCGGAAATAACCAAATTATTCTGAACATATAGGGGGTGTCAAAAGTTATATTTACTTCCATTTTTGTACCTCAATAAAAAAAAGTATTTCAATGGGAATAGGCTTTGCAAACAATACATACATGGGTAGTTAAATGATTATAAATGAGACAACCTATTAAAGCGAGCCATATTAATCATCTTCCTTTCTACATCCTTTCGAAGATAGTATGCCTATGATACTTCGATAATTGTGAGTGATGTTAACGTATTTCAAGAGCTTCATGCTCTTATTTTGGTTTTCAATTAGAAGCGGCAAAATCCTGATTTTCCCACAGAAGATCATCAATTTCCTGTTACTGACCAAGCTAGACCAGCAAAGATATTTATGGCAACAAGAGTTTGACAGAATTACCAACACCATTCAAAATAGAAAATTAATCCCACCAAATTCTGATTGCTATAAACATCTTTTCTGCGCTCTTTTGTTTACAGTGTTGCAAAATGGCGGTCGTGGGTAATAACAAATGCGAATGTTGATTATTGAAGTACTAGTAAGGTCTATCAGAAATATTTGCTCTTTGTTAATTTCTAAACGTTATGATTAGGCTGCAGTGACATTTATGGTAAGGAATCCATCGGTCAATGGAAATCTACACGAAATTGGAAGTTAATATGATGTAGTATATACGGCAGATTTTGGCGAGTCCAGCAGATGTCGGCGTTGCAACATCAAGTGAAAATATGACATAGTTGAAAATTGCTTTACTCTCTAATAGGCACATTAAAATTAGAGAACTTTCTGAAATGTTGAACATGAGTGTGAGAACTGTTCATTTCATTATTCATAGGTTTGGCTATCATGAAGTTGCTGCTTAGTGAACTCCGCACTGTTTACTGATGAGCAGAAGAACTTGCGTTCGGCCTTATCACTACAGTATTTGATACGCTATCAAAAACAAACTTATGCCTTTATACACCACATTATTACTGGTGCTAAATCTTGCTGTTATCGCTACGAGCCAGAATCCAAGCACTAAAGGTTGCAGTAGAGGCAAGGAAAATTTTCGATGGCGAAAAAACATCGATATTAATTTTCAGCAGGAAAATAATGACCGTATTTTTAGATTGCTAAAGTTGCTATTCTTAAATTTTCAAAAATATGGTGTCAACATTAATGATAAACTGAGTTATATTTCACTTATAAAAATTATAAAGCCGTAACAAGAGTAGTAAATTTTTTAATTCTTAATTAATAAAGCAGCGACTGACTAGTAAGAAAATAAATTGTAGAACTAGTACGGTTGCAGTCTGTGATGGGGGCCTATTAAAACTCTTGGTTTATTGTCTGAGCTTTCAAAATATGATTTATTCCTTTTTCGAAGACATCTGAAAATTCATTAAAGGCAATGTCAGACAATTCATTGTTAAAACAAGAACATTACTTACTTACAAGCTTCAGAATCAAATCCTAAAATTAGTTGGCATCACTCATGAATATTTTATATCTACGATTTACATTTAACATACAAATTAGAAACATTTCTTTTTTATATCTTTTAAATTGTTAAAAAAAAAATCAGAAGAAGATCTACAGAAATATAAAGAAAAAAATGCAGAAACGAGGAGGATGATAAACAAAGAAAAGAACCAGAGATGGGAAAAATCGTGCGAACATGTAGAACAGTATATAGGAGGAACTAGAAGCACAGAGTCATGGAGAATAATTAAAATATTAAGGACCAACAATAGAGAGAAGATGTATATAGAGTATATCCCAGAAAGTGAGTGGGAAGAATATTATAAGAAGCTGCTAACAGAAGACAGACAAGAATTCCAAGAAGAGAACCCTGAAGAAGAACAGAATAAGGCAAAAAAAGAGATGAAGAAGTAAGCAGACAATATAAACACTCAACAATAATAAATTTGGGCCTGGAGGTGTGATTAAGTACGGGTCTAATAAATTACATCGAATGCTGAGAAACATGTTCCACAGACCGATAAATGGAGAAAAAATACCAGAGGAATGGTCAAAAGCCTATATAGTATCAATATTTAAAAAGAGAGACCGCAGAAAATGCACAAACTATAGAGGCCTAAGCATAATATCGAGTATCGGACGTTTGTATGGAAAAATTATTAAAAATATCATAGAGGAAGATATAAAAGGAAAAATTGGAGAAGACCAAGCAGGCTTTACGGCCGGAAAATCATGTATAGACCACATATACACTATAAAACAAACAATGGAAAAAAACTGGCAAAGAATAGAGAAGTTCATTTAGCCTTCATAGACATAAGAAAGGCCTATGACTCAGTACCAAGACAACGATTATGGAAAGCAATGAAAGAAATAGGCATTGACAAAGAAGTAATATACGCAGTAGAAGCTCTCTACGAAAACAACACAGTAAATATAAAAATAGGACATAAAATAGGGAAGAGACTCCAAACATCAAAAGGCCTATTACAAGGATGCTCTACATCTCCAACATTATTCAAAATATACCTCGAACAAACATTAAAAAAATGGAAGCAAAAATGTAGTGGAATGGGAGTCCCAATACGAGAAGATTACTTATATATCATAAGTTTCGCAAACGATCAAGTAATCATAGCGCAAGATGAGGAAGACCTCAGTTATATGGTAAGAAAACTGAAAGAAGAATACACTAAAGCAGGATCAGCAGCAAACTTTGATACAACGGAATATCTAACAACAAAGGAGGGAAACGTGGAGAATCTAGGAGTCGATAACGAAACAATAATCAAAAGAACCGATAGATTTAAATACTTAGGAACCATCATTTCAAAAAACGCAACATCAGAAGAAGAGATTAAAGCTAGATTAGGACAATCGCGGACATGCATAAGACAATTAAATTCGATCCTGTGGGACAAACACATTACAAAGAGAAACAAAACATGCATATACAAATCAATAATACAAAGCATAATGACATAGGGTCAGAAACATGGACGATCAACAAAAGAAATAAATCTAAAATTAACGCGGTAGAGATGGAGTATTGGAGAAGATGTTGTAGAATGACACGTATGGAGAGAATAACAAATGAAGAAATAAAAAGCAGAATGAACATCAAAAAGAACGCAATAAACACCATTGAAGAAAAACGATTAAAATGGTATGGACACATAAGACGGAGCGAAGATAATAGATGGATAAAGAAAATAACGGAGTGGAGCCCTATAGGGAGAAGAAAAAGAGGAAGACCCAGGCGATCGTGGAGAGACGATGTAGACGAGGCTATGGAGGACAGGGGTCTAACAGATGGATACTGGGAAGATAGAAACGGATGGAATCAAAGGCTGAGGGAAGGAAGACAGCGTCATCTGTTGAAAATTTCACTTTTCTCTAGTACATAATTTTATAAGTTTGAGGTTGGGTAACGCGGTTTTATTCATTATTAATGCCATGTGCTTACATTTCCAGCGCTTATAATTTATATATTAAATGCAAACCGTAGCTATAAAATATTCATGAGTGATGCCCACTAACTTTAGGATTAGATACTTAAGCTACTAGTTCTACATTTTATATATATATATATATATATATATATATATATATATATATATATATATATATATATATATATATATATATATATACATATACATATACATATACATATATACATATATTATTGTGTCTTTACCTAAAATACGTACATGTACATGGTCAGGTTCAAGAGGAGGTCATATGGAATACAGGAAATGTTTATATTAGAAAAAAGAGATAATATCAAAGGCAGAACTATTTACAGAGGGGAGATCAATCGATAAACAGTGGGGCATCAATCGACAAACAGAGGGGCATCAAACGACAGTAGGGGATCGAAATTTTATAAAAAAAATCCCTAACTTCTGACACATTTTGAAAACCTCATTTAAAAAATCGATAACCGGGGAGAGGGGACAGATTTTTCACAAAAAAGAAACCTAGAATGAAACTTTAAAAACCCATACTGATTTTAAAAATAGATGGCTGGGGGAGTGAAAATTTTTCACAAAAGAGAACCTCCATTAAAAAAAAAAGTTCCGTTCCTAAAAAGAATACTTTCTGCATCCTTAGTGGCGAGGAGGGGCAGTATATGGCATCCCTGGGTACAACATGGCTACGCATAGCTTTATGACAGAACCAATGGTACAGTTTGTCGAGAATATCATTCATAATAAGAATTAAAATGTTAAGATACCTAACACAGAATATTTATTTTCATTAACAGAGTATCTAAATAAAATTAATAATTATTTTTTTATTTTTTAGGTCTTCCACTTTTTACTCTACACACCTACCCAATTCTGACGTAAGCCCTTCGCATAAATAACCGTTGCCAGAGAAATGACAGCCCTACCTCAATTTTAACGATGCTACGTACCAGAGATACACCAACCATGATAATCTTCAGTCAATCCCCTGATAACAGTGACATAGTGTTTACCCTTGAGTCCTTAACGCAGGCAGGAATCATTTTTGTTATGGCACTGGCGATAATAATCACCAATGTGCTTATTATTGCTACGTTTTTAAATTTTAAAGGTGAGTATACTAATTTGATTAGCTAAAGGCGAGTGTACAAGATTTTTTTACTTAAAAACTTAGTACTGGGTGCCTAAATCACACTACAAACCTGCTAAATTGGAGAACTTCATAGAATATTTTCAAACTTTTTTTTGGTTAGACTTTTGTCTCAGATCCGACGCCTCATCTGAGTGCGCTAAAGAGGTTTCCCATATGGCATGGAAGCTACATCACTTCTTTGAATAAATGTCCTTCCAACATACTGTGGTCCAGAATTTTAATTTTAGGTTCAAAATTATCTACAGGTCTTAATTTCCAACCGATTTGGATAATTAGTATTCCGTACAGAACACTTATAGAATCACTTCGGTGTCTGTCCGTCCGTCTGTCTGTCTGTCTGCCACACCCGATTTTCTCCGAAACTATTTGATATAGAAAGTTAAAATTTGGTACTAATATAGGAACTGATGGCCTCATCAGAACCGTGTCTTTTTAAAAGTTAAATTTTAACGGGTTAAGTTTGTGAAGTTTAGTTTAGTGAAAAAAAATTTTTTTACTAGGTCATCGAGTGAGGTGTCAAATGAAAGTCTGTAAAAATACAAGTTCAAAAATATATATAATGTAATACTTGCGCACACTTTTCTTTGTATTATTTTTAAAAAATTGCGTACTGATCAAAAAATTTGGAAAAAATTCTGGAATATTCCCCACAGGGTGTAGATTGAAAGAAAATTATCACGAGCGCATTACCTTTAATAATTTATCTGGTATATAAAAAAAAAAAAAATTTCAGGGTCATCAGTTTTCAGTAAAGATGGGAAACAAACTTTGTTGAAAACTCATTTGGGGTGGTCTTGTGAAATCACTGATCATTGTATATCTCCATAACAAAAATCTTTATTTTAAAAGCAATCAACGTACGGAACACTAATTGTGCAAGTTCAATTTGCCTTTGACCGATTTTTTTTTTTCAAAATACTCATAGATGAATTTTCAAAAAATCTCTTGAAGCCGATTTTTGAATTATGGCCAATTTTTGGTTATTTTTCTACCATTTTTAGACAATTTTTAATAATTTTTTCGAAGTTTGCAATATTTGAATGAACAAACCAAAGCAATTTATGTTTCTTGATTTTCATAATCTGAAATTTGTTGTTTCAAGACCTAAGGGTGGCAAGATGAATCAACATAGCCATTTTTCGGCCATTATTTAGACCTATTTTGACCACATTTATCATCATTTCTGGCTAAAATGATGATAAATGTGGGAAAATACATCGAAATAATGGCCGGAAAATGGTATTTGTAGATCGAAAAACCTAAATTGCTTTGGTTTGTTGTTGTTAAAAATGGTATAAAAATAACTAAAAATTGGCCACAACTCAAAAATCGTCTTCAAGAGATTTTTTGGAAATTTAATTACGAGTGCTTTTAAAAAAAATTATCTAAATCGGTTGGCAATTAAGACCTTTAGATAATTTTTAACGAAAAATTAAATTCTTGGACCACAGTGCAACGGTAAACCTTGGTAGGATCAAAAATGAAAAAGAATTATTTCTTTTAAACGTCTTGCCTACCGACCATGGCGTGAAAATCCTAACGTAATAGACCGTAACACCTCTGTTCGTTCCCGGAACAGAAGCGGAAGACAAATTGGCAAAACTAAGAATGTCAAAAAATGAAAAACAAATTTATTGGCCACCCCAATAATTTTAGATCTTTTTAGTCTATCGCTAAAGCCATTAGTCAAAATTTCACTAAATCCCCTATACCACCACTTACACTGTTGCGATTGCATATTTTAAGAAAGCCAACTTGTAAGCTGACCTTTTTTGTTACACACTCTACTATTCAGTTCCAGGGAAAAATACCACCTACTCATATACAATAAAAGATGGCCGATATTGTCTATAA
This sequence comes from Pachyrhynchus sulphureomaculatus, assembly GCA_019049505.1. NCBI lineage: Eukaryota > Metazoa > Arthropoda > Insecta > Coleoptera > Curculionidae > Pachyrhynchus > Pachyrhynchus sulphureomaculatus. The sequence goes on from CM032453.1 coordinate 159,091,307, forward strand.
ACAGCGTGTCATAAGACGAACTTTAATGACACTATGCACCAAAAAAACTTTGGTACCGATGGAAAACCTGCGATAGTACTCGAAAAATGTACGCACGATTTAATGCCAGCTTTTTGTAGACTTTTTATCTTATCCTGCAGATAAGGAATATTTCCTTCCTGTTAAAAATGCGCTACAATTCATCTGATACCCCCAAAGGCAGAACCTTGCCAAACAACCAACGTCGAATTGTTTTTAATAATAGCTAAAGTTATGGAAAAGGCTGTCCTTCAGCTTTTCATCAATTTTTTTAAATTCCGTACGGAACACTTCCAAGATCACTTCGGTGTCTGCCCGCCTGTTTGTCGGTCTGTCTGTCTGTCCGTCTGTCTACCTCTCTGTCTGTCTGTCCGTCTGTCACACCCGATTCTCTCCGAAACTATTTAACATAGAAAGTTAAAATTTGGCACTAATATAGGAATTGATGGCCCCATCAGAGTGTAGTGTTGAAAGTTAAATTTTGACTTAAAGAGGGGGGTGAAATGGGAAGTGAAAAAAAATTACCAGGTCATCGAATGGGGTGTCAAATGAAAGCTTGTGAAAATACGAGTTCAAAAATATATATAATTTAATACTAGTGCATACTTTTCTTCGTATTCGTTTTAAAAAATTGCTAAAAATCGCTGTCCCCCCCTTATCTCGAAAAGTACTGATTAAAAAATTTTGAAAAAAATATGGAATATTCTCCACAGGGTGTAGATTAAACGAAAATAAAACAAAAATTTTTATTTTAAAAGCGCTCAACGTACGGAACACTAATAGCGCAAGTCTGAATTGCACTTGTTTTTTGTTTGGTTTAAAGCAAAACATTCTCAGAAGTCGGAAAATAAGTTTTGAACTACAAAACCGACTTGAATTATTCATCCCCTGTGACTAAGTTACAAAACACCGAATCGAACACAAAATGTTACACAAACGCACAGTGTGTCGACTAGTACAAGTTAGCTGGACAAAATTATTTTTTCACTTATTTCAATTGTTTATGTATATTCTAGGCATATTAAGTTATTTTAAGAAAAAATTCATCGCGTCGGTTTTTTTATGGGCGTGGCTAATTTTTTCCCTTAAATTAGTCAGCTACGCAGACATATTTAACGATAACTCGGGAACAACTTGTCAGATTTTTATAAATAAAACATTAAAAAATGCGTAACAAAATTTTATTAAAGTTGATTGAATATTATTTTATTCTATCTTTTATCGTTTTGGAGTTATTTAGAAATTAATGGAGAGAAAAATTTTTTTGAATTCAACTAAGTTTATCTCGAATCCAGAAGACAATGTTCTCAAAATAACATCAAACTTTTTTATAATTGTAACATCCACGCACTCATCTCAGCATTCTTAAAAAAGCGACGGGCTGTATTTCCATCATTTGAAGAACCAAATCCTGGCTTTGGTTTATCTACAATGAGTCCCATCTCGTTCTTAAATTTCAATTTGATTTCCTCGGAACGAACCTTGATATCTGCTTTGTCTTCGTTGCTTCTAGCCTGCCATTTCTTAATATTCAACTTGTAACTGATATGTAAAAGACATTCGAAGCAACGAATCCAAGCATGAAGTGTAGATAAACCAAAGCCAAAATGTTCTTGATTGCTGTTAAACATCGCGGGGTCATCGTTCATCGTCTTGGGGTGGCGCCACAGATGAAACACTTTTGGGATGAACTAGTTTCCGTTAAGGCGTTACACACCTTTCCGTCTGTCATTGTCAGCAAAAGTTCGTGTTTTACAGAGATTTGAGAATCACTAAAGTTGATAAGTGTTGGAAGAAGAGCATTAACTTCTTCCAACAATCTATTTGTCTCCACTAACGTGAAGTCGTTCGTTTTTTTTGGCAAATATAAATTTGATTGAGCGACAATACAAAGTTGATGAAGGCCGAGGATTTTGCCAAATAATTTTTGGACCCATCATATAACTTAAGGGGAACTAAAGAAAATGCGAAAAGAAACTCGTCCGTATATTCAGTGTTCTCAAATCTCTGTTTGTATGTGCTGTGCCCAGAACTTCCATCACATCCCCATTTACTAACAAGTGTAAACGATGAACTTGTTGGGAGCACACTGCTGATAACTTCATTATGTGCTAATACTAGACATTCCACTGTTTTATTTAATAAGGCTTGCAAATTTATTTCAGCACGAGTTTCTATTATAGCAATGTGCTCCTCTGCAGGGTAACAGGCCTGTTTGGACTTTTTTAAACGAAAATATGACGGAAACACATTATGCCCCCGCCTTCATGGACCACTTCCTAGTTTGTTTGTAAGAATGCGTTGTTGGCTTAGAATCTATATAGTAAGATAAGGCTTCGTCACTACTTAATTGCCTAGGATTAACGGAACTGGTATTTTTAGACTTAATAATATTATCTGGGCTCTCACTAATGTCTCTAATCACATTGGCAATTTTCCGTTGCCCTGCTGAACGCACAGCAATTTCGGCAGCAGTCACCAATTCACTGACACTTCGGGATTCTACGAGATCCACGGCGCGACGTTTCTTCGTCTTAAACGACGATTCCTCGAAATCTTTGCGAGGTCTTCCTGCAGGAGTCACATTCTCACTTGATGTTGAAGGTTGTGGCGCAAAAAAACTCGCAGTAAACTGTATGTCTGCTTCATCCAACCAATTCTTATTTTTAATTAAAAAACGCTCCTTCGACTTTCCTGAAGCCAACCATTTGGCACCAAACTTATTAGACAAGTTGGATATCTTCAACTTTATTTCTTTTTGCCTGCTTTCAGTAATGTCACCAAAGTGAAATTTTGAAGAAAGAAAGTCATATACACGCGAGTTTTTTTCATTCTTCGTGTGTTTCAACCACTCCTCAAAAAAGGCTACCCTTGAAATAGAGTAAACGTGTTCTGGAAAAAAAAAGAAAAAAAAAACATGTTGTACTGAAGTGTGCTAAACAATATGTGTATTTTTACGAAGAATAAAGTTATTTCTGTGTAATATCTAAAAACTAGCCCGGATAGAGGTGAATGTCTGTATATTCTGAACTTTCGAAGTTTTTTTTTTTTAAAAAAAACACGCTAAAATATATAGGCTATTTAAAAAAAAATACTAAAAATTCAAATTAATAGATTCTGATTAAAAAAATACATTAAAAAATAGTACTTACCCTCAGTATTAATATTCATCACAAAAACTTTCACAATATTACAATATGTCACTATAAGATGTGCACGAAAGTGTCGCTAAATTGCAACTGATTGATTGAAAGAGCTGCATTAAACTCATTACCTGACTTCTGACGCTTATGACTCGCCACTTGCAAATTTGATAAACAACCTTTTCTCGGAATTCGGAGTTTGGTGGTGTTGTTTACGTTTTGCAAATAAGATTTCCTGGAAATCATAACATGAATTTTGTCCACCTAGCATGTTCTACGCGACACACTGTGAAACGGTCTAGTAGTTTTGTAGATATTTGAAGGCATACATACACCGTCTATCCAAAAAGTTTTCGGACTGATTTTTTCTTGGCCTTTAAGCAGCATCATCTCGTAAACAACAGGAAAAGCTTGAAACTCACATCTGTAAACAACATAGTGAGTGATGAGTAGTAAAGGTGCGAACTGTTTATTTCGTACTCGTTGTGTCACTAGAGTGAACGCCAAGTACTACGTGGGTGTCATGGAGCAACTAGTTCGACCAGAACGATGGAACACAAAGGACTTTTTCTTGCTTTATGACAACGCGCCCGATCACGCGGCTGGGATTGTGATGCAGTTTTTGTCGCAAAAACACGTGTCTGACCTCCACCACCCTTGTTATTCGTCTAATTTAGCCCCTAGTGACTTGTTTTATTCCCAGAAAACCATCTCCACATGAAAGATGAATGCTATGACTATTTGCAGGACATTAAAGACACTGTGAAGCGCGAGTTAAACATGTTCTCAAAAGAAGGTTTTTCTAACAGTTTCACAGGGTTGTATGAACGCTCCGAACGATGTATTGAACTCGAAGAGGATTGTGTACAACATCTGAAGTAATAAGATGTTCAGTTTAAATTTTTCGATTTTTTTATTAAGGCAGATCGGGAACTTAGACATACAGATACGAGTAGATATAATATATTCGTGTATATAGTTCGGAGACATACATATATAGACTAAGCAGAAGAGTAATATGATATTTGAACTCAAAATTGGTTGACTGCATCTTTTAAAACTGAAACACGTTGGTGTTAATTTGCTAATAAGTGAAGAAGTTCAGCAAAACGTTTCTATTTGTCTTTTCTTTGTCACTATAATACCCCTCCTGACTGACAAAACTTTGAGGGACATCAGTGGCAATACGAAAATAAATCTAATAAAAATCCCTGTATTCTCCATATTCAGGTATGCACCTGAAACCTGGACTATACACACCGCTGATCGGCGTAGTATAGACGCGTTTGAAATGTGGTGCTGCCGAAGGATGCTGAGAATTCCGTGGACAGCTCAGCGAACCAATGCTTCTATACTTAATGACGTCAAACCGAAACAGAGACTTTCCACCACATCCTAAAGTATTTTGGTCACATTACACGTGCTGACAATATGGAAAAACTTTTGGTGTAGGGCAAACCAAATGGAAGGAGGCGACGCGAAAGATCACCTAGCCGCTGGATGGATACGATTGAGATGCTATTGGGTATTAACATGGGGCAAGCTACAAGACAAATACCTAACAGAGAACGTTGGCGTGCCACTATTATAAAGATCGCCAGTAGACTGGAGAGCCAGACATAATCACGATATGTCTGACAAGACATTTAGACTAAAGAAGGAGGATAATACTCCTGGAGTGCAGTTACGACTTTAAAAATACCTTGTATGTAAGAAGAATACATCATAAAGTATTGCTTTTTGTGGTAACCTAACATTAAAGAACGTTATCTTGTAACTTCGATTGCCCCATTTATTATATTTATTTCTCTTTCGAAAAAAGCAAGTATAATTTAAGTAAAATTCATTAATATCTTTTACTTTTATTATTTATGCGTTAGCTTGACAAAATTGTAAAATATGATAACGGGAACCGAAATTACTTTAGCCCCTACCAAAGATATTTCCCTCGATACGGTCCTGAGAAAGTGTGATGAAGTAACTGACGATGTTCACATTTACTAAAAAAGAAACGTTAAAAAATGAGTTTAAGTACATGCTAAGTTTATAAGTTAAAAAGTTAGGTTATCTCGCCCTGTAAATACATTTTACTGCGTCTAGCTAAATGTCTAGTAGCTTTATGTCACATTTTGTTTGACTCGATGTTCTTTTGTTTGTTAGGTGTCAACATGTCAGACGAGGACGAGGGTAGGTTTTTTTTTCGGCTGATGTTGATTGACTTTTGCAAGGCTTTTGACAAGCTTTTTATTTTCAGCTTTGGTACCACAAAAATTGCGAGAGGAATGAATTGTTTATACTTAATTTCTAAAATTATTACTGCACAGTAGGTTTTTTGGAATAAGTATAATTATGGGCAGCTTCCTGAATTAGAATAAAAGGAAACCCTAATTTCAAAGTAGTTTATTATACTTTTAGTGAGCACAGCAATTATGAAGTTCTTTTTTTTAAATATTATTGTATTTTTTTAAATAAAGGCTCATAATGCATGCGCTTTATTATGTAAATTGGCCTTTTGGAGCTTACATGTTAACATAAAATGCAGTAATGCAGTATAATATAATTATCTGGATATGTAAAATTAGGCACATTTTACAGGGTTATTGATTATAAATGTACTATTCTTCTAAATTGCTTATTTGAGGAGTTATGCAAAAATGGTAAATGCAGCAGTTGTAGCGCTCTACACAGAATAAAAAGAGAAATAATCGATAATAGCGATTCTGAAACACTATAAAAAAATTTTATATTTTTGAATACCCTGTATATCATTTTTTAATTTCATAGAACTCTTAAATCCACAATCGCCAATATACAGGGTTACAGGGAATGTCGTCCTAGATAATTAAGGACGTTATAGTTTAGGTCGTTTCTGACCGATTTGACTCTATGACATGATGTCCTAAACTTAACCGTTTTCGAGATATTGAAGTTTAAAGATTTTCTAAAAAAAAAAACATGTTTTTTTTTGCTTTTATATCGATTTTTTTTTATTAGAGGTTCTCGAGTGCGATTTTTTGGTTATTTTTAGTTAGTCTGTATGTCAAGTATCAAAAATCATCAAAAAAATTTGAACTAGTTACTAACAGTTTCAAATGGCGGCTTGTTAATGTTTCTAAATTTTTTACCAAGTGTTTCCTACTTTAAATCAATAAAGAGAAAAAAAAATGTATGGAAGTTATTCTGCAAATTATTTTAAAAAAACTTTTACGTCTTTTTAGTTATCTAAAACGTTATAATATCTACTGGATCTATTGAAGTAGATGTGCTATACCGTGCTTTTCAAAAATATCTGTGTTTCATCTTCTGACTGTGTGAATTGGCTCGTAACTGGATTTTGATCTCTGCTTGTGAATATGGCAACGTATACCAACGAGGAATATGCTGACATCCTAATGTGTTACGGATTTTGCGAAGGAGTGTCGTAGCGTGCACGTGATGAATACATACTGCGATATCCTACTCGTCGTGTACCTGATGTTAGCGTATTTGATGGAACTTATCGAAGACTACGAGAAACTGGTTCCGTACAAAGACGGCGGACTGACATGGGACGGCCACGTATCTTTGATGAAGACGAAGAAAACGAAATACGACGTCTCTTTGAGGTGGACCCAACCACATCTACAAATGTTGTCGCACAACAGCTTGGTATTTCGCAGTGGAAGGTATGGTTTGGAATGCATACTGTTGGGCAACACCCTTACCACTATACGCCCGTGCAAGTTATTGAAGAAGGGGATCCGTTGCGACGAATAGAATTCTGCAGATTTATGCTCAATACCGATGTCGAAGATGCATCTTTTTTTAAGAAAATACTATGGACTGACGAGTCGAAATTCGACAAAGACGGTCTTACAAACTACCACAATGCCCACTATTGGGCTTTTAAAGAGGAAGGCAACCCAAACAAAAAAAAGAACGAAAGGATCACAAACAAGATTCAGCTTAAATGTGTGGATGGATATAATTTCAAATTATTTGGTTAGGCCATTCTTCCTGCCAGATAATTTGAATGGCGAGGAATACGACAATTTTTTGCGGAACGATTTACCTAATTTGATGGAAGACCTACCTATTGGTTGTACTTTCAACACGATGGCTGCCCAGCTCACTACAGAGGAAGTGTTCGTGCATGGCTCAATGACAATTATCCCAACAAATGGATTGGAAGAGGCGGACCCATATCTTGGCCGGCAAGAAGCCCAGACCTAACACCGATGGATTTTTATGTGTGGGGTCACATGAAAAGTCTCGTATACGACCAGATGACTCCTATCGAAAACGTGGATGTCCTAAGAAAAAAAATAATTAATGCGGCTGACGAAATGAGGCGGCACCTCACAACCAGCGTTGTGAAAAGTAATTTAAGAAAAAGAATGAGAATTTGTGTTAGAAATAGGGGCGACCATATAGAACATGTATTATATAATTAATAAAAAATATTAAATTGCAAGGTTTTTCGTTTTATTTGTGTATTTTTCGTATTTTCACCTAGAACTAAAAATTTACCTTTTGCTACCCGAGCCCGCTTTAGGTGTCATTCTGTGTACAGTTTTCCTATTAAACGCCTAGTATTATACCTTTTTTGATAGCTAAAAAGACGTAAAAGTTTTTAAAATAATTTGCAGAATAACTTCCATACATTTTTTTTGTTCTCTTTATTGATTTAAAGTAGGAAACACTTGGTAAAAATTCGAAATTTAGAAACATTAACAAGCCGCCATTTGAAACTGTTAGTAACTAGTTCAAATTTTTTTGATGATTTTTGATACTTGACATACGGACTAACTAAAAATAACCAAAAAATCGCACTCGAGAACCTCTAATAAAAAAAAATCGATATAAAAGCAAAAAAAACATGTTTTTTTTTAGAAAATCTTTAAACTTCAATATCTCGAAAACGGTTAAGTTTAGGACATCATATCATAGAGTCAAATCGGTCAGAAACGACCTAAACTATAACGTCCTTAATTATCTAGGACGACTTTCCCTGTAACCCTGTATATATATATATATATATATATATATATATATATATATATATATATATATATATATATATATATATATATATATATATATATATATATATATATATATATATATTATATATATATATATATATATATATATATATATATATATATATATATATATATATATATATATATATATATATATATATATATATATATATATATATATATATATATATATATATATATATATATATAGGAAAAGAATTACCAAAATGCAGATTTTTGAAAAACAACCTGTACATCTGAAACGTTACTAGATATCGATATGCGGTTTTCACCATTGAATTTATCATAAAATTGAACCTCAGTCACCGACATCAGTTTTCGTCTATCTCCTTTAGATAATTTAGATAAAGAGGTTTACCTTTAAAAGTGTCCAATTTGGACCACCTTGTACAGTCAGAAGAAGCTTTAAAAGTTAACCTAACTCCGAAGAGACCAGCTAACGGACCCAAACTGACCCCATCGACATCCGCGACTCAGATTTGCCCAAGAACATGTCGACTGGACCTTAGAGCAATGGCGCTCCGTTTTATTCTGCGACGATTCCCGAATGTGCATACATGGCAATAATGGAAGAAGACGAGTCAATAGGAGGCCTGAGGAGCGCTATGCGTAGTACTGCATTACTGAAACCGTCGCCTACGGAAGAGGTTCTGTGATGGTGTGGAGAAGCATCTCACTGGATGCGAAAATCGATTTGGTTTTCGTGACTGATGAGACTCGGGAGTGGATTAACTGCGCACTGATACATCGTGCTAATGCACGACAATGCGAGGCCACATGCTGCTGCATCGGTGCTGCAATACCTGGCGCAAGTGGGAATACCCACATTAGATTGGCCTGTGCGGAGTCCTGACCTCAATCCAATCGAAACACATGTAGTATGAGCTCAAAAGAAGAGTTCGAGCCAGAAATCTAGCTTTTGCATCGGGGGGGGGGAGTGGGGGAGGTGAATCGCTGAGAGACTTAAACGTAGCGATAGCGGAAGAGTGGAGAGGAATCCCACAGACAGTGGTGAAAAAGCTCACCCACTCCATGAAAAATAGGCTGCAAGCAGTAATAAGGGATTGGGGGTAATACAAATTATTAATTTTGGTTTTTATCAATAAATATAATTGTTAAATTTAAAATTTGTATATTTTTCCTTTCTCTTACCCCTATTTTCAACCCTTATTCTCCTTATTGCCTCTTTCAGTCATTTTAATCAGTAAAAAGCATGAGGTATGCTATGGACTTTGGTATGATTAGAAAGAGAACAGAATGGGCTTTCAAATAATACTAAAATCCGTAAAAATATATGAACACAAAACTCTAGGATCCGTGTTAAATGAAGCCAAATTTGCTCACCCTTTTAGTGCGGTATAAATGAAAGCTGTTATGAGAGTGAAATGAAATAAATAAATTACATTTTTCTTGGACTCATTAAAACGATTCACCAGGAGAGTGTAGGATATTATTTTTGAAGATATGACATAAAATAAAAGAATTAACATATGTTGGACTGTTTCTAATAAATTATTACAATTTAATAAATATAAACTTGAATTATTATATTTTTCAGATATTATTTGCTTTACTAAAATGTTGAATGTTGTTAGTAATTTGCATCAATTTTAAATTTAGTTTCAGAGAGTTGTAGCACGTCCCTTCGTCTAAAACATATACATATATGTCAGCAACAGGGCCTCTGGTGCACAATAGTGTTGTTAAATAGGGTAAATTAATCCCTGCGGTGGCTGCAATCTAGATGCTATTAGGAGTATTATGTCAGCATTATTCAGTAAAAACTTCAAAAATCTTTAATATTCATTCACCGCGTTGTAATTAAATATGATTTCGGAATTAAATGAAAAACTACAATTTTGTAAAAAATATATACTTTCGTTTCTATTTAATTCCTCATCGATTGAGACAACTGAAAGAAATTGAAAAAAAACACATTTTTTTTAGAGGGCTACAAGAATATTAATAGATATTTAACAAAAAACGAATGGACGTTGTATATTGATGATATAACCATTCGTGGATGAAAAACCTACAAAGAAAATATAGAGTAAATTACACAGGCCAACATTTTTCAAACCCTGAGACCAGACTATAGTTTTTCGAAGGTTTTTGGTGCACTGAATCCAATCTAAAAATGCAAAAAACACGATTTTTCGCTATATTCGGGATTATATTACACAGCGAATTAATTTTTTTCCACAAAATTCGTTGCGGCATCTAAAAGTACTACTCTTCCCCTTCAAAATGCATTTTGAATTTTTCAAATATTTTATTTCTTTTCGGAGAAATCATCCGTTGAAATTAATTAGTTTTGCGTTTTCATTACAACCATACAAAAAAAAGTTGATCCGGCATACGAGAGTAGTGTAATTATATGATTTTTGGGAGGCTGAATCCGAATTAGTTGTTGGTTTAACACCATCGAGTTAACCTTAAGAAATTTAAACTGGCGGATCCGATATGACGGGTCGGAACTCTGTAGGTCTAAATTACTATCGAGAAAAATTTTTCAAACAAAAGTTGTGTATTTTTACTAGAGAAACATGATGCGGTCATAAAAAATATAGGTTCCTATTTGAAAAATCAAAGTTGATCTTGAAATGACCTTCAAAATGATCTTCCAAGGTCATCGCAATTATATCGTTTTACTGCCCCTACAAGACCTTTCAACTTTTATCTGAAACCTTTTTACTAAAAGTTGACATGAAAAAAGAAAAATGCAAATGGATTTTGATGGGGAAAAGTAGTACTTTCATATGAAGCAACGAGTTTTGTGGAGAAAAATTAATTCGCGGTGTTATACAATCCCAAATATATCAAAAAACCGTGTTTTGGTTACAATATCTCGAAAACCTGATGTGATGGAGAAAATCTGAGATTGGATGCGGATTAAGCGTACCAGAAAACTTTGGGAAAGTATACTCTGGTCTCAGGGACTGGAGTTTCGAGCAATTTTGTCGGCCTGTATTATCGGACATCTCTTTGCTCTTGAACTAAAAATGCAGGAAGTCCAATATCACAATGAACAACCTGGGAGTATATATAACTAGACACCAAACAACTTCTAGTGGTAATGGAATGCCTGCCATAGTACTCAAAAAATGCGAGAGCATACTAGTACCAAATTTCTGTATATTTTTCACCTATCCTACAGAAAGGAAATATTTCCTCCTGCTTGAAATGCGATACAGTTCAACAGATATTCAAAAAAGGTAAGATGATCTTGCCCAACAACTACCAACCACTAGCACTGCTTTCAATAATATCAAAAGTTATGGAAAAAAGCTATTAATCAGCATCCTCTAAGATATCTAGAAGGATTTAATTTTATTAGCGACCATCAATATGGCTTAGGTAAGCAAAGATATTTTTTAGCTTATATAACACAACGCAATTAAAGATTTTGGAGAATCTCAACCGGTTGTCTTCTACTCTCTTTCTTATTTGCATTAACTATCGCTGGAAAGGAGCAGGAATCGAATCTGCAGCTTTACAGATCACAATACGCTTATTTCTTCACTCATTTTGAACATCGACTACTCATACAAATATCCGCAAATAGCAGGAAGTCGTTCAACTTGACAAGGACCTAGAAGATATTCTATCTTGGCGTCAGTCATCAAGTAGAATTTCACGCTACAAAAGCCCAGGCGGCAATATTTTCTAATAAAGTTAACGTTGCTAAACCCGACATAGTTATGTCGGGACACTCCATTCGTTTGGCATCATCACTCATTTGCTGTGCGTTAACTTGGTAGCAAATGTATCTTGGCATGAACATGTTGCATGCTGGGAATATTCCTTCGAACTAGAAAACTTTACCCTCCACAACTGTTAATTCTGTACGTTGCTGGAATTCTACCAATGATGGAATACCGGCTTTACTCCCAAACATACACTGCATTTGTTGGATTCTAGATTCTGAATTTCATGGAAAGTTCAATGGATGTAGCCCGCGTAATTTTTCCCATCCCGTGTTCAGCTTGTAACTCATCATACAACCCTTTGCAGGCAGTCTTTTATAAGGAGAACCTCATATCTTTGAAATAAGTTGCCCAGGACTGTTTTCCACCAGGTATAATTTACGGCGATTCAAAATCAATATGAATCGCTTCTTTACACATGGGTCGATCCTCAATTTCCCTGGAGCGCGTGTGCTATGCCCATAAAAAAAATCAAAACCTTTTAATTCAAGAGCATGCGGACAGAAGAAGAAAGATGATCTATTACTATTGTCACGGGTATAGAAAACAGCTATATCTACAGAGGGATAAATAGGTGGATTGAAACGTCGCCGCCAGACGAAGCCGGCTAGCCATCGCCGGATCGTTAAAGTGTGCCTCGTCGCTTTCTAAGTAGAAGTTGTATTATATATAACAATAATTGGGGCAAATATACCCGATATCTACGAGAAACTCGACGAGACACATTTTAACGATCCGGTGGTAGCCAACCGGCTTCATTTTGTGGCGACGTTTTGTCTTACGCGTTCGTCTTTCTGTAGCACGGTTATATTTTCTGTGTCGTTCCAATGTCATATGTCACCTAAGCCCGCTATCAAGCTTCCAAACGGAGCGAAACATGAAATGTAAATTGAGATAGCTATGTTCAAAGAAAAGGGGAGGAGGAAGGAAATAAACTTTTTCAATTTGCTTAGGCTATTTGAACAGGATTCAGAGGGTGAAACTTCATCTACACCGATTTTTATTTTAATATTGATCATGATTTTTTCCGAACATGATAAAAGTTGATTTTGATGCAGTTTGACTTTTAATTCTTAAAGGCGGTCCAGTCTACTAAAGCTTTTTCTAAATCCAGCTTGTTCTCTGGGTTGGAAAGTCAAACGAGTATGATTTTAAGATTTAGGTGGCCTTTGTGGATTACAAGAAAGCGGTCGACTCCCTTGAAATCTGGGCAACATTAAATAGTCTAAGTAACTGTAAAATTTACAGCTGATACTCGCAGTTTATTCAAAATATATATAAAAATGCAACATTTCAGATAGTATTGAAAGACAACTACCAATAAGGTAGAAAAGAAAAGAGAGGTATGTCAAAGAGACACCATCTCTCCGAAATTGTTTACGTTGGCGCATTTGCGATTCGTGGATGATATTGTGCTTATATCTAATAACAAAGAATAATTGGAAGACATACTGAACAAAGTTAATAACAAGTCGAGAGAGATTGGTCTGAAAATAAACATCGCCAAAACCATGTTCATGATAAATGACGACTGTGATAAAGAAGCAGTATTGAACATGGAAAACGGGAAAATAGTAATATTCCAAAAAAACTTGAAAGCGGATTTATCAAAGAGAATATCATTGGCTTGGTCAGCGTTTGGTAGATTGCGGAATATCTTTCTTTCCAATGTCCCAAATACACTAAACGCGAATACATTTGATCAATGCATGTTACCAGTATTGACATATGAAACGGAAAGATGGGCTTTGAATCAAGAAATTATAAATCGCCTACAAGTGGCCCACCAAGCGATGGAAAGGGCGATGTTTGGAATATCGTTGAGGGATAGGCTGACTAATGAAGAAATTCGAGGAAGGTCCAACATAACTGATGTAGCGGAAAGGGTAAGCAGGTTGAAGTGGAGCTGGGCGGATCATATGGCAAGACTCTCTGATAATCGATAGTCCCATAAAGTAATCAACTGGAGACCCTCGAATGAGAAAGGAAGTAGAGAACGCCTGCGAACCCGATGGACTGACGACATAAAAAGACTAGTGGGACACAACTGGATAAACAAGGCCCAAACCCGAAGAAGATGGACGTACTTAGGAGAGACTCGTGTCCGATGATGAATTGCATAGCTGATGATGATGATTTCTAAGTTATGTTTCTCGAAAAATTCTACTAGTCGATGCGATTCTTCGTTAATTTTTTCTTTGGCACCATGTAAATCTTACGGGAAAAACGTACAATTGTGTGTCATCTGCCTATAAGTGGGCATTCAAATACTTAAGACAACTAGTAACGCTGCAGGTATATATATATATATATATATATATATATATATATATATATATATATATATATATATATATATATATATATATATATATAAAAAATAAGAGTGGCACAAGTAATAACCCATGAGGCACACCCAACTTTGGGTTGATACAGATGACACACCTGTGCTCGTCTAAACATACTGCAGTCTATTTATTAAATAATTACTCATTAATGTAATTCCATCGTTGCCAAATCCCATAAAGCGTAAACTCGAGATCAGCAAGTTGTGTTGTACTCTGTCAAACACTTTGCTATAATCTATTAAAATCAAAGAAGTACACCCGACCTCTTAGTCAAATTATACTATAAGACAGTTTAATCTTATATATATATATATATATATATATATATATATATATATATATATATATATATATATATATATATATAAGTATAAAACACTAACAAGGAGAAATATAGAGAGATTAGCAGACGGATTCGAAAGCTCATAAGAAAGGCTAAGGAAGATTGGATGGAAGAACAATGTTAGGAAATGGAAGAATTTCAACTAAAGCATGATTATTTTAATATGTATAGTTAAAAAAGTTACGAGGCACGGGGTGGTACGAACACCAACATATTTAATTAATGATAATAATCAGATAATAACGGAACAAAAAGAGCTAGAAGAAGAATGGACCTGATACATTAAAAACACCTTTGATGACATGAGAGAACCACCAGAACTCATTGGAGATGGATTTTTCTTAAACATACTCTCAGCCGAAGTTACGGATGCAATAAAGCATGCGAAAACTGGAAGAGTTCCAGGGCCTGATAATCCTGATAATTTATGCAGTGATATTTAAACTTCTAAATAAGGAAAATATTTCAATCTTGTGCAGCTGCATAAATTCCATCTACAGTACAGGAAACATACCAAAAGACTAATTCTCTTCTATCTATATTCATAGCTTTACCCAAAAAGCCAAATGCCAACAAATACGAACAGTAACGCCTCATAAGCTTAATGAGTAATGCTTTGAAAATAACACTTAAGATTATGCACGCAATAAATGCCAACAAGATGTCAGCGAAGAGTAATTCGGATTAAGCAGGGATTTGGAAATAGAGAATCACTTTTCGGACTGAACGTATTTTTGCAAAAATGTAGAGATCAAAGGAAAGACGTGTACCTATGTTTTATCGATTACAAAAAAGCCTTTGATCAAGTCAAACATCCAGAATTGATGCGGATGCTTCAGAATATGGATCTTGATGAAAATGACACCAGATTTATTACTCACTTATATTGGGATCAGATAGTGACAATACGAATAAATAGCAAAGAAACAGAAGAATTCAGAATAAAAAGAGGCGTTCATCAAGGATGTGTTCTCTCTCAACTCCTTTTTAATCTGTATTCTGAGTCTATATATATCCAGTGCTTTTATTTGGAGTTGAAGCCTGAACCTTGTGAATACATAAATCGTTTGAAGTCTTTCGAGATGTGGATCATGCGCAGAATATTGAAGATTTACTGGACAGAACATGTTAGAAATGAAGATGTACTGTGGCGAATAGGTAGAGAGCTGTTATTTTTTTCTTTCATTGTGTTAGCCGATACTTGTTAGAAATTCATAATAAAATTATATAAAAAACAACACTATGTTTTAATTTCCAATATATTTAAAGTCACTTGACAATTGTTTCACCATACAATGGCTTCTTCAGAAGTAAATAAGAAAGAAAAATATTTGGTAGTAATCCTGGCTATATAGTGCCTAAAACTATCCTTAATTACCTAAGATTATGCTAATCATTTTATTATATTATTTACAGACAGAATTATTTTAAGAATGCAAATCTGTGGTACTATTTCCGAGAACTAATAAAGATTAAGTAAGGGTAAATGGTTTAAGTCTACCTGTTCGTTTAATAATTGATTGGAGTTTTTCCGTTTGTTAATTTCAAGACATTCAAGCAAATTTAATTTTTTAAATTTGTTTTCTACATGTAGGATTTTTAGCGTATCATCTAAATTATGGGATTCGTTTATTATATGGGTTGCGTAATATGAATTGTTCTTATTTTTTTAATAACTATTTTTATGTTCTTTAATGCGAGTTTCAAAAGATTTACCAGTTTGTCCAACGTAGGTTTTAGTACAAGATCCACAATTTAATAGATAAACTCCTGATTTTAAGGATTTCTTAGATTTGGTTTTGTTATTCAAAATTATACTCCCTAAGGAATTACTGGTTTTGAATGCTATTTTGTTGTTCTTTTTTATTAATGTTTTATCTGGAAATGTCGTTGAACACTGGATGTCCGGAAAACTACGCTTTCCCGACATAGGACACAAATGGCCCGACTTTTGCTGTACAAAACCGTAATCTGTTGTCCATGAAGTCTGAAATGATCGAACGTCTACCTTCTGTTTCTTCGCGGCCATAACACAACGTAATTTTAATTTTTAAACTTTTCGACGACTATTGACTAGAACGGATGTTACTTCTATACTAAATGATCCAAACGTGTAGCCGCTTGCTATATATAGAAAAATAATGTTTCCAGAAAATTCCAATAATTACGTTTATTAAATTTCTTAGAACAAAAATTATTATCTACAACGCGCCCATTGCAATCAAAGGGCCGCCTAGAAGTTAAATCTAACGAAAACTAAAGTTCGGCAATATAAAAAGAGTTGCGGCACGCGTCGGAACGATTGAAGTCAAGTCAAACAAAAACCGCCTTATAGCGGCTCTTTTGATCTGAATTGAGGACGTTTATTTGTGTTTTTGCCTAGGCTTTATTTTGAGGCTTGCCGTCTTTAATACTTGCCGAAATTAAAGCCAAACCAATGCATTCAGTAAAATTATAAATTACAAAATATATATTTTGTAGTTTTTGGTAATAATACCAATATATCGTTTCTGTTTGTATCGTTAAAGTAATACTGTCTTCAATTATTTACTTTATTTCGAAACATGTCACACATTACAGAATTAGACTCATAAAAAAAAATAATTTGCTCTATCTATGAAAACAAGCTGATTTCAACTTATTTGAGATGATTAAGGTTTGGTCTGAAACCCTGTACATAAAAGTAGTCGTATGTGGCAACAAAGTACGAGTAGATAAAAATTTAATAAAATACTAGATGTAAATAAAGGTAGGTCAGCCAATAATATCAAACATCAATGGCCCGTATGACCTGAAATAACACTTCGCGTGTATGTAAAATAATTGTTTTTATTGCCGGTAGGCAGTTCAAGTCTAATATACCTTTCAAATATTTAACGTTATAGCGTTATGTTAAACACAGTAAAGCGACGATTGTTATCAAAAGTCCATGGCATGACTTACTAACTATTTAATTACATTTATTTTGGGCCATTTCAATGATTATTTTATTTAAATAAAAGAAATAGCATAGTTTTTTGCATGTCATGAGGTATAATTTTAGGTATTATTATACAGTAAATATAACAAATAAATATTACATATTCCAAATAAATTAGCAAAATTTGTTGTTCCTTTCTTGTTTTATGTATAGGCAATTCTAGCTTCTTTATGTGACATTATCGTTCTATGGTATCTTTCACGAGATCGACCTACGCTTCTTCTGCTCATTGGTGATTTATTACTCGTACTATCGACGAATCGTCGAATTATCGACGAAACCAAGGAGGCACACAATCAACGAATTAGAAACAAGCTTCTCGCTTGTCCCAACAATTCCAGGTCCTTTTGGTCAGTCGCTAAGGCAGTTAGTCAAAATTTTACCAAATCCACCATACCACTACTCACACGGTCGATTTCCAAGGAAAAACACCACCTACTGTTCCCATATTGCAGTCAAGGATGCCCGATGTTGTCTTCAGACAGCGCATCATAAAGCGTATTTTAATGAAGCTAGACACCAAGAAGGCTTCTGGCGCGGACGGAATACCTGCCATAGTTCTCAGAAACTGTGCGAGGGAACTAACACCAGTTTTCTGTAGACTTTTTAACCTATCCTACAGAAAGGGAATATTTCCGTCCTGCTGGAAATGTGCCACGGTTCAGCCGATACCTAAAAAAGGCAAGAAGACCTTGCCAAATAACTACCGACCAGTCGCACTGCTTTCAATAATATCGAAAGTCATGGAAAAGGTTATCAATGAGCATCTTGTAAAATATCTTGAACGATTCAGTATTATTAGCGATCACCAATATGGTTTTCGTAGACATAGATCAACAGGAGATCTTCTGACTTATGTAACACATGTTTGGAACAACGCAATTGAACACTCTGGAGAATCTCGAGCGGTTGCTCTTGACATATCCAAGGCATTCGACCGCGTTTGGCACGATGGACTTTTGGCTAAGTTATGCTCTTATGGTATGACTGAAAGGTTCTGTTTGTGGCTCTCATGTTTCCTCAGAGAGCGTTATTTACGAGTGGCGGTCGACGGATTTCTTTCTAACACCTTCACTATCAACGCCGGTGTGCTCCAGGGCTCTATACTGTCTCCTACTCTCTTTCTCATTTACATTAACGATCTGCTGGAAAAGTCCGGGAATCCAATCTACAGCTTTGCAGATGACAGTACGCTTATCTCTTCATTCACCTTGAACGCTCGGACATCGGCTGCTCAGGCGAATATCAGCAGACAGCAGGAGGTCGTTCAACTTAACAAAGACTTGGAAGAAATTCCAGGATGACAGTAACCAAGTGGAATTTAACGCTACAAAAACCCAGGCGGCAGTTTTTTCTAAAAAAGTTAACGTTGTTGAACCCGACATAGTTATGTCGGGGCACTCCATTCCCCTAGCATCGTCGCTCAATTTGTTGGGCGTTAGTTTGGGAGCAAATATGTCCTGGCATGAACATGTTGCAGGCATAGCAAGGAGAGCTTCTCAAAAGTTGGAAATATTGTTTCAAACCAGAAAGCTTTACACCCCACAACAACTGTTAATTTTTTACAAAGCTCAAATTCGACCAACAATGGAATACTGCTCCCACGTTTGGGGCTCTGCTCCCAAACATACACTACATTTGTTGGATTCTGTTCAGAGAAGAGCGGTCCGCCTGACTGGAGACCCGGAATTGACCGGCGGCCTTGATTCGCTGGAACATCGAAGAACGGTTGGCCACTTGAGTCTGTTCTACAAGTATTTTCATGGAAAGTGTTCGAAGGATGTAGCCCGCTTAATTCCTCCCAAAGCGATGCATATTAGAAATACACGTCGCGCTGGTGCTGCACAACCGTATGAGGTTCAGCTTGTTACTCCGCGTACAACGCTTTTTCAAGCAGTCTTTTTATATGGAGAACGTCATCATAATTTGCCCAGCGCTGTGTTTCCCACCGAGTACAATTTACAGCGATTCAAGAACAACGTGAATCGCTTTTTCCGCACACATGCCGCTCCTGGAGCGCATTAGGGACTTCCCTGCAGCACGTGTGCTAGACCCATAAAAAAAAAACCAAAGGGTGTCCCAAAATTCACGCAAGAAGTAATTTTGATAGAAAACACAGGTTTTTAATTAAAAATTGTAATTTTTTTATTGATTCATAGGGTATACAGTATACGATTATGTATGGAATAACATATCGCGTAAATGGCCTCCACGGCTTTGCTGGTACATACGCACTCTTTTGTCGAACTTTTCCGTGACCGTTTTGCATAAATGTGGCTGAATTTCGGTGATACAGCGCTTAATTTCCTCCTTCAAGTCGTGGATGGTCGTGGGCTTGTTGGTATAAACCTTAGACTTTAAAAAACCCCAAAGAAAAAAGTCCAACGGCGTTAAATCGCATGATCTGGGCGGCCAATTCTGGTCACCAAAACGGGATATTACACGACCAGAAAATGACTCATGCAGTAATTAAATTGTTTCTCGGGCTATGTGGCATGTGGCACCGTCTTGTTGAAACCACATGTCGTCCACACCCATATCTTGCAATTTAGGCACAAAAAACTGAATTATCATATCGCGATAACGTTCACCATTAACTGTTACTGCTTGGCTAACCGCATTTTCAAAGAAGAATGGTCCGGTGATGCCTTCAGCCCAAAATCCGCACCAAACAGTGATACATTGTGGATGCATTTGTTTCGCAACAGTCACGTGTGGATTGTCTGAACCCCAAATGCTACAATTTTGTCGATTAACGAAGCCATCAAGATGGAAATGAGTCTCATCGCCGAAGATGAGTTTCTTCGAAAAATCAGTATCCACTTGTTGTTCTATAATCCATTCAACGAACTCTCTTCGTTGTGCGTGGTGAGTAGGCTTCAGTTATTGAGTCAATTGAACTTTGTAAGCATGAAGATGCAAATCTTTCGTGAGAATACGCTGTAGAGAGCTTCTCGAAATGTCCAATTCTTGACCACGATGCCGAATTGATGTTCCTGGAGTCGCAGCAACAATCTCACGAACTGCTTCAGTGTTTTGTGTCGAACAACTTGTTGAAGGACGACTAGAGCGTCTAAGATCACTAATTGATCCAGTCTCCTGAATGTTTCAATTAATCTCTTCATTGATGAGGTTAAATAACTATTCCGACCATATTTTGTACGAAAATTCCGAACTGTAGCTGCCAAACTTTCATTATTTTTAAAATATTGAATGAAAACACGTTGTTCTTTCGTGTAGCGCTCCATTTTTAATAACCCTGAACTGTCAGGCTGTGTTTTTTGTTTTGTTGGCAACACGGTACCATACAAATGGCGCCAAATTCAAATTTTGCGTGAATTTTGGGACATTCTTTAGTTATTGTACCTACTCCTGTATCAATGTACTACCTGTGTAAAACATATACGGCATTTGCTGGATTCTGTTCAGAAGAGAGCTGTGCGCCTGATTGGGGACCCAGAACCCACCAACAAGCTTGATTCTTCGGAACATCGCTGATGGTCGACGGATGGAGCCCGCTTAATTCTTCCGAGAGCGGCGCATGCTAGGAATATACATCACCCTATTACTTCACATCCATATGAGGTTCAGCTTGTTACTCCTCATACAACCCTTTTCAAGCAGTGTTTTATATGAAGAACCTCATCCCTTTGAAACAATATAATAATATACCCAGGGCTATGTTCCCCACCTAGTATAATTTACAGCCATTCAAGATCAACGCGTATCGCTTTTCCCGCACACGTGTCGCTCCTGTAGCGCTTTAAGAATTTTCCACAGTAGATGAGCACGTGTGTAAAGCTCATAACAAAATCTCCACCATACCTTCTAAGAATTGTATCTTGGATTTGTCGGTTCTTATCTCTGCCGTATATATTAATGTTTTGATTGTAGTTGTAGATATATGGTACAACAGGCATTTTATCCCCTTACTGATATATCTATAGTGAGATTTGCAACGCTTATTTTGGTAGGCAATTGTCTTAAAAGTTTAGTGAGATGTCCTTCGATCCTGACTTCTATATGGTTAGAATACTTCGATTTTACAGAAAGTAAATCATGATTAAGTTTTATTCTGTCAAATATGCTATTATGCTATATGCCTGACATAGAAAAACTGATTTAATCTACTCAACTGCCTCTTCCGTTATCTCCTCTTATTCGTCTGCCAAATTTACCTCTTATATTTTGAACATGGTAGCGTAGAAGACATGATTTATGTTGTTCGATCTCTCCAAAGGCTCCCAAGAAAAACCAGTACGACCCTGAATTTCCCTTAGTTTTATAGGACTGTCCGTTAAAAAATTTAATATAAATTAGATTTCTGACGGATTTGTTTTTCTAATAAAAAATAAATGAATTAAAGTGTTTGCCAATTATACTTACATTATTCGTATTCATTAATAGTGAATCTCTAGTTTGCAAGATTACATACCCGATTATGTACTGAATTTATTATTAACTAATAATTTCTATTTTAGGTCCTACTGAGGTCATTAACATTTACCTCCTGTCGCTTGCAGTAACTGATCTCTTCTGTGGAGTTATCGTTGTCCCCCTGTCTGTATATCCTGCTATAGTAAAAGACTGGGTATACGGGCCTGTTTTGTGTCGGCTTGTAGGATACCTTGAGGTAAGTCACTTCTGTGTTACAGCTGTAGTACATACAGCACCTTGAGGTAAGTCATTTCTGTGTTATAGCTGTTGTACATACAGCAAGGATTTACCGAAAGTGATATTTGTTGGTATGATATGTTTTTTATAAAATGTATTTTAGTTAGTTACAAAGTTTAAATTTATTTTAAATTTAACGGGCATCTCTATTTTGCAAAATACTAATAAACAGCGCCTCTCAATAATAACTCAAAGCAGTCACAAACTCTTGATCTAAAATCAATGCCTTCACTGCCGGGAATAGATACATACATACATATAGAAATAATGTATTATTTCCGTCTATTTTACCAGTGGAACTAATTGACGTTTCGTTATCTAAATAGTTCAAAATAAGTCAAACAAGATACTTTCTGTCAACAATAGCAAATTTCCTGCTAAAAAATGGATTAAACACACCAGATATAGATTATGAACACAACAAAAGTTTTGTTTAATTAGGCAAACTGTCATAAAAACTAGTAGCAATAAACTTTGCCAATATCAATAAAACACTTTTTATATGACCAATTTGCAATATTTCTTCTAACTTTTCACTACATAAACAAGATGGTTTGTCGCCAAGCAGATTTAAGAGTTAGACTATCGCTGATAGCGGTGTGTCATTTCCCTCCAACCCGTATTAAAAATTCATGCTCTCTTTCAGCCCTGATATTCTTAGCTGTAACAAGGGTGGCACAATGATCCAGTGATTTTGTAAATTTTTAACTATGTTGAAATGTATTTAGAAAACTATTGGGTATGCCTTCAATGGACTCCAAGAGTCACCCATTTCAATATATTAAACGATTTTCAAAACACCGTATATATGTATATATATATATATATATATTATATATATATATATATATATATATATATAAAGGGTCTTCCATTTGGGGACTTGACCACTTTGAAATTTCACTGTAAACGCACCCTTAAGCCAATCACCGAACTGTCAACGTCAAAACATTCAGTAAAGTCAACATTTTCATCATGGTGAAGTACACGAACGAACAACGTTTACAAATAATTAAAATTTACTACCAAAATTTGGAGTCGGTGACTGCAACTTTAAGAGCGTTAACGCCAATTTTTGGTCGTAATTCTCGTCCCAGTAGACAAGCAATTCATAGTCTAGTGAAAAAATTTAAGTTAACATATTCGCTGCTGGATGTTCCCGTGCCAGTGAGACAACGGGTTGGTCGAATTGGCCAGAATATTGCTGCCGTTCAAGCGTCCATCTCAAACGAACCAAAACAGTCGATTTCACGGCGTTCTCAAGAATTGGGCATCGCTCAGACCACACTATGGCGAATTTTGCGAAAGGATCTTGGCCTGCACCCTTATAAGTTAAAGTTAACTCAAGAACTAAAGCCACTCGATCATATGAAGCGACGTACGTTCTCGAATTGGGCTCTAGAAATGTTGGAAGAAGATGACCTATTTCATCGCAAAATCATCTTTAGTGATGAAGCGCGTTTTTGGATAAACGGCTTCGTCGACAAACAGAATATGCGTTATTGGTCAGATGAAAACCCTCATGTGCTTGAAGAAACATCACTTCATCCACAAAAAATTACTGTTTGGTGCGGTTTTCATGCCGGTGGTGTCATTGGGCCGTTCTTTTTCGTTGATGAAAATAACCGTCACGTTACAGTCAATGGAGGTCGCTACAGAGGCATGTTGTAACGTTATTTCTTTGATCAATTGCATTGGCTAGACATTAATGATATGTGGTTTCAACAAGACGGCGCCACAAGCCACACAGCGGGTGTAACAATCGACTTACTGCAACGTGTTATATCGAGAAATGGTCCCGTCGAATGGCCGCCTAGATCGTGTGATTTAACACCTCTAGACTTCTTTTTATGGGGGTACGTTAAATCATTGGTCTATGCTAACAAGCCTGCGTCGTTAGAGGAGCTCAGAGCCAATATTAAAAGAGAGATAGCGGCCGTTTCCGTCGAAATGTATGGCCGAGTCATCGAAAATTGGGTCAACGAATCGACCGCTGCAAACGTGCCCGTGGTGGACATATGAATGAAGTCGAATTCCATACATAAGTGTTTTGATTGTACTTCAAGCCGATAGTAAAATTTTCGAAATGTCTCAAATGGGTTGCGTTTTATTTCAAAAAAAAGTTGTCAAGTCCTTAATGGAAGACCCAATATATATATATATATATATATATATATATATATATATATATATATATATATATATATATATATATATATGTATATATATAATAAATTAATCAACATTTAGGAATTTTCTTCTAATAGATATTTTTAAAGTAGAATAAAAGCTTTTAAAAAGGGAAATAATTTGTAAATTATATGTTATACCCCTAAGTAATATCATCTGACATATTTTTCCATAGAAACCTGAATCGAGAATAATAATGCAACCTTGCCGACATAATCAATATTATTATTTTTTATCAATATTGTTTGCTTAACAATCTAACTTTGTTCACAGCTACACAATTATAACGACTGCTCAGCTTAGGCCTTATATCGATTATAACAAAAGAAGATCAAACTAACTAGATATAGAGACTAACGCCTACTATAACTACGTCCTGTAACAATTTTTGGACCAATTTAACAATATAGAGTTAAAACAGACGTAAACAAAATGATTGCGTCGAACGCCAACCAGTATTTTTAATTTTTAACCTAACGATGTTACTCGTAATTCCGAACCCACCCACCTTTAGAAAAATCATCTTTCAAAATTAATATTGTCTCTCTATTCTACTTCCACGTGAATACTGCGGTCTTTTATACCCATCATGCCATACATGGATATCCATCCACCACTACCACCTACTGAAGATATGTTGCAGGGAAGAGAAAAGATTTCTGGTGCTTAGAGCTTTTTTATGCCCAAATGAAACTAAAAGTTGGTTATAACTTCTCGGGTTTATTTTTATTGGTCTAATATGACTAATGTTACTACTTCTTTTACTTATTTCTGAGTCGGTTTATAATTAAATTTTAAACCAAAAATTTATCTTTATTAAAAATTTCCCCTCCTTTATCAGTGTGTGGTGTATTTGACTTTTCTTATTTTTCATTTAATGCTTAGGGGCATTTTTAGAGTTATATTATTTTCAGGAGAGTATCACAAGAAAAAATTAATAACTCCAAATTCATATTCTTATTATTTAATAAGCTTCCATCGTAGCTAAAGATTTATTTAAGTCAGCTTACCAAATCATTCTATATCAAAAGATTTTTGAAACTTAGACAAGAATAATAAAAGACTTCACCTTTTGTTTTATATCATAGGCGATATCACAAAATGGCAGAGTCATCGATTTAGATTTTGAGATATTTATGCCTATGCCTATAATATCTTGTTGTCATATGTAAAAAATTATAACCCATAGGCGTATTTACAG
Organism: Pachyrhynchus sulphureomaculatus; assembly: GCA_019049505.1. Classification (NCBI taxonomy): domain Eukaryota; kingdom Metazoa; phylum Arthropoda; class Insecta; order Coleoptera; family Curculionidae; genus Pachyrhynchus; species Pachyrhynchus sulphureomaculatus. The sequence continues at coordinate 159,116,956 of CM032453.1, forward strand.
TATAACAACGTAATTATGGGTTACTAGGATTGGTAACAATTTAAATTTGTGTCCTTACAATGTTAATATTAAAGAGATTAATGCTAGTCACCATATAACTATAAATCTCTTTTAGATATGACATGTTCTGTTCTTATTTTTAAGGTGGTAAAGGTACATTTTCCATTTAAAGTTGCGTTTTTAGAGACATGCCCTTCTGTGATGTCGCCCTATAATTAATCACTTCAAAATGACTGTACGGATAAACTTTTAGGTCACTCTCTGGGCGGTGACGGTCTTCACTTTCATGTGGATAAGTGTAGACCGCTATCTGGCCGTACGCAAGCCTCTCCGATACGAAACTCTACAAACCAAAACTAGATGCCAATGTTGGATGGCTTTTACATGGATATCTTCAGCCATGTTGTGCTGCCCGCCCCTCCTGAGTTTCACAAAGCCCCTATTCGATAAGGACGCTTATATATGCATGTTAGACTGGGGCAGCATGGCTGCTTATTCCGTCACTTTGTCTATTTTAGTGTTAGGTCCTAGCTTAATCACCATAGTTTATACGTATACGTACATATTTATGATGTTAAGAAAGCTACGTAGCGGCTATGCTTTCCATGATAAGGAATATGCTACCGCCTTGTCAGAAAACTTATCGAATCCTAGTCACATGATGTCATTTGCACTAGTCGTAGCCTTCTGGTGCTCCTGGACTCCATATATTGGAGTTAAACTCTACGAATACTTCAGCGGTGTCAAGTTCCAAATTCAATTCCTTCATTTTGGTATCGTTTGGCTGGGATTCTTAAATTGCTTTTGGAAATCTTTGATCTTAATAACCTTAAGTCCTCAATTTCGATTAGCCTTAAGAATTTTCTGCATGACTATTTGCTGTAATATAAAGGCCGAATGCAGGCCGAACTTATAGGTATGGATCCAGATGATTGACTAACAAAGGGTTGTTATTCTGTTCAGAAGTGTTTACGAAATCAAAAAATTCCTGTTACTGGCTTAGCTATGCGCGACTTTGAGTTTATTTTTGGAAAAATGAGGAGGTACTGGCGCCAACCGGCATTGCCGCCGGCGGATATAAAAATCGATAAACCGACTTTGTGATTTTAAGGCGATCCCGACTGAATTGCATGTTTTTATATTTGCTTAGATAGAAAGCATAGGGGAAATACTTAAGATATTCTTATGTTCAACAGACTTACACCTTGCCGTTATTTACAAATATCCTAGCCATGTGCCAAATTAGGGACTGATTTGATTTTCAAGCTACTTAATTTAACATTAAAAATAAATCAAGTAGTTTCCAGTCAAATACTTGCTTTTACTAATCCCTATGCCAAATATCAAAAATCGACTTAGTTTCTGATTTAGATAAAATAGTTTATTATAATTAAATAGATTAGAAATAATAACAACAATATTAAAATGACCAGTTACAATCCATCCATAAACCAACTTTATAATTCTAGCAATTTTTGAATACTTCCTAATGAATTAAAGATATATTAAGAATATACTGGCAACGCTTATTTGGTTAGACCACTGCCTTTATCGTTATTTGAAGCACGCGTCCACCATTCGTAGCTTGCACAGTACTAAAACAAAATAAGACGATCCATTATTAAGTATAACAATTTTCCTTATTTAGGAACTTATAAGAGAGGTTATTTGAAGTTCGTTATTCTAATCGCTATTACGGTGGGGGCCTGTTTTTTTCCTAGTTAGGTATTTAACACACTGACAACAGTTAATTTAGACAAGGCGAAATCGGCGCCATCGTTGGAAAAAATTTTCTAATTGAATTTTTTTTCATAACCTTCTCCAGGAGATGCCCCTGAAAGAGGATCAACATGTTGCCGGGCGGTAACCTGGTCCGAATTTGTTTAAACAAATTTTTTTTAAACAAAGTCCAAAAATTGAAATTTTCGCCCCGGAGGTAAATTGGACCATTTTGAACAAAAAATGTCTCTTGTGAATTTTCTCTAAAATGCGCCGTTTTCGAGATATCGGCGATTTTAGGTGCGAGAAAACGCGAAAATGGCCACTTTCACACCTCCCAATATTGGGGTCAAAAATTAAAATTTTCAATGTTGCCAAGTGTCCAAATTAAAGTTTGAGATCTCTTCTACAAATTACCGTAGGAAATATTGCAATATCTTTATTTTTAAACATTGTTTTTTAACAGTTAACAAATTGCGTTCGAGCGCCCGCGGCTGCATCGAAACTGTATACATAGATATATACGCAACGCCCGTACGTAGGCGCACGGAACTGTATACGCGCTGCGATGCTCTATAAAGCTTTGTTTCTTGATTTCTTATTAAAATTAATATATTTGAAAAGTATGTAAAAAATATTTATTTATTAAAGAGTAATTGTTATATCAAATTTAATTATTATAACAAATGAATATAAATAAAAATTCAATATTCGATTAGGATGGTAGAAGAATTTAAAACAATTTTATGAAATATAACTTATATATATATTTAATAGAATTTTCGCAAATATTTAAATTACACCCACACATGAGTATACAACTTACGTTGTTGCTTTTGCAATTACATGCATTAGTTTTACAATTTTTTGTACATTTACATTGCCTAATTAACGAATCTGGTATCGAATTTTTTAACATGAATTTGGGTAACAATTCACCTGTTTCTATAGTGTAACCAAATTCTGTTGCATCTAAATGTCGATACCGAGAATACAATGACATTTTCCATATGTACGTTTGTAGTGAAGCTCGTGAAATGTGCAATTTTAAAGCATCGGATGTACATGGAATTTTTCCAAAATTAATACCCATCCCACAAGAACGTTCTAAAATTATTTTCTGCTTCCAGTTTTTTTGAGAGCATTTTCCCGACGTAACAATTTTTTCTTTACTTACATAGGAAGCATAACACTTTCTGTGCCAAGAAAAAGTTTGTTCACTGCTACTTGGATTATATAAATCGTTAAATTTTGTACTTATGTCATCTTTCCGACGATTAGCTGCTTGTTGAATTTTTTGAAATGATTCAAAATTTGGTTGTTGTACAACATCATCACACTTACCACAGAAAATGCACTTATGATCACATTTAATTCGTTTAATAGAAAAAGACATAATTACACATGTACATACTTGTAAGGGCGGAAAAGAAATGAATAAACTATTAAAGTGTCCGACTCTTATTTAAGCAATAGCATGTTTGAACTTTTGCATGATACTTCACGTTACAGCGAGTTGCAGCGCGTATACAGTTCCGCGCGCCTACGTACGGGCGTTGCGTATATATCTATGTATACAGTTTCGATGCGGCCGCGGGCGCTCGAACGCAATTTGTTAACTGTTAAAAAACAATGTTTAAAAATAAAGATATTGCAATATTTCCTACGGTAATTTGTAGAAGAGATCTCAAACTTTAATTTGGACACTTGGCAACATTGAAAATTTTAAGTTTTTGACCCCAATATTGGGAGGTGAAAGTGGCCATTTTCGCGTTTTCTCGCACCTAAAATCGCCGATATCTCGAAAACGGCGCATTTTAGAGAAAATTCACAAGAGACATTTTTTGTTCAAAATGGTCCAATTTACCTTCCGGGGCGAAAATTTCAATTTTTTGGACTTTGTTTAAAAAAAATTTGTTTAAACAAATTCGGACCAGGTTACCGCCCGGCAACATGTTGATCCTCTTTCAGGGGCATCTCCTGGAGAAGGTTATGAAAAAAAATTCAATTAGAAAATTTTTTCCAACGATGGCGCCGATTTCGCCTTGTCTAATTAGTGTTCAGATTGTGTTGGGATTTTGCAATCTTTGGTACAATAGCATTACAATGTGTGTAGTACTAATTTCAAATGAAATCTTATTTATCGCACATTGAAAAAAAAATCGCCTAAATTTAAAGAAGATTAATACTAACCTAACCTTGCAATTCCTTCGCGTTAATACTACGCATGCTTGCGATAACGATAAGGGCAGAGGAATGTGAAAAATAAGCGTTGCAAAATATCTCTATTATCATTAAACAATTCCTAGCTATTTGGGATCTTTGCAAAGCTATTGATTATAAACATCTTTAATTTAACTTAGCTCTTATGTGAATTTGGACAGTACAACTCAGAAATTTACTCATTAAATATACCGACTCTAAAAGAAATTATAACTAAATAAAATTGTTTATGTTTCGATTCATTAAAGAATAAATTTGTTCTGCTAAAACCTGTGCACGTGTTTCGTATCGTCATAAACGCGTATTTGATGGGACTAAAATGTATGTACACTTTTTTTAACGGGGGTATACAGAAAAAAAGTTATTAACAATTATAGTTTTTCGTTCCCTCAATTTTCAATATTTTATTATAAAAAGTTATGAAGAAAAGTTGTAGAGTATTATATAATTTACAAAAAAGTTTTATACAAAATTTTTGTCAGACTCACGGTTACCGAGATATATGAAAAAAACCATTTGAAACCCTATTTTCAATATGGCAGTACACCCCCGACCCCGAAAACTTATATTTAACCTAACTTTGGCCCCCCCCCCCACATGATAAAAAAAATAAATATATAATAAAAGATTGTTTTAAGTCAATTTTCACTGGTTTATTTATAATTGTGATGACGAGTTTCGCTGTCGATGCAGCTTCTTCGGATCTACATTTTACAGTGTAAAATGTAGATCCGAAGAAGCTGCATCGACAGCGAAACGCGTCATCACAATTATAAATAAACCAGTGGAAATTGACTAAAAACAGTCTTCTATTATATATTTATAATGAATGTCCATCAAGTAGAAGTTACAACCATCCGAAAAAAATAAAATAAAATCGCTTCCTACCGAAAATGCTTGGTTGACTTTTTTTAACGCCCAATTCATTGGACTAACTACGGTACACGTTTGCATTATTTCTTGATGTCCTTGGCTGTCCCAATCATATATTCGGGGCTTCATTTACGTTATACAAATTACTTTGAATGCGAACTTTCCATACGCGACAGTCGCCAAATTACACAGGTATACAAAAAAAATGTCTCTGTCTTTTAAGTAAGACACGTGTTTTCTTAAGTATATTAAGTATTTTTTTATGCTGAATCCAAAAAAAAAATCATAAAGAAAATGTATCCACCGTGAGGTTTTTTCAGAAAAACACACTTAAAGTTGCCAGAAAAATATTAAATCGAAAAAAATACATTTTAATAAGTAATGTAAAACTGTATAATCATTAAAATTATCGAATAAAAATATTATTTCGGACATCTTTAAATGTTCTGAATCTACATTTATCATAAAAACTTTAAAATATTAGGTTTTAGTGTTCATGTTTAACAAAAAACACGCATATACCACCTTTAACTAAGCGAGGTAGCAAAATGCTGTTTAAAATAAATATGTGCAACCACTAAACTAAAAAATTGTTTTTAATTTTTATTAATATTGCATAAAACTATTATTTGCAGTATTTTTTGAAGTTCTTAATCCTGACCTGGTATCAAAAAATAAAGTTTTATGTACAGTTTCAACAAAAAACTCGCTTTTAATACTTACAAGGGTGCTATATGGAATAATAGTTTTGTTCAATATTAATAAAAAGAAAAAAAAACAATTTTTTAATTTAGCTGTTGCACATATTTATTTTAACCCAGATATGCCCAAAATAATTACAACTTATTTTTTTTATTATTTTAATGTTCAATGAGATTAAAATAGCAAATAAAACACATTTTTGTTCTTGCTGGACAGTTATGTATTTTAAAAAATATGGTTTTGTAGCCGTACTATATATAGGACAATGGGCATATAATACACTCCAAAAAATATTTATTTAGTATGATAAGATAAAAAACATTTAACCTGTAACCCAATGTCACATTTTTGACATCTGGTTGTCGTTTTTTGATGATAACATCCTGCACACCTTGTTTGTTTATTTTGCGATATCACTAAATGGTCCAACCTGTCATACCTTAGTTCTAAATTATGATTTTTTTGACGCATGTCCTTTCTGATACACAATTTTTTTTTTGTTCTGCGATATCACTAAATGGTCCAACCTGTCATACCTTAGTTCTAAATTATGATTTTTTGACGCATGTCCTTTCTGATACACAAATTTTTTTTTGTTCTGCACTAACAATACATTAGCAATGGCGCGTCTAAATGAAAGCTGGTCCATTGTCCCGCCATGATATTTATGAATCTGCCATGCATTATGAACTGCCATGTCTACGCAATGAGCTATAAGAGGAAAATACCATTTCTTCCCTCTTATGGCGGTACGATACAAACTTATGTTTTGGTCTGATCGGTCGACGCCTCCCATGCTCCTGTTGTATAACTTCACCACATGGGGTTGTTCCACTTGAATAAATTTTTTCTCCTTCTGAGAGTATCTTCTCACGAAATGTAACGGATTTACACCACCGGCATTAGAGCAAAAAGTAACTATGTTGTTATCATTCCATTTTACAAATATAATATTGTCATCCTTAATCTTTATATAGTCATGAGTCCCACGTTTACAGTTCTTCATGGTCTTTGAATCGTGCAATGTACTACAAGGAATACGATTTTCACGTATAGTTCCGGTCCCGAACATATCTTTTTCGTTCAAATATTCTAACAGAGGAACAGAGGAAAAAAAATTGTCAAAAAATAAATGGAACTTCAAATCCTTCCAATTTGACCTAAGAGCATCAGCGTATTCCAAAACAACAGCCGTTCCAACTCCAAGATCCTTATAAATTTGACTAATATTCGTTGAAGCTCCTTGATAAGGCTCGAACCAATTTATATAACCTTGGCGGGTAGTGCCAACCCATAATTTATAGCCATACCGTATTGGTTTACCCTGTATATATTGTTTTACAACCATGTCTGCCTGTGTATGGAACCATGGCTTCATCTATACTATGCTCTACCTGTGTGTAAGCGTGTTCAATAAATTTCTTATTTAGATATGTAAAAATTGGTCTAACTTTCGCGAATTTATCAGACGTATCCAATTTATTATTATCATCTAGATGAATGTTTGACACAATAAATTCAAATTTGTTTCTGGATATTGCTTCAGATACTAATTCATTGTGTGAGTCTTTTGAACGTTCCCAAAACATTCGCCTTCTTGGAATCGGAATAACTCCACTTAGTAGAAGGACTCCTAAAAAACATTTTATTTCACAAATATCGACACGAGTTGCTTGATTTTTCTGTGAGGCGTATCGATTGGTTTCCTCTGCAATTTTTTCTACGAGTTCATGGTCAAAAAATAAAGAAAACAATTCAGTGGGAGAATACTCAGGTCTATGAAAAACTTCGGGTTCTTCAACATGAACAACGTTGGTGGCTAAGTCCTCTTTCACGTATTGGTATTTCTTCTTCTTTTTTGTGGTTTTTAGAGTTGATTCTTTCCTTCTTATCAGTCTCGCTAAAGGGACCTCATCTTCGGACTCCCATTCTTGATCTTCTAAAACGTACTTTGCAGTAACTTCGACTTCGTTCTGCATTTGTGAGGCTGGTAAATTGTTTATGTCAACATTGTCCTCATCGCCGGAGTCCTCATCCGTCAAATTTTCCGTAGCATTGTTGGGAGGAAATAGAGTTATCGTATCTGCATTTATTTCGTTGTCTTCAATCATTGCGAGAGCTTCGTGTAAGGAAAACCCCCTACAAAAAAGATACTCGTAAAAATTATTTCTTAAATAATGACGTAGATAAACATTGGCAATACATTTTTTGGTATGTGGCGAAAGACTTTAACAATTGTTTTGAATAATTATAACAATTTTTTAATTCTCTATGGAACCCAGATGTATTATAATATACTATAATATTGATAGTATTATATGTGCCCAATGTACTAAATATAGGACGGCTGTGTTTTTAATTACTAATAGACAAACAACTACTTGAAATCAACATGTTTATCATACAAAAATCAATCGCTTACATTGTTAGCTAACTAAACTTATCTATAAAATATCATTAGATAATTTAAAAATAGCCGAAACATATCCTACCTTACAAACTTCACGCCGAACTCGGCCATTCTCAGAAAACCACTAACTGACGCTTCGCAATAAACAAGATTTCTCTCTAGAAATATAATACCGTGCTATCACCAACGGCGCATAAGATCAAACTACCTAAAAATTCCACATACTGCGATATTTGCCGCCGATCGTCGCTGAGATTTGCCGAGTTTGAAGCGTACTACATATAGGTCATTGGGCATATCTGGGTTAAACAGTATTTTGCTACGTAGCTTAGTTAAAGGTGGTGTATGCGTGTTTTTTGTTAAACATGAACACTAAAACCTAATATTTTTACTACTCAGTATATATAACCACTACACCAAACACTTTATTTTTGCACTCGACGCGCATTTCGCTAACCATGCTAGCTTCATTAGAAGCGACGATTGACTAAAGCTAAACTACAAATCTACCGTATTTATACTTAGCCTAACCCCTGAATTACTCAGACGGAACTAATGGCATAGGCAAGGCCATCAGTTCCGGTCAAGTAACCAAAAGAGGGGACTACAAGGAATAGGCCGCCCTCTGTCTTTATTTAAACTACTTTTACATTTTATAATTTCCATACTTTCGTATGCGTTCAACAATCTCCTATCAAATAATTTTTTAATTAATGTTTCAGTAAGATCAGCTTCAAGGCATGTTCGGCAATGCTAGACTTTTCTGTTTTACTATATTTTAAGTGGGCTAAATGGTCTTTAAATCGTATTTTAATTGACCTTTTAGTTTGCCCAGCATATTTTTTTGTTGCAATCATTACAACTAATCTCATAAATTCCACTTTTCTTACAATTAGGAATCTTATCTTTGGGATTTCCTAAGATATTAAGAGATTTTCTGATGACTTATAGACTAAGCTGAGGCCTACCATATTAAATAATTTATTGAGCCCCCTGCTATATTTCGGATTATACGGTATAGAGACATACTTGTTCTTATTTTCTTCGCGTGTAAAAAAGGTGGAATTCTGAATAATTAACCTGAACTTATGTCATTTTATTAACTTGTTTACGAAGTCATCATCATTAATAAAATAAAAGATCTAGTTCTTAATGAAAGTGAAATCTTAACTTCTTTTAATAATCAGTTCTTTGTTTCCAAGTGTGCCAATACCACAAACTTTACAATATCTCGAAAAATTACTTAGGATGAATGACTTTGAGGACAAAATTATTCATGAATACTTAGCATTATCTAAACTTTGTATGAAACAAAATTATTTTCAATATAATTGTCAATTTTATGTTCAGGAAGAAGGAACCTTTCATAGCCAATTTATTCATGAGTAAGTTTGAAACCGAAGCCAAGGTTATGGTGTAGGTGTGTGGATGATGTTTTCACGATTTTTGATAAAAAGAAAGCAAATATACATGGTTTTGTTTCCAAATATGAATCCATTAAATGCACTTACGGAATTCAGAACAAAGGACAACTGCCTTTTCTAGATATTTTAACTACCAAAAATAATAATAGCTTAGAATTTAATATCAATAGAAATGACACCGTAACAGATAAATATATTCCTAATGATTCATTTCATTGCAAACAACACGAATTAGCCGCATTAGATGTTTTTATCATCGTTTGGTCACTTTTCCTCTGAATAGAATAAACTTCAATAATGAAAGGAATCTTATCAGAAATATAACTAGGTTATGACAATGAGTTAGTAAACAACTTAATAAATAGACATAAGTTCAGGTTAAATATTTAGAAACTCACCTTTTTTACACGCGAAGAAAATAAGACTAAGTATGTCTCCATACCATATAATCCAAAATATAGCAAGGGGCTCAATAATTTATTTAATAAGGTTAGGCCTTACCTTAGTCTATAAGTCATCAGACAATCTGAGGAATATCGTAGAAAATCCCAAAGATAAGATTCCTAATTGTGAGAAAAGTGAAATTTATGAAATTAGTTGTAATGATTGCGACAAAAAGTATGTTGGACAAACTAAGAGCTCAATTAAAAAACACGATTTAAAAGAACATTTAGGACATTTATAATACAGTGGAACAGAAAAGTCTAGCATTGCCGAACATGCCCTTGAAGCTGATCATACTGTAACATTAGATAATTTAAGATTAATTAAAAACGTATCTGATAGCAGATTGTTGAACGCATACGAAAGTATAGAAATTATAAAATGTAAAAGTAGTTTAAATTAAGACAGAGGACCTATTCCTTGTAGACCCCCCTACTGGTTACTTGACTGGAATTGATGGCCTCGCCTATGCCATTAGTTCCGCCTGAGTAATTCAGGTGTTAGGTTAAGTATAAATAGGGTAGATTTGTAGTTTAGCTTTAGTTAATCATCGCTCCTAATAAAGCTAACATGGTTAGCGAAACGCGCATCGAGTGCAAAAATAAAGTGTTTGGTGTAGTGGTGATATATACTGAGTAGTGTCATTGGGCCAAAGATTCCACATTCCCAACATAGCTAATATTTTTAAGTTAAGATAAATGTAGATTCAGAACATTTAAAGATGTCGGAAATAATAGTTTTATTCCATTATTTTTATGATTATACAGTTTTACGTTATTTATTAAAATGTATTTTTTTCAATTTAATAGTTTTCTAGCAACTTTAAGTATGTTTTCTGAAAAAAACCTCACGGTGAATGTCTTTTTTAAGGTGTTTTTGGATTCGGCATAAAAAAATACTTAAAACGCGTGTCTCACTTAAAAGACAGAGACTTTTTTTTTGTATACCTGTGTGATTGATGATGTAAAATCGGACAAAAATAATGTTCTACTCCTGTCAAATGCTCCAAGGACAGGCAAACTTATTTATGGGATATCCTACGTACAGTAAGCTTTAAGTTCACCTCATGACGATACAAGTTATGTGCACAATGTTCAAAATTTTAAATACATTGCAGTTTGAAAAAAAACGTTTTCCCTATGCTGTAAATGTTGTAAATGTCAATTAACTTAGAATTTAAGCCAATTTTAACTTAGAAATTTTTTAAACTTAAATACATGACACTTGATATTAATTAAAAGAATGTTTTAAATTTTTCTTAGATTAAGCCATGTGGGTAATTCTAGACTCGACTTGCATACATTTCACATAATAATGGAAGAAAAAATATAACCTGGTAATAATGTATCATGTTTATATTATACATTTTTCATGGATGTTCGTCCGGTGGGACATAATTACACAAATATACTACTTTTACACGTAAATACGCCAGCGATCGTTATTATGAATATATTATTAAAGACACCATTACTACAAAATGACCAGACAGGTTAACAGTTAAAGAGTTTTTTTAGAATTTTAGAAAGCCTAAACAATTTTACAAATTTTTAAATTTCATACAATTGCTTCCTTCAACCCTACTCCTCCGGAAATACAGTACTTACACTAGGACCCGTATTCATAGTCGTGCCTTAAGGAGCCAGAAGCCGGCCAAAATGTAGGGGGTAAGGTGTCTGCCTTCTAGGTCGGAGAACGGAGTTTAAATCTCAGCTTGGAAAATAACAAAAAATTTTAACAACATGACAGTCGCCTCTCTCGAAAGGCAATGGCAAAACCACTTATAGTAATCATGCCTAGTAAAGCCTTCTCACTTTGGCCGTGCGAAACCTGCATTACTCTGTAGGTTCCCTTTGTCTGTGGTACACACCAACCACAGGCAAAGGCAAGAGGATCGCCTATGTCCGTATCGGGTATGACTCTTCAAGAAGAAGAGACTTCCAGTTTATCTTGGGTGATATTTTTTGTTTCATATTCAAGAAATATAACGAAAATATATTCTACTCCATATGGAAATTTGAGAGCTGTCTTCTTTTAGCCAGGTAATTAAAGCTAAGTTTTAAAGACGTCGATTTCTAATCAAGTTGCAGCTTCAGAAGCTTCCCCATCACATCGAGTCTGTAATGGAAATTTCGTGATTCGCAAAAATTTGGTGACTACTCAGAACATAAGTTCTAATTAGTAGAGACCGGATTATATGCAACATAAAAATCTTGAAATACGCATGCAAATATGCATGAAAAATGCTTTAAATAAGCATGAAAAGGGTCAAAATATGCAATATTAAATAATAACAAAAGTAGTAATTTTTAGTTTTTTATTTCAAAATCAGCATAAAATTAACAAGTTATCGACGATGTTTAAATTTAATTAACAATTATTTAACATTTTTAAAATTATTTAACATTTGTATTCTTGTACACGTAAACAATAAGGTATTGTTCCAAATGTTGGGTAGTAAGATTGTGTTTTCGATCACTTAAAATATTTTTATAAGTGGAAAAAGACCGATCCACATCCACTGAAGTAACTGGGCAGTATTTGAATTTGGGTGCTATGTTAGCACCTATTGTTTCTGGCAAAAGTTCACCCGTCCCATTAATAAAACTATCAATTTGACACAAAGGTTCAAAGCCTGGGTTATTGCATAAAATGTTTTCAAACTTTTCTTTAACTCTACGCGGGAATGAATGTGAAGTTTATTTGATGGATTTTATTCATTAACTGAATTGATTCGGTCAACGCCAAACCTCGAGTTTCAAGCTTTTAATACCCGCAGGTATGTGGAAAAAGTGAGTGCTAATCAAAGCTAGGTTTTTTTAAATATCAGAATCGTTAAGTGCTTCCTTGGATTGACGAACTGCCATAGCCTATCGAAGTCATTTAGTACACCCTTGATGGCCTCGAAATGTTCATTGTAAAATAGTACAGCTTCAATCGATGTTCCCCATCGAGTTACCACTGGTTCGGGAGGTAAAGGCACATTTGGCAGTTTTTCTTTATAGGCGTCATTGCGAGCAGGTGCCTTAAGAAACACTTTCTTTGCTGATGAAATCAGTTTATTTACATTTCCAAACGTGGATCGTACTTCTTCAGCGAGTCGATGGACACGAAACATTTTCCTCGCAAACTCGACAATATAAAACATTTCCGTCGTATGTAAATGTTCCAGGATAATCAACTACCCACGAAGAGACACTTTTTTTTGCGGGTGGCATGGTACAACGTTAAACTTTAACACAACGCGTTAAAAATTGCAAAAAGACTGCACTGATGCAAGCGCGTCAAAAATAATGTTAAAACTGATATCTTGTTTTAAAATAAAAATTCGTCTTCGAGAAAATTGTTTATTTGATCCACGCTCAAACAAATATTCTTAGAAACTAACTACTTATCACTTAATATCCCGACCAAGAAACCAAGGAATAAAATACGTCGTAATTTTGGGTATTCCCTTGGCACTATAACCTAATCGATGTTTAGACTATTGCAGGTAATGTCCCGGCGACATTAACAATACCCTGAGCAATTCAATTGCCTCGTAATACCGAGAAATATTGTAAATATAGGGAAAATATGCATCATTACTAGATTTTGGGTAAAATATGCAATAATCGGTGAGAATGGTCTAAATATGCAAATGCATATGAAAATATGCAAATGCATATAATCCGGTCTCTACTAATTAGCATCAAAGCTATCTTCTACAGAAAATGAGATAAAAGAATCTAATCAAAAAAAGTCTGAACTTATATTTAATTTATTATGTGTACACATTAATTCAATACCTTGGACAAGAACCTTAACATTCAGTTTCTAAATCAAACCATTTTCCACCACTTTTATTCGTGGAAGTACCAATCCTAAAGAAGCAAAGTCACCACTCCATGTGATAATACTATACACATAACCTCAAAATATAGGGAAGAAAGCAATTTGGCTCGACAAGCATTACTGCAATTCAAAACCAAAAAAATGCATCGGAAGCTAAACAAATGATTTGTTCAATTTAGCAAGAAGGTGCTGTGAGGTGCAAAATATGGGATTAACAATGCTGAAGCTATGACTTAGATCTTTCGGATCGTCTTCATTCACGTCAAAACACGCAAGGCAAGAACGACTCGTGTTAACCGACTTCATTGACTAAAAACCACCATCTTTTTTCAGAGAGGGAATACACCAGCTGCTTGAATATATGTATGTATGTATATATATATATATATATATATATATATATATATATATATATATATATATATATATATATATATATATATATATATATATATATATAAATATATAACATAACATAAACGATAAACCTCTTTTACCCGTAAGTGTTGAGGATCGTTCTCTACTTTTTTTCCACAAATTTACGCCACTCATCTCTATTTAAAGCTAGTTGTTTCGCCTTAGCTCAGGGTTTTCCTCTTTTCTTCAGTATTTCATTCACACTATTGTTCCAAATTTCCCTCGGTCGCCCCCCTTCTATTTTTTCCAGTCACTCTTGCATTGCACACCATTTTGACTTGCCGATCATCATTCATTCTCATTATGTGTCCATTTCATTTTAACTTCTTTTCCTCTATTTTTTCCTTTAGCGATATTACATCAAGTTCCTGTCTAATACCGTCGTTCCTTTTTTTATCAATTCTCCTTGCCCCTACCACTTTCCTGAGATACTTCATTTCTGTGGCTTGTAATTGTTTTGCATACTTATTCGTCAGAATCCAGTTCTCAGCCCGTAGATTATAACTGGCGAATATATTGTTTTGAAAATTGCCATTTTTGTTTTCACTGATTTTTCCTTTTTACTCAGAAAGCTTCTGTACAGCGCGCAGTATAATCTTGTTTCAGCTTTCATTCTATGTCCAATTTCATCCTCTTATGTTCCTTTGGAATTTATTACTCTTTCCAGGTATTTATTGAGCTCAACCTGTTTAATTTTTTGTCCCTCTACTTTAATGTTCATAGTTTCTTGTCTGTTAGTTATAACCACCACCTTTGTTTTTTCCAGGTTAATAAACAGGTTATACTTTTTTAACTCTACTATCCATATATTCATGTTCAGCTCCAAGTCTCCTTCTATCTTTGCTACCAGTACAAAATGGTTTGCGAATGCACATGCCTCTATTTTTACAGCCTGTAACTGGTTATATCCCTCCATGTACTTAATTGTCTTTCCCCAGCTCGCTTTTATTACCTCATATATATATATATATATATATATATATATATATATATTATATATATATATATATATATATATACATATATTATATATATATATATATATATATATATATATATATATATATATATATAGATGAGAGTTGAAATAACACAAATAGAAAGTTCTGTCCTTTGAACAGGTGATAGTCAGATAGGGCTATATCTGGGGAATAGGCTAGACATGAGAGAAGCTCCCATTCAAGTCTCATCAGTTTTTCTTTAACAGCTAAAGCCACATGAGGCCGAGCGTTGTCATGAAGAAGAATCACTTTTCTGCAATTCCTTGAACTGAATAATCATTCAAACGCTCCATGTTTCTAATGTTTGGCAGTAATTATTTTCCTAGGTTTTAGCGTTTTGAATTGTCAATATATATGATGTTATAATGATACTGTTGTTCAAAAAAGACAACCAGGAAAAAGGCTAACAAATAAGTTAGATAGCCACCAGCCAAAGAGAGCAGGCAGGGTTTCGAGGAGGCTTCAGCATTTTGGACCACCTGCAAGCCGTAAGAACGCATATCGAGAAAGCCAATGAGTACATCACATTGTAGGTAGCATTCACACTCATAATCATGGATTTTTTAGTGATTAATTAACTTTATACGACGTATTATTTACCGGGACTCACGGTTGACCTTGCATTATGCTATTTAAGGCTGAGCGCTGCGCGCTCTCCGCGCTCTATCTCAAAAACGATTAAGCGTATAAAAAAATGTTTACAACAAAATTTGTAGAGAATTTTATGCTCTATAATTTTCATAATAAATATAAATATCATTGAAACCATAGGAAGCAAGATATTTGCGAAAAACCGATTTTTGTGACCTTTAACCTTGAATATCTTAAAGACGCGGACACGAGATTTTATGAGACTTTTGAGACAACTTTTAGAATGCCAAAATAAAGGTTTATACAAGTTTAGAGCTTATTATTTCACATTCCGAGGTTGACCCTCTTTTTTTTGGCTTAAGAGATTGGATAATAATATCAGATAGTTGATGAGAGGTTGCTTAAAATTTTTTGGTAAAATTTGACAAGTTATTAATATAAAGTGAAAGTAGTAACAATTAAAAAAATTCGTTTTACATCTTTAATATCTATTTACTATACTATAACACTGGTCAACACAAGTCTTGTTTCCTTTATTTTTTTTTTCTGTTATTGGGTATTTCTATGGCCCTGACTATGAAAAAAATACTGGGAGATTGCTAACAGCTTTACCTTTTGAAATATACAGTTTTATTATTTTGCCAAAAAAATACAAAAAAAAAATAATACATTATGTTAACAAAATTTCTATTGAACACTAGCAAATGATCTTTTATAAGATTTCCTTGAATGAACGACTTTAGGTAGATCTCGTTGCAAACTCCAGCAGTAGTCTGCCATCATATGTGAGTCCCACCGCCCCTGATAATGCTCTTCCATTGTCCGAAGATCCTGATGAAATCTTTCACCCTGCTCCTCACTAAAATCACCCAGATTTTGTGGAAATCGGTCTAAAATGCGAGTGCAGGAAGTGGATTTTTTATGCTCATGTTGCACCCTAGCTCTTGCAAGTTCGATAGCATGCACTCAACAAGCTCGACATGGTCGTCAGATTTCTTTTTGCCTAGGAAGCTACTCATAACCAAAACAAATGAATTCCAAGCTTTGGATTCGACTTCAGTCATTGATTTGACAAAATTAGGATCTTTCACGAGTTGCCTAATCTGTGGCCCATCAAAAATACCAGCTTTCAATTTTTTCTGAACTTAATCCTGGAAACTTGCGTGAAAGAAAATTAAAACATTCGCTACTTTTGCCAAGCGCCTTCACAAACTGTTTCATTATGCCGATTTTAATATGAAGTGGTGGGAGTATGATGCGGTCTCGGCTAACTAAAGGCACGTTTATAACATTTTTTTGTACCAACTTTTAGCTCTTCCCGCACTGGCCAAACTTTTTGTGACCAATGGTGTTGTTTGTCACGACTATCCCAGAGACACATGAAACAAGGGACTTTGTGTACCCCCCTTGTTGACCTAAAAGAAAGTTAACCATTTTCAGATCAACACAAATGACCCATTTGTGGTCTTGATACTTAATTTTTTCCATAACCTTAGAAACATTTACGTATTCCTCTTTTAAAGTCGTCGAATGTGCAATAGGTATAGATCCGTACTTGTTACCGTTATGAAGCACAACACACTTTAAACTTCTTTTGCTGCTGTCTATGAAAAGACGCCAATCACTAGGTTGGTACTGTTTTAATCCCATCTGCTGCAAATACCACCAACGTCGTTACAAAAAACTAAATCCTTCTCTTGAGAAAAATACGGTAACAGATTTTTTTTTCTCGGGTACGATAAAATCTAATGTTGGTTTCCGGAGTAAGCAAATTTTTTTCTTTTCAACGAGATGCTAAAATTTCAGAAGCTTCTTTTGGTAAGTTCAGATCTCTTACTAAGTCATTTAGTTTCTTTCTGATTAAATGGTTGAGGTTCTGAAAGGCTACATTTGTAGTCTGAATCAGAGTCTTCACTTGATGTATTTCGTTCGGGTTCACAGAGATTTGGATCATCAGAAGATTTAGATATGCTGGGTTGTACCTCTTGTGATTTTAATTGAGGTCGTTGAGTAGAAGATAAGTTAGGATATGACCACTTACTTCGATTCCAGGGTTAATTCCGTTTATTTTCACAACGCAGAAGTAGCAATCGTCATGATGGTTTCGAGGTTCTCGCCAAATCATGGGTGTTACGAACATTATTGCATCTCTTTTTCCACTGGACCATAATCGTAGATATACCACACATTTTCTGGCATACAATATGAGGAACCCATGGCTTGTCCTGATTACACAATTTTATTTTAAAGTATTGATGATACGCAGTTTTCACAAAGTCCGATATAGGTTTTCGATATTTTACAAATATATATTCACCACAAATATAGCAAAAACAATCGGGATTAAGCACACAACATCTTCTTGACGAAGCCATATCTAAAACAACAACAAAATAATTTTAGTGTCCAATAAAAAACGAAAATCTAAGTAAAAATAGTAAATGAGGGTAGTTAGCTATAACTCAAAAACAAAAGCTGTTAGAGAAAAATTGTTGCCATATTTAAAAAATACGCGTCAATTTGAGATAGAAACAAAAAAAAATCACAGGAAACAAGCAATTTTCTTTTTTTTTGTTGACCAGTGTAATTATTGTGTAATATAAATACAGAACATATTTATTTACCCAGAAACAAACTATGTTTAAATCTAATACAGCATAAACTAAGAAATAAACTATAGATTTTAGTCAATAATTAATAAGTATATCATATTCTATGTATATTTCAACGTTTATAAGTATTATTGATCAAATTTAAAGGTTATCCTCTAAAAGTATAATTTTAAAACATTTGGGTATCCAACCAGGGCTACGTGAAGGCACACTTCTTTTTCAAGAAAAGTGATAAAATTGGCCCAAATAGGCCAACCTTGAGTGTGACTTACTTCAAGAAACGACTATGAATACGGACCTCAATCTGTTATAATATTTCCTATCGAATAATTCATAATATTTTTCCGATTTTCCTGAAAACATGGCTCAATCTAAGAAAAAATGGCTTTTAACACCAAATAGACTTAGTAAAATTAAGCTTAAAAACTTTTAACCATGTTAAATAGTTGTGTATTATAAAAATCAACTTGTTATAATTATCGAACATACAATCAAACATTTAATATATTTAGACAAACATAATGGGAATACTAAAAAAAAAATGTTTTAATAGTTTTATTAGGATCAGTGTAGAATGTTAAGTAGATATTTTAAAATAAGCTAAATTTTTAAAATAAATTTTTAATTGTATACTAATATTGAAACATATTTTATTTTTTATTTATGCACAAATTAATTCTCGCTCTTTAGCTTTTATCGACTACAAAACCTTTTTTTTTTCAACATAGTCATTTTAAAGTGCCATCAAGAACCTGAAATAGTTATTTTTGTAAATAGTGTGAGAAATACTACTTTGGTGGTCGAAAATGAAACTTGATGAGCCGTGGCCCAATCAAAAACGCATCCTCGCATTGAGAATCATATTTTTTTTCCACAACCGTTTTGTTAATATTGTCTGATAACACTGGTCTACAATTTTTTTTTCTTTCATAAGGGCTAAATTAACGGAATATATTTATTTATTTATTTATTTATTTATTTATTTATTTACGGTTCATTAGAACCTAATTTAACTATCGGATAGGCATATTCTTACAATGTCGATATAATAGTTGCTTAAACTTATTTATGGTTTCACAATTTTTAATATTATTTGGTAGGTCATTAAAATGTTTAAGTCCTTTATAATAAAGATTTGCTCGATCAGCTTCATTTGTAATTCCCACTACTCGGAAGTCATTTCGTCCTCTGGTGTTGTAGTTGTGTATCTGATTGACGTATCTAATTTTCTCGGTCAAATATGTGGGACAATTTTCTATCTTTATATTATAGAAGAATTTCATTGCGTAATAAAATAAGCTCTGCTTTACACTCAGCCAATTTAATCGATCTAACATATCTTTTATGTGCGTATCTCTAGGCTTCCGCAATATAAATCTCATTGCCTTGTTTTGAAGTTTTTGCAGTAGTTCTATTTGTGTATCCTTAGCAAGAAATAATACCGAAGGACAATAAATAAAATGTGGCTCAATTATGCTTCTATTATTAATATTTTATGGTATTCACTTTATGATGTGGCAAGTTCTATACATGAGATAAAGTTTTTTTGGTTTATTTTATTCACTAAATATTGAAAGTGTGCATCAAATTTAAGTTTACAATCTATCATTATACCCAAGTATTTAATTTCGTTTACTTTTTCTATTTCACGATTATTTACGTATAATTTATGATTATTATTATAGTTATTGTGTAATATTATCATATATTTAGTTTTATCTATATTTAATTTTAACATATTTATACACATCCACTTGTAAAGAATATTCATATCAGACTGCATTTTATTAATAGCCACATCCAAACTAACATCACTAATTGCAATCAGTGCATCGTCTGCAAATAGTCTAACATCCCCGTACTTTAAACCGTCTTTAATGTCATTTATGTATATGAGAAACAGTACCGGCGCAAGGACAGAGCCTTGCGGTAGACCAATATTCACTGGTATCGCTGACGATGTCGTGTTTCCAATTTTTGTTTGTTGCTTTTCGATTCGATAGATAATCTTCAAACCATTTTAATTCCATATCACGCACTCCAATTTTATGTAGTTTCTTAAGCAATAATTTTCTGTCTATAGTTTCAAATGCTCTTTTTAAATCTATGAAAGTTGATACAATGTATTTTTTATTCATCAAATCTTCACGCCATTCACTTATAACATAATTATTTGCAGTTTCACATGAGTGTTTGCTTCTAAAACCCGATTGCTCTGGAATAATAATATTGTTATCATTCAAATATTGCAGTAACTGATTTTTTATCACTGTTTCAAGGAATTTTTTTCGTCACTTGGAAGCGTATTTATTGGCCGCATTTCTTCAGGTTTTATAGTATATTTTATTTTTTCAATTGGCATAAATTTGGAAATTTTCCTTTCGTTAGGCACTTTTCCTTGCAGCATGCTATTATTGATGATATTGGCGTAAAAAAAAGCCGTGTACATTACAGAATGTTTAATTACACCTTCAAATAAAATATTCTTATCGCCAATTTTATTTTTAAATTTTTTAACTATTTCAATTATTTCGTTACTATCTACTGTTTGAAATTTAAATTGGTGATTAATTATATTTGTATTTCCCATAGTATTCTGCACAACGTCTATACCATTTTTAATGTCAATGACACTCTGAACAAAGAATTTATTTAAAAATTCAACAATTTCTTTTTCATTTTCAATTATTTACCATTCATAACGATTCTGTTTATTGCACTGGTACTTTTTGACATACAAATTTCTTCTTTTAAAACTCTCCACATTTCTCTGCTGTTTCTTTGATTGTCTATTTATGTTTTCCATGCTGAGTTTAAATATGTTCTCAGATTTTATCCAACAGGCAGGGTTTTTTTTGTGGCACGTGTTTAAAGTTTTAAAATAATTAGTACTTACAAAACACTGAATAATAAATACACTGCTAATTTTGTCAAACCTAAAAAGTTTTATATGATGATTTTCGGTCCTATTTTGCCTTCGGGATGTCACTTTTCATGGTCCACCAGTAGTCGGCCAGCATACTGAGACTCCATTTGCCTTGGTACCTCTTTTCCATAGTAGAAATCTGCTGATGAAAACGCTCACCATGCTCATGAGAGACATCCCCAAGATTTTCAGGAAAGAAGTCTAGGTGAGAGTGCAAGAAGTGAATTTTTAAGGACATGTTGCAACTCATTTCTTTGTATGAAGTCTGACGATCACTCATTATTTCACTATAGTTTTTCTTCTTTATTATTGTCAAGAAATCCACAACAGATATTTTTGAATGATTTCCACGCTGCTTTTTTCCGGTAGATGTAACAGTTCCTAAATGTTCATCATTCGATATAAATGATCTTATTTGGGGTCCTATAAAAATTCCTTCCTTCAATTTTGCATCACTTATTTTAGGAAATTTAGATTTCAAATACATAAATGCAGCAGAATCTTTATCCATTTTTTTTTACAAAATTTTTTATAAGCTTCAGTTTTATGTCCAGGGGAGGTAAATACACCTTTTCGGGATCCACTAATGGGGTCTTTGATACATTTTTATGCCCAGGATTAAGATATTCACGTTTAGGTCATTGTTTCCTTAATGTAATGAGACTCCTTATCCCTGCTATCACATTCACACAAGAAACAGCAGAATTTCGTGTATCCAAGTTGCAAACCTAACAATAAAGCTATAACCTTCAAATTACCACAGATATTCCAGTTATATTTAGTATACTGAATTTTTTCTAACAGCAATTTCATATGTCTCCTTCATATCACTGGCATGAGCGACAGGTATTGATGGTAATTCATTCCCATTATGGAGTAGTACAGCCTTCAAACTGACTTTCGATGAGTCTATGAACAATCGCCACTCATCTGGCTGGTGTTGATGTTCAAGAGCCTCCATTACTGCACAAACATCATTACAAAAAACTACATGGCCTTCTTTAGAGAAGTAGTCACAGAAATCACTATGGCGTCTACGATAAACGCATATCCTTGTATCTTTTTGGAGTAGATTCCAACCTTTGAACCTGGAACTTACTGGACTGTTTAGACCAGAGGTGCCAAACTCAATTTTGCAGAGGGCCATATATTAAATTTAGAATGTGTAGGCGGGCCAGATTCAAATAAAAAAAATGTACTGAATTATTATAACATTTTATTTATTTAATTATATAGTATATAATATACGGTTGTTTAAAAATTATATCAAAATTATAAAAGAGGGTTATTATTTTGAGCTCGAGGATCCAGATACCTGACTTCTCTTGTTTTTGACAAGCTCATTGATGTCAGGTATCATATTCGTTGTAGTTATTTTAAGAATTGATTGGAGATGTTCATTCGAAAGTCTTGTGCGATGTTTGTTCTTATTTATTTTCATGACGGAAAACATCATCTGCTCACATAAATAGGTGCTACCAAACATGCAGAGAATGCGTGCTGCATGCTTTTTTAATTCCGGGTAGTTATCCAAACTCTTGAAATATTGTGTATAAAATGTAAGAGCGTTAATCTCTTTAAATTTTTCTTTCAAAATACTGTCCGATTGAAGATCTATCAACTCCATTTGCAAATGAACTGGTGCCTGTGAAGCTTCAAAATTGAATGGATTGTTGAAAATTGGGAATTCCATTTCATTCATTTTGTGAAAGTCTCAAACGATTGTTGAATTCCGTGATCAAAGCAGAAGTTGAGAATATTGATCCAATTTTTTTTGGTTCACTGTGCCAAATGATTTTAAATGAGGGAAATGATCCAAAGTTTGATTTTTTACCTGATTTTCCCACAGCCTCAACTTTGTTTCAAAGACTTTGAATACATGAATACATTTGAGTGACAATCAGATTAGCCTGTAACTTTACATTCAGATCAGTCAAGTGTTTATTCATATCTACCAAAAAGGCACAATCAACCCACCAGTCATTGTCATAATCAATTGGGTTGCCTTTTTTCTAACATGAAAGCTTGAATAGGGTCACGTAATGCAAAAAATTTTTCTAAAACTACTCCTCGACTGAGCCAACGAACTTCGGTGAAGTAAGGAACATCAGAAAACTTTTCGTTCAAATCTTGTAAAAACTGCCTGAACTGTCGGTGATTTAATCCCTCTGCTCCTTATAAAATTTACTATTTTAATTATAGGTTGCATGACATGGTCCATTTTTAAATGTTTGGATGCTAATGATTCCTGATGAATTATACAGTGAAATCCCACAAAATTCCCTGATGTTTTCTGTTTTAATTTAGTTACAACGCCCGAATGTTTGCCAGCCATGGCAGGAGCGCCATCCGTAGTTGTGCTGCTAAGTATATTCCAGTCGAGTTCATATTCTGCTATCAAATGCTCAATTGCAGAATAAATATCATTTGCTGTTGTAGTACCTGTCAGTGGAACGCACTTTAATAGTTCTTCAATTATTTCAAAGTTACTGTTAATACCTCGTATAAAAACAGCAAGTTGAGCTGTATCAACAGTATCAGTGCTCTCGTCAACAGCCAGTGAAAAGTTTGTAAATTCCTTAATTTTCTCCTTCAGTTGAAGAACCAAATTTTGAGATAAATCATTTATTCTTGAAGCAACAGTGTTTCTTGACAGCGAAATATTTTGAATTATTGACTTTTGAAATGGAAATGAAATATCGGCCACTTTCAATATACAGTCTTTAATAAAATCACCATCAGTGAAAGGTTTTGATCTCTTCGCGATTTCTAATGCAATAATAGAACTTGATTTCAGGGCATCTTCGCTCTCAGTATTAGCTTTAGTAAACATCGATTGTTGACCTTGAAGTTTAGATTTTAAAGATGACAATGTGTCCATTCTTATTTTTTCAGTATAACAATCGAATTTTGATTTATGATTCGTATCATAGTGTCTCTTCAAGTTAAACTCCTTACAAAGAGCAACCGTTTGATTGCAAATCAAACACAGTGGTTTACCTTTCCATTCTATGAAAAAATATGCAATTTCCCATTTAGACTGAAAAACTCTGCACTCACTATCAACTTTACGTTTTTGTGACATTATGCCAAAATCGTAACAATTATGGAACTCGACACAACAATTATGGATATCGCACGCGCACGACACAAACAAATGCACAGTACCTTCACAATCACTACTTCGCAGTACAACTAAAATCCTTCTCCGACCGTATCGCTTCGATTACTCGACTCACACTCAACTGACTCACGTCGCGCCGACGCACTCTTTTTATAATATCGATAAGGAAGGTTCTAGTCTAGACTCGAAGCGCGTGGAAGATTCTATTGTTCTCAACAAAAATAATAGGGTATTTCCGTTTGTTGCTAAGAGATGGCGTTACTGTCTATCTCTCTCGCTTGTCAAGGCACGCGCTGCCCTTGAAATTACTTATAAATGTAGTGTGCGCATTTTAAAACTTCCGTAGAGGAATCGAGTGAAGTCTAAAAGCTCTAAAAAACATGATTCTTCTTTCTGTGACACACTGCGATCGCGGGCCTTATTGATACGTCCCGGGGGCCGGATGCGGCCCACGGGCCGTATCTTTGACATCCCTGGTTTAGACAAATTTAAATCCCGTGTAAGATCATTAAGATCTTCTTGAGATAAAAAGTGAGGTTCTGACGAACTACTTGCTTCAAATGTGAGGTCACTTCTCTCGCTTTTTTCCGTCTCCATTATGAACTGGGTCGGAGTCAGAGTTATCACTTAAGGTCATGAAATCTGGAAACTTTGGTACAGGATACTCTTCACTGTGTGGCCCAGGTCTAATTGCAGATGCCAAATTGGGGTACTTAACTGTATATTTTGTTTCGGACGTAATTCTTTTAATGTTAGTTAAGCAGAAATAACAATCAGTTAAATAGTTCTTCTGTTCCCCAAATCATAGGGACTGAAAACGGCATATGATGAATACAGTTTTTCCAACCAGTGAGACGCCGTGACATAAATTTGGAGCCCGGTCTTTATCAAAATCACCAGCTTTACACCCAAAATAAAGCTCGTAACATTTTTTCACAAGCGGTGTAAAATTTCGCCTCTGAGACTTGAAGGCCAGTTCACCACGCACGTAGCAGAAATTGTTTGGTTGACTTACACACTTTCTTGGCATTTTGAAACGTCTATAAAAAAAAAACTTACAAATAAAAACAATAAACAACGCAAAAATAAGTAGGTACACGTGTTACCAGACTCACTACAATTACAATACTGGTTACTGGCCCTCTGCTTGCTAAAAAGTGCAATATTTGTACAAGATAGAACAGATTTGAACATCATTAAGCCTGGACAGAGTTAAAACATGTTTCAACATGAATAAGTCTGCCTGGTGCCAAATTATTCTGAATACAAATTCGCACTTCTATATTTACAAGAATTATAACA
This sequence comes from Pachyrhynchus sulphureomaculatus, assembly GCA_019049505.1. Lineage (NCBI taxonomy): Eukaryota > Metazoa > Arthropoda > Insecta > Coleoptera > Curculionidae > Pachyrhynchus > Pachyrhynchus sulphureomaculatus. The sequence continues at coordinate 159,142,558 of CM032453.1, forward strand.
ATGAAATCCTAATATAGAGAAATATATTTCACAAAAATGACTGTCACAAGAAAACTACGCCTGATAGAAGAAATCTGATAACATATTTGAATTCAGCATAAAAACTGAACTAGGGTCTCTATTCAGTTTCCTTGTGAAAAAAATCATGTTGACCAGTGTAATCCTAAGAAGCCAAGATCGTAAGTCTTGCCAGGAGAGCCATCAACAAGCACGGCAAGATGAAACATCGAAATGCTAGGCATTTTTTTTTATGGGTCTAGCACACGTGCTACAGGGAAGTCCCTAAAGCGCTACAGGGGCGACACGCATGCGGAGAAAGCGATTCACATTGTTCTTGAATCGCTGTAAATTGTACTCCGTGGGAAACACAGTCCGGGGCAAATTATTCCAAAGAGCTGATGTTCTCCATATAAATAACTGCTTGAAAAGCGTTGTACGAGGAGTAACAAGCTGAACCTCATACGGATGTGAAGTATTAGCGCGACGTGTACTTCTAACATGCACCGCTCTGGGAGGAATTAAACGGGCCACATCCTTCGAACACTTCCCATGAAAATACTTGTAGAATAGGCTCAAGTCGCCAACCGTTCTTCAATGTTCCAGCGAATCAAGGCTGCCTGTCAGTTCCGGATCTCCAGTCAGACGAACAGCTCTTCTCTGAATAGAATCCAACAAATGCAGTGTATGTTTGGGAGCGGAGCCCCAAACATGGGAGCAGTATTCCATAGTTGGTCGAATTTGAGCTCTGTAAAGAATTAACAGTTGTTGTGGAGTGTAAAGCTTTCTGGTTCGAAATAATATTCCCAACTTTTGAGAAACTCTCCTTGCTATGCCTGCAACATGTTCATGCTAGGACATATTTGCTCCCAAATTAACGCCCAACAAATTGAGTGACGATGTTAGAGGAATGGAGTGCCCCGACATAACTATGTCGGGTTCAGCAACGTTAACTTTGTTAGAAAAAACTGCCGCCTTGGATTTGGTAGCGTTAAATTCCACTTGGTTCCTACTCTCACATGTGGTGAGACCATAGAGATGTAAACCACTAACAGCATCAAGCTGGTCACTTCTGAACTTTACCAACACCCAGCCTTACAGAGCAAAAAGGATCCTGAAGACAATCTCAGATTCGGGCTGCGAAATTCTTCCTCATCCTCTAACCTTGACCCCTTCAGAGTATGGATTGTAATCTCTACAACAGCACCTAGCTGATTCTTAGTTCAAATTAGGTGAACGGGTCAAAAAAAATCCACGATGAATTTATTGCATCGAAACAACAATCACCTCTCTGATTCTGAATCCAACAATTGCCTGAGCAATGGGAAACAAAAATTGTGTAGAAGGCAGAGAAAATTACTTTTAAGATTGAATTTGTGTTAAGTTTTATATATAAATGTCACAGTTGGTCTCTAAAGGTCGATAGTTAATTTGTGCACCTTATATTATCTGTAAGGAAATGACGAAACAATAGCAACTAAAAAGACAGTATTTTACACCACCAAAGATGAAAGAGAATTTTATTTCAATGTCTCTTACACTTTAAAAATTCTACTAAAAAGGTGACAAAATACTGCTTGATTTTTAATAATTTTTAGTGCTAATATTGAAATGTTCTATATTATGATTACGAGTATATCCCGGAGATTTTGGAGACATAGTGAATAAGTAATTAAATAATTTTAGCTCGCGAACAAAATGCATACCTTTCTCCGAAAAATTATAAAGATTAAATACTACAGGAATATGAATTTTAATAATAGTAATGAAAAAAAATCAGTATAATGACTTACCTCGTTCTTCTCTTACAAACAGGTAGTTCTAAAATATGTACTGAATTTGACTTTCCCGAGTTAAAGATTAACTTAATCCAAGAACTCGAATCACTATAAATATTTTAAATACTTACTTTATGGTTAATTATTAACAAAAAATAACCGGTCAAGTGCAAGTTCAACTTGCGCAATTAGTGTTCCGTACGTTCATTGTTTTTAAAGTTAAAAATTTTGTTACGGAGGTATAAAATGATCAGTGACTTCACAAAACACACCCCAAATGAGTTATCAATAAAATTTGTTTCAAATCTTTAGTGAAAACTGATGACCTTGAAATTTTTTTTGTTTTTATTTACCAGATAAATTATTAAAGATAATGCACTCGTGATAATTTTTGTTCAATCTACACTCCGTGGAGAATATTCCAGATTTTTTTCAAAATTTTTTGATCAGTACTTTTCGAGATACGGGGGGACAGCGATTTTTTAAAAATAATACAAAGAAAAGTGTTTTTTACTCGTGTTTTCACAAGCTTTCCTTTGACAGCACACTCGATGACCTAGAAAAAAAAATTTTCCTTCACTTCCGATTTCACCCCCAAAACTAACCCCTTAAGTCAAAATTTAACTTTCAATACTACACGGGTCTGATGAGGCTATCAATTCCTATATTATTATCAAATTTCAACTTTCTATGACAAATAATTTCAGAGAAAATCGGATGTGACAGACAGACAGACCGGTCAGACAGACAAACAGACACCGAAGTCATCTTATAAGTGTTCCGTACGGAACACTAAAAAACTACAGAGGAGGAAGGGTTTCAAAGATATTTACAACTGAAATCGACATATTATTTCTGTTAAAATCGAAAATTATGAAAAATAACATAAGTATCAGATTGGTTGATTAGAAGAACCCTGTACACGATGTGTACGAAAAAAATCTCTAACCATCTTTCCCACCGCATTAGGCCCTTATATGTGATATCAAAAATAATTAAAAGTGGTAAAAAATAAGACTATTTCAGATTCCTCGACTCCAAGAACCCTAAGAGAAAGCTACTTTGTATATATCACCACTACACCAAACACTTTATTCTGGCTCTCGACGCGCGTCGAATGCAAAAATAAAGTAATTGGTGTAGTGGTGATATATACTGAGTGGTGTCATTGTGCCAAAGATTCCACATTCCTATCATACCTAAGAGGAAAATAAAATTGGGAATATGAGGACTGCCTGACAGAAAGTAAGCCTAACTAAAAAAAATGTAAAGGGTTTATTTTTCAATACGATCTCCATCTATTTCAATGCACTTCCTACCCTTTCATTTAAACTTTCGATCTAATCAAAAAGTTTTTTGTTTAAGGTTTCACATTTTTGCATACAACCATTATTACTATTTGTATAATACAGTAGAATAAAAAAAGAGCTACAGATAACACAAAGGCACCAGCTTCACGCCCAGGCATCTATCAGGACGACTTTTAATGAGACATAGCAAAAAAGGACCACTAAAAGTCAACAATAAGAAAGGCTCAGATCAGATCAAAATAATAAGAATAAAGTAGTTATTACCTTACATTATTATTACTATTACAAATTTTTACCAATTAAATAAATTTATTGACATTTATGACAGTGACACTTGAATTTTTAGATTATTATTTATTGATATATAACATATGTACCCTGGTTTTAGGGCATTTTTAAATTTTTATCCTAAAAAAAAATATACATGATATATAACAAAATTACATTTAAAAATAAAAACCAATCACAACTTATAATATACACAAGATTTTTCAAACATGACAAACTAACTTTGTTTGTTGTTTGTTTTTATTACGATTAAAAACGATAGAAAATCAAAATTTAAATATGCCCTCACCCAGGGCAAAACGTCATACCTATCTTTAAATAGTAATCTGAGTACCTAAAACTAAGAAAAATCGAGGATATATATATATGTTATATATATATATATATATATATATATATATATATATATATATATATATATATATATATATATATATGTCACAATAAAGATTTTCACGGATGGTGGAATGTAATACATTAAAATTCCGGGTTTCAATTCATTCGTCTAAAAATGAATTTGCACGACGTTTCGTCAAAATCTCATTTGGCATTTTTAAGTGCTCTTGCTGCAGCTGCTTAAAGTCTCGAGCGGCAGTAGAGGCAAGATCACAGTATCGAGTAGCATCAGCAGCAAAAGCACTTGAAAGTACCAAATTAAATTTTGGCGAAACTTCGTGCAAATTCATTGTTAAACGAAAGGGTTGAAACTCGGAAAATTGAAGTAATTTGAGTGTGTCAAATTACTAACGCAACATGTCTCCAAAATCATCGAATCATAATTAAGATATAGGCGTAGTCGAAACAATCGAACGGGACGATAACAGTCTAGACGTAAAATGCTTTAGACTGTGATACGAAAGTTAAAGGAGATCTAGGTCTAGTAATCTTTTACCCAAAATTTAACTTCTAGCCTCTTAATGCAGAAGGTATTTTGTCTCTGGCCTCTTAATCATACAACATTTACATTATAAATAGTTTCTTCGCTAACATATTTGAAAACCAATCGGTAATGAAAAGTAGAATATTTTTTTGGTTTCTGGCTAGTCGGTTATTCTACATTAAGCACCCGCATATTTATCTAAAAATTGTTCAACAATAAGTGTTTTCATAAATTCGCATCCCAGTTTTTGGTTTTGTTTTCAGTTTTGTGCAACTTATACGATCTATTTTTGTTATCGTAAGCAAAGCGTCTATCTATGCAAAAACGACCTTGCGATAGCTATTCTATAAAAACAGAAAACCAAACCAGTTTTGAACCAAAATTTTTTCGGCTTCAACCCTACACAAAAACTCTAACCAGGGTCTGAACTTGTCATACGTTAACATCTCGGAAATTATCCAGTTTAGTATGTTATATGTGTTTAATATACATTGTGCAGGGATTTTTAAAATCTGTTCCGTAAAACTGATTATTTATGCTTATGACACACAATCATCTTCAGGCATGATTTCAACCTAATCTGCTCAGCCGATTTCGTAAGTTGCCAGAACAAACATTGTGTAGACAGCTGCTGTTACAAATATATATATATATATATATATATATATATATATATATATATATATATATATATATATATATATATATATATATATATATATAAGGTGTCCTAGTATTCCGTATACCTAAAGTTACTGTAGATTTCTGGGATGAAAATATGACCATTTAACCCAACTTACCTTAAACCAAAAATTCGTAATTTTTAGGGTACAGGGTGTCAAAGTTATACTTTTATTTTGGTTTTTCTTAAGTCGCTTTCTTAATAATTGTACTGTTTCTACGAGATTCGATACTAAGGGGTTTTCTAAGATGAGAAATCGAAGTCAGCTCACAGTTTTGTTGTAAATTGTAGGGGGCGCCACTTATTGCACTGTGCACTTTTAAATTGTCATAACTTTTTTATACCACTCTGTATGATATTTTTAATTAAATAGTTTCCGCCTTCTCCTGTCTAAAAAAGCTCTCTTGGTAAATGTTACTCCAAGCAACAGTTTCTGAGATAATGGGATGTTTGTTTCCATTTTTTAATTCCATTGTCAAATTCTCAAGTGCGTTCCTTCACACTTCATCCAAGATTAGGACAGAGCCAAAAGAATAGCCTTTGGAGCATACTTAAGGGCAAACATGCTTACAACAATAAGATATATATAAGGCTAACAACAATATAAGATATATATAAGGAACATATTTGCAAATTTGACAATGGAATAAAAAAATGGAAACAAACAACCCACTATCTTAGAAACTATTGCTCGGAAAAACATTTACCAAGAGAGCTTTTTTAGACAGGAGAAGATGGAGAATACGAATAGTTAATTAAAAATATCATACAGAGTGGTATAAAAAAGTTATGATAATTTAAAAGTATAGAGTGTGCAATAAGTGGCGCCCCTTATAATTTACAACAAAACTGTGAGCCGATTTCGACTTCTCATCTCAAAAAACCCCTTAGCACTGAATCTTGTACAAACAGTACAATTATTAAGAAACCTACTAAATAAAAGTATAACTTTGGCACCCTGTATCTCAAAAATTACAAATTTTTGGACTAAGGTAAATTAAGGGTTAAATGGTCATATTTTCATCCCAGAAATCCACAGTAACTCTGAGTACACAGAATACTGGGACACCCTGTATATACATATATATATATATATATATATATATATATATATATATATATATATATATATATATATGAGGCATTATTTGTCAAGCGGGACACCCTTCTCTCCATTACAGATTTTAAGATGGGAGGATCTGTAGGGGCTCAAAATTTTCGTCAAGACGTGTACTTTAAAATTCCGTTTGGCGATTTTTGAAATGCAATATGGCGTCGCAACATGGCGACCATAATCAACCAAAAGGTGACTTTTAACAAAAAAAAGTTGCTTAGATTTATGATAGACATTTAGTTTAAAGTGTAAAATGGAAAAACCAGTTGTTTTTTAATTTTTTTTGGGTGTGCCGATTATAAATTCAATTACAAAAATGTAATTTGACATCTGTCAACTGCCAAATCCACTGTCAAAACACCCAAAATAACATCAAACCCGAGTTTTACGTTAAATACGGAGTTTACCGAGAATTATTATATTTTCGGGTTACTGATTACAAATATGATTTGAGAATTACAAAATTGACAGCTACCAACTGTCAAATCCACTGTCAAAACTGACATAACTTGAAAAACCATGTCTTTTTTAGAACATTTGAAAGAGTTTAAGTTGAATTATTTAGTCTGGCATATTTGAAATACTTAGATAGGAAACTTTACATCAAAATTAGCAGTATTTAAGCTTCATTTTCCAATAGTTAGTTTGGATGTGATTTTAGCAAGTTTATCCTGTACTTCGAAATCAGCTTCCTTGCAAAAAAAATTAAATTGACAGTGAAATTCGTAATTAATGAAAACGTCAGCTTTTATGTTATTGTGGCAGTTTTGGCAGTACATTTGGCAGTTGGTAGCTGTCAGTTTTGTAATTCCTATGTCATACTCACAATATTGGCTTAACCACGTTATAGACAAAGACAACCAAATAACTTACAGTAAAATCCATATTTAACTCGTTGCTAATGTGATTTTGTTAGTATTCACCATTGATTTGACAATTGTAATTGTTAGCTGTCAAGTTTGTAATTTTGACATCATATTCGTAAACAGTGGCCCCGAAAACATGATATTTGGGAGTAAAATTCGTATTCAACTTAGACCCCGCTTCTTTTATTATTTTGGCAGTTTCGGCAGATGACTTGGCAGTAGATAGCTGTCAATTTTTTTATTTTGTCAAATTACAATCAATTTATAATAAATGACTTCAAAAACATGATAATTGTGAATAAAATCGGTATTAAACGTAAAATCCGGTTTTCAAGTTATTATGTCAGTTTTGACAGTGGATTTGGCAGTTGGTAGCTGTCAATTTTGTAATTCTCAGATTATATTTATAATCAGTAACCCGAAAATATAATAATTCTAGTAAACTCCGTATTTAACGTAAAACTCGGGTTTGATGATATTTTGGGTGTTTTGACAGTAGGTTTGGCAATTGACAGATGTCAAGTTGCATTTTTGTAATTGAATTTATAATCGGCACACCCAAAAAAAATGAAAAAACAACTGGTTTTTCCATTTCACACTTTAAGCTAAATGTTTATCATAAATTTAAGCAACTTTTTTTTGTTAAAAGTCACCTTTTGGTTGATTATGGCCGCCATGTTGCGACGCCGTATTGAATTTCAAAAATCGCCAAACGGAATTTTAAAGCATACGTCTTGACGAAAATTTTGAGGTCCAACAGATCCTCCCATCTTAAAATCTGTAATAGAGAGAAGGGTGTTCCGCTTAACAAATAATGCCTCATATATATATATATATATATATATATATATATATATATATATATATATATATATATATATATATATATATATATATATATATATGGTGCAAAGTACTCATAAGGGTCCTACAGTTGAGTTTCTATCTGGACTGTAGTTGACATTTTTAAATAAAAATGTTTTATTATTGCACGATACTCGACTTTATCCCCCTTCTCCGAAACTTGTAACACCAATCACTTGCAATAGCCGCCTGTAAAAAAACTGTGCGATGCATCTGTTTGAAACTTTAAATATTACCGTAACAAGAATCACGCTTACCGGCAGTCATGCAGCTTAACAAAACTTCCTGCCATTTCGTAGAAATTTACACGATTCATATTATATATATATATATATATATATATATATATATATATATATATATATATATATATATATTTTATTTTATTCTCTGAGGTAGCCGTTACTTGATGGAAATTCATTGTAAATTAATACCGAAGTAAAACAATAGATGTTTTTAGAATTCCACTATATTTATAAACCGTAACAATTGTTTCGACATACAATGTCTTCATCAGACGGATGATAACTTTAAACTAATTTTAAATTAGAACATATTAGCCCATATATACCTTTAGGAGTAGTAAATTACAAGATTAAATTATAAAATAATAAACACTTAATATTATTGTACAAAAGAAGGGGGTAGTACCTGTCATTTGTGGGTTTTCACAAAATTAAAATAAAGATAACAATAAATAAGTTGTACTATACTTAAATGATGGATTAATAATGGGTTATTCCGGATAAAGGTTTAATAATGGGGAATTGTTTGTTTCTATTTGTTGATTTAAGAGGAGATTTGAATTTTTGTATTTGTTTATTTCTAAGCTTTCTAAGTAATTTAATTTCTTGGATTTTTTGTCATAATGAAGTATTTTGAAATTATCGTCAAAGACGTGATTTGTTGAAATTAAATGTTCTGCATAATGGGATATGATATTTTGTTTGGTATAGCTTCTTTTGTGTTCGTTGATTCTTTTTTGAAAAGATCTGCCTGTTTGGCCTATGTAAAATTTTGGACAAGAACCACAATTGAGTTTATAAATTCCCGATTTTGCTTTTTTGTTACTTTTATTTTTATTATTTTTTTATTATGTTAGAGAGTTTATTATTAGTTCTGAAAGCAATATTTAGACCTATTTTAGTTAATTCTTTAGAAATAAACTGTGTAATTTGTCCGGTGTAAGTGATAGTTTTATAACTTTCTTTATTCTTTTTTGGTTTAGGATATAACTTGTTGATTGCTAGTTGATATGTTTTTTTATTAATCATTCTGTCTAAGATATCTGGTTGGTATCCATTGTTAACCGCTATTTGTTTTTATTATATTCATTTCTATAGAATAATTCTCTTCTGACATAGGTACATGTAAAAGTCGATGGATTAATGAATTAAAAGCTGCCATTTTGTGTGCTCATAGACTCACAAACATAGAGTTTGATATTCACGATTCGCACACAAGACAAAAAATCGAACCAATTATCCACAATAAATTTATAAAACAGAAAAAGAAACTTAATATATTGTTGAAATCCAGAAAAAATGGAACAAAAACTAGAAACACACAGTTCAGTGATCACCAGTTTTATAAACGTTTTATTAATCTCACGGAAACCACATTTTCACCAGAAGAAACCAATCTCCTGGAAAAAGGATTTTCTTATAACTTAAAACCTAGAGATGACAATGGAAGTAGAGAATATCTAGGAGTAGAATGCGAACTTGCACTGGACAACCTAAACATCACTGATAAACATATTATAGCAAAACAAATTAAAACACAACCTCTAGAACAACGCAGAGACCAATCTTCCAGTGAATACAACACCGCAAGAAAAATAAGTCAGAAAATAGAAAGTGAAGACATCATTCTCACTAGAGCAGACAAAGGTAAATCGATAGTAGCGGTAACAAAAGAACAGTATATCTCTAAAACAATCAATTTTCTCAATATCAGTAATTTCAACATTTTGAAATTTGACCCAACAGAACATTTTCAAAAACTTACCAAAAATGTGATTAAAGACCTTTCACTTTTTAATGATTTCGAAAAAAGAAATTTAATACTAATGAATCCGCAGGCCCCTAAATTATATTCACTAATTAAACTCCATAAGAATAATTGCCCTATTAGACCGGTTGTATCTTTTGTTACTGCTCCTTCTGTTAAATTATCAAACAAACTAATAGACATCATACAAAAATATTGCAACTTTCAAGCACAACACAGTATTCTTAATTCTTACGAACTTATCAATAAAATTCAACACTTACAGATTCCAAAAAACGCTAAACTTATATCTTTTGACGTCCAAAATTTATTTCCGAGTATACCACCTAATGAAGTAATAAGGTTAGTAGAAGGTCTACTCACTAAAAATAGAATTAATATAATAATCAAACAAGAAATCCTAGATTGTCTATTAGTTTGTTTAGATCAAAATTACTTTGAATTTAATGACATATTTTATATGGCTAGGGAAGGTTTAATAATGGGGAATCCGTTAAGTCCATTGTTAGCCGAAATTTTCATGGATAATTTAGAATCCATAATTCTCAAACACCCAATTAGTAAATATTTTCTATACTGGCATAGGTATGTAGACGATATATTAGTTTGTTTTTCTGGAACAGATAGACAACTACAACAATTTCTCAACCATATTAATACTATCCATTCCAATATTAAATTTACCATAGAAATTGAACAAGAAAAAACAATTAACTTCTTAGATTTAACAATTAAAAATATTAACAATAAACACAATTTTTCAATTTACCATAAACCATCACATACAGATACAGTAATACATAATAACTCAAATCATCCATATTCACACAAAATGGCAGCTTTTAATTCATTAATCCATCGACTTTTACATGTACCTATGTCAGAAGAGAATTATTCTATAGAAATGAATATAATAAAACAAATAGCGGTTAACAATGGATACCAACCAGATATCTTAGACAGAATGATTAATAAAAAAACATATCAACTAGCAATCAACAAGTTATATCCTAAACCAAAAAAGAATAAAGAAAGTTTATAAAACTATCACTTACACCGGACAAATTACACAGTTTATTTCTAAAGAATTAACTAAAATAGGTCTAAATATTGCTTTCAGAACTAATAATAAACTCTCTAACATAATAAAAAATAATAAAAATAAAAGTAACAAAAAAGCAAAATCGGGAATTTATAAACTCAATTGTGGTTCTTGTCCAAAATTTTACATAGGCCAAACAGGCAGATCTTTTCAAAAAAGAATCAACGAACACAAAAGAAGCTATACCAAACAAAATATCATATCCCATTATGCAGAACATTTAATTTCAACAAATCACGTCTTTGACGATAATTTCAAAATACTTCATTATGACAAAAAATCCAAGAAATTAAATTACTTAGAAAGCTTAGAAATAAACAAATACAAAAATTCAAATCTCCTCTTAAATCAACAAATAGAAACAAACAATTCCCCATTATTAAACCTTTATCCGGAATAACCCATTATTAATCCATCATTTAAGTATAGTACAACTTATTTATTGTTATCTTTATTTTAATTTTGTGAAAACCCACAAATGACAGGTACTACCCCCTTCTTTTGTACAATAATATTAAGTGTTTATTATTTTATAATTTAATCTTGTAATTTACTACTCCTAAAGGTATATATGGGCTAATATGTTCTAATTTAAAAATTAGTTTAAAGTTATCATCCGTCTGATGAAGACATTGTATGTCGAAACAATTGTTACGGTTTATAAATATAGTGGAATTCTAAAAACATCTATTGTTTTACTTCGGTATTAATATATTTTATTGTATCCACCCCTTGACCGTTACCGGTTGGTTAAAATAAACTTGATTTTCTTCTAAAAATTTTAAATATTAATCATAAATCGTAGCATTACTGAAAGCAATTTTAGAAATACTAACCGTAAGTTTGTTTATTAATTGTAGATTTGCTGTACGTATATAACATTTGTTATCTGCTCATTATAATGACAATTTTGTAACATAGTATACTAGTTTTCTACTGTTAACAAATTTAGAGCGTTATATAAATGTATTTTAAAATTTGTCAAAAATATTGTTCAGAACTAAAATAAATATTTTAAAGTAAATTATTAAAGTGTTTGATTGAACGGAATTATGATTTAGCAGTCACAAGTTATGGTAAAGGAGGGACTCATATAATAGGTCCCAAGTACTCTACCTCACAATTTACGTAATCGTTCGTATGCTATTTATCTCTTACATCTTACCGCTATTTGTCGACTGATAACAAGTTTAAATTGTGATTCAAAAATATAGTTTTGCAGGTATTATTTAATTACCAGGTGTACAAGTATGAAATGCGGATTTCAAACAACAGATGGTGCACCAATGCAGTTTGTGCTATAAAGATTTGTTTCCAATCGGCTACGAGAGATGGGAAAGATTCAGAAACCGGTAGATGGGTACTACATGTGTTGTATTTTCAGAATCCCAAGCACAAAAAATCATGGGTAGACCCAGGCGCACTATCAACATCGACCGCAAGACCGAATCACTTTGGCAGAAAGACGATGCTCTGTGTTTGGTGGGACCATATGGGTGTGGTCCATTATGAGCTGTTAAAACCTGGAGAAACGGTTAATACTAAACGTTACCAACAACAATTGTCCGATTTAAACCGTTCGCTGCTTGAAAAAAGGCCAGAATACCGAAAGAGGCAACACAAAGTCATTTTTCTTCATGACAGTGCTCCATTACATACGGCAAAACCAGTTCGCGACACGTTGCTTAGTCAATTTAATTGGCATTTTTATTAAAGGAGAAAATTAACAAAACTGTTATTATTGCATTAATAATAATAAACAAACTAATGTCAGTTTGAAGTTTTATGTGACAAAGGAACAAAACACGAAATCCATGGCAACTGCGACAAAGATACGTGAAAGCCTATCATATTATAATTTTGTTTGACTTAATAGCAAAACATGAAAGTATATTCTTTCCACCAATATTGCGTTGCAAAACGTTGTAACAATTTTTTAAAAATTTTGTTTTGGACTTTTTGAAAATATGTTAAAAACATTTAGAATAAACTATTCCCAAAACCTGTATATGAAATTAAGAAAGAGCTTCACGCGAATGTTCGCCATATAATTTATAAAAGAACTATTTAGTGCATTGAAAAGAATTAAGAAACTTAAAAACTACAAATTTGCTCAAATTTATTATATAACATTAATACACTCCTGGACAAAATTAACGCAACAATATATGAAATCATACAAATCTCTATAATGAATTAATTTTAATAATTTTTTATGAACACTGGTTACACTAAAAGTTAGAAAAAACTTATTCGGATACTTTAAAAGTGAATTAGCTACCAAATTTCTCTATAAGATTCGGATTAAAATTATTCTTAAGACCTAATAACAAAATCGTTAAAATTATGTAATAATGAAAAAAATAAACTGGGACACTAGTAGCAAAATTAATGGTGTAACTGGAACACTAGTAGCGTGTGTTGCCTCCTCTACTTCGGATGACAGCGTTTATGCGCCTAGGCATGCTTCTAATTAAATTTTGGTTAAAATCATGATAACTGCATTTTCAAGTTCCCTCAGGTTTCTAGGTGCAGGTATATGACGTTTCACATTTTTCTTAAGGTGATCCCATACATGTTCAATCGGATTCAGATCCGGGCTTTTTGGTGTCCATTGCATAATCGGTATATCAACTTGATTAAGATAATCGAGTACCTCCCTAACCACGTCAAGTCGAGCGTTGTCTTGCATAAACAGGAAATTGGGCCCCACAAAATGACCGAAAGGCATCACATGTTCTATTACAATATTCTTAAGATAGTAGTCAGCATTCATGGATCTCGTACGGACAGGAACTAACTCTGTGCGAGCATCAAAGCAGATGCCACCCCAGAACATAACAGTGCCACCGCCGAATGGAATCCTTGCAGAGATATTGCAAGGAACAAAGCTCTCTCCTGGTCTTCGCCATACTCGCTCACGACCATCTGGATGTTTTAGTCTAACCCTAGTTTCATCTGTGAAGAAAACTTGTTTCCAATCATCCACAGACCAGTTTTCGTGATTTCGAGCAAAACGTAACCTGGCAACTCTGTTCTCTCTAGTAAGCAAGGGCGCAGTGGCTGGTCTCCTACTGTTTAATCCAGCTTCATTTAACCGTCTTCTAACTGTTTTAGAAGAAATTGTGACATTGCGAACAGCTTCGAGTTCGTTTCTTATTATAGAACTAGTGACAGTCCTGTTTCTTAAAGCATATTGACTTATAAAACGTTCATCTAGGTCGCTAGGGCATCGTTTTTCGCCCTTGCCCTTAGCCTTCTAGAATAAGTTCCTACTTCATTCAAGCGTCTTACCATACGACTTATTGTGGAACGATGTTTGCCTAACGAATTGGCAACATAACTTTGACAATATCCCTCGTCCAATAAAACTGAGGCTCGCCCTACCTCGTGTTTAGTTAAATTCCCTGTTCGATTCATTTTTCTAATTCTTCGGGGTCAAAAAGAAAACAGTCTACCACAAAAACGTATTACTTTGAAAAAGGGAACAATTTATAAGCTTACTTTTAAAGAAAATCTATCGCATTATTACAGAAAATTGTTTATCTTCTAAAAAATTCTTTAAAACTGTAAATCTAAACGAATTGTTTTGATTTCTGTCATGAACAACGAAACAAAATATGCATAGCCTACTATTCAAATACTCGATATACTTTAAAACTGACATAAGAAAAAGATAAATTAATTTTCAGATTGTTGCGTTAATTTTGTCCAGGAGTTTATTTATTATATTAGCGCTTAGAAGTTGAGCTGTCATAAAAATTATGCAGCGTTGCACCAAGATTACATTGTTAAACTACGACTTTTTGACAGAACTCGTTTTTCAGCTTAATTTTAAGACCTAATTATTTTTTTTCCTAACATTTAGTGAAAAATCAACTAATAAATAAGTACATAAGATAATTTATGTGGAAAAACAGTTGATTGTCATTTTAAGTGAAAATAACTGAAAAAAGTCAGTTTCATCAAATCTTTTCGAACATTGGTACATAAATGTAAAATTGCAATACAATCAGTTTTTTATAACTTTTTTCGATATTTTCAATAAAAATACGATTTTTTCACATCTTAAAATTCAAATGTCAAATTTGACAGGCTAGACATGTGACGTCATGACCTAATTTGAGTGTAATCCTAAACATAAAAGATGTACTAACATATTTCGAAGTTAAATTTTCAAAACTCTTATAATAAAAATTTTTCCCGTATGGTGCAAACTTTATGAATGGCACTGTATATGTATATGTATATGTATATATATGTATATATATATATATATATATATATATATATATAATATATATATATATATATATATATATATATATATATATATATATGTACACGTATGTATTGAATGTTGCCACAAATAAATCTCTTCTTTGAATAGATGCAAAGAAATTATCGACGAAACCAAAGAGGCACTCAATCAACGAATTAGAAACAAACTGCTTGCTTGCCTCAACAATTCCAGGTCCTTTTGGTCAGTTGCTAAGGCAGTTAGACAAAATTTCAGCAAATCCACTATCACTACTCACAAGGCCAAGTAATTCTATTGCAACAACACCAGTTGAGAAAGCGAATTTGTTGCCTGAATTCTTTGCTTCATATTCTACTTTAATTTCCAAGGAAAAATGCCACCAATTATTGCCATTGTGCAGTCAAGAATTCCTGATATTATCTTCAGACAGCGTATCATAAAACGTATTTTAGTGAAGCTTGACACCAAAAAAGCTTCTGGTTTTGACGAAATACATTCCACAGTACTTAAAAATCTGCGCGAGAGAACTAAAACTAGTTTTCTGTATCTTTTCAATCTATCCTACAGAAAGGGAATATTTCCTTCCTGTTGGAAATGCGCCTCAGTTCAGCCGATACCCAAAAAAGGCAAGAAGACTTTGCCAAACATTTACCAACGAGTCGCACTACTTTCAACAATATCAAAAGTCATAGAAAACGCTACCAAACAGTATTTTATGAATTAACAGGACTTTTTGGTTAAAAAAAAAAAAAAAATTGTTAATATAATAATAGTTAATATTTATCCAAAACCTATTTCTGTTTCAACCAAATATGGATAACAAGTATGTAAAATGGTAGTTACTTAATTTTTGTCAAATTTAACAAGTAATTTCTTATCAGTGAAAAAAAAATATCTACAAATACGACCATCGTACCCAAAACATATTTTTAAAATTGTATATTGGTATATATTTCTCATAAAATGATTGAATGTAGAACTTTACGATGTTTCTATCTCTAATATAAAAAAAAAACTAACCTTATGAAACGACTTAGAACCACAGCGTTAACATAAAGTAAATGTTGATTGTCACACTTTATTAACAAACACGAAAAGCATGTAAAAAAAACTGTTGTTACTAAGTACACAAAAAAGTAAATAAATTAACGGCGTTATTACACTTCAATTACGTACGGTATTATAAATTCATGGAGATAAAATGCAAGATACGAATCTAGGCCGCACATATACTATTAAGATGGCGAAATCAACTAGCCAGTAATAGGGAGACTTAGTCAGAGGCACCACCGCAGGCAAAGGCGACTGGGATGCCTATCAGCTAGGGCACTTCAAAAAGAAGAAGGCAGGGACTGGTTAAAGTAACAATAAAGTAAAAATAAAATTTTTATTTAAATGTTCGTTTCTCTTGTCATGTAAAATAAATTCATTATATTAACCAAATAAATAAATCATAAACTACAAAAATGATTTAAAAATGTCCTACTACCTAACTAATAATAATAGGCCGGAAGCTCAGACTAATCACTGGACGGAATAATAATGATTTTTAGCGACAAACATAACTACATTCTTTGTAAATCAAGAGATAAAATGCAAGATACGAATCTAGGCCGCACATATACTATTAAGATGGCGAAATCAACTAGCCAGTAATAGGGGAGACTTAGTCAGAGGCACCACCGCAGGCAAAGGCGACTGGGATGCCTATCAGCTAGGGCACTTCAAAAAGAAGAAGGCAGGGACTGGTTAAAGTAACAATAAAGTAAAAATAAAATTTTTATTTAAATGTTCGTTTCTATTGTCATGTAAAATAAATTCATTATATTAACCAAATAAATAAATCATAAACTACAAAAATGATTTAAAAATGTCCTACTACCTAACTAATAATAATAGGCCGGAAGCTCAGACTAATCAGTGGACGGAATAATAATGATTTTTAGCGACAAACATAACTACATTCTTTGTAAATCAAAAATATAGAGATGTTCTATATTTGATTACATAGTGAATTACCCGAGTTTTAGTATCAGATATTTTAGATCTGTTTACAGGAATATTGAAAAGATGTACATAGTTCAACACGTCAGTAAATAGGATTGCGTTTAAAATTACGACTGTGACAGACAGACCCATTTGTTATTATAGAATTTCTTCCAGGTCTTTGTTAAATTGACCAACTTCCTGCTGTCTGCGAATATTTGCATAATAACCGATGTTCGGGCGTTCAAGATTAATGAAAAATAAGCGTACTGTCATCTGCCAAGCTGTAGATGGATTTCTGGTCCTTTCCAGCAGATCGTTAGTGCAAATGAGCAAGAGAAACACTATAGAGGCTTGGGACACACCGACGTTAATAGTGAAGGTATTAGAAAGAAATCCGTCGACTGCCACTAGTAGAGAACGCTCTTTGAGGAAACCTGAGAACCATAAACAACAGACATACCATAAGAACGTAACTTAGCCAACAATCCGTCAACCTATCCTACAGAAAGGGAATATTTCCTACCGACCAATCGCACTGCTTTCAATAAGATCGAAAGTCATGGAAAAGGTTATCAATCAGCATCTTCTAAAATATCTTGAAGAATTCAACATTATTAGCGATCACCAATATGGCTTTCGTAAACATAGATCGACAGGAGATCTTCTGACTTATGTAACACATGTTTGGAACAACGCAATTGAATACTTTGGAGAATCTCGAGCGGTTGCTCTTGACATATCCAAGGCATTCGACCGTGTTTGGCACGATGGACTGTTGGCTAAGCTACGCTCTTATGGTACGTCTGAAAAGTTCTGTTTGTGGCGCTCATGTTTCCTCAGAGAGCGTTCTTTACGAGTGGCGGTCGACAGATTTCTTTCTAACACCTTCACTATCAACGCCGGTTTGCCCCAAGGCTCCATACTGTCTTCTACTATCTTTCTCATTTACATTAACGATCTTCTGGAAAAGACCGGGAATCCAATCTACAGCTTTGCAGATGACAGTACGCTTATCCCTACATTCACTTTGAACGCTCGGATATCGGCTACTCAGGCGAATATCCGCAGACAGCAGGAGGTCGTTCAACTTAACAGAGACCTGGAAGAAATTGTACCTTTGGGGTGACAGTAACCAACGCTACAAAAACCCAGGCGGTAATTTTTTTCTAAAAAAGCTAACGTTGCTGAACCCGACAGTCATGTTAGGACACTCCATTCCCCTAGCATCGTCACTCAAACTGTTGGGCGTTAATTTGGGAGCAAATATGTCCTGACACGAACATGTTGCAGGCATAGGCCGTCAGTTTCTATAGTTGCGCCAAATTTTAACTTTCTATGTCAAACAATTTCGGAGAAAATCGGGTGTAACAGACAGACGGACACCGAAGTGATCCCATAAAAATATATATTAAAAAACACAAAATTGCTGTTTTAAAATGGTTTTATTATCTAATAGTAGTATTGTTATTTTTTTATATAAATACATAATATAACAATAAATTGCTGTTCTATTCATTAGGTAGGTATATTCCGCTAATGAGAAAAAAGTAAAAAATAACATAATTAAAAATCTACATAAATGCCGTGTGCACATAAATTTATAAAGCTCTCAATTCTGGATTTAAAATTTTAAAGAAAAAAAAATACATTTAAAATAACACTCTTCGAGCTGTTAGTTTCTATTTTTTAAGTCAAAGCGTGTACTAAACTAAAATTTGCATTGCGATATTTGTTGGGATAACACACCACGTTAACACCTGCGTGTCAAAAAGAATTCTTTACACTAAAGAAGTGGAGAAATAAATATAAAAATTCAGAAGTGGGAATATAAAATTCAGAAGTGGGAACATAAAATTCAGAAGTGGGGACATAAAATTCAGAAGTGGGGACATAAACTTCAGAAGGCGGAACATACTTGACCACTAAAATTTTAAATCCGAAATTGTTTACTTTAAAAAGCAAATGGATGCTTCAAAAGGCACTTCTCTATACGATGCACTGGTGTATATATATGTCGGCATTTCTAGCACCCATTTTGATTTCGATTTTTATTTTTATTTTTTTTTAATATAAAATACATTAATTTAAAAAGCCACAATTATAACAATAAATACAATACTATGTTCAGGTAAACTGTTATATAAATAACATAATAATATTGGGCAGCAAAAGAACGGTTAGCGCATATATAAAAAATCAAAAAGTTTTTAACAGATGAATCAAGTAAACAATATTAATTAATATTTAAACAATTTATGAATGACTTCACGTACGTTCCGCACTAACGTAATAATTCACTGATTGGGCATTTCTCGGCTAAACGGATTATTTGCTGGTGGCAATAATAAAGAAGAGATGAAAAATTGCCAAAGTTTACATGAGATTGGTGGTAGTAATAGTAGTAATAATAGTTGTGAAGAGATTCAGCACATGGCAAACAGACCAGAGAATGATTTTTTTAAGCACCGATGGGCCTATTCCTTGGCAGCTGCTCTTACGTGCTATTGGATATACCCAAAACTGTTTCGGGTCGTTAAAGAGGAGTCAAAGCCTTGACTTGGGCCGTCGTCCCATTTCCAAGTATTTTAATAAAAAAAATAATCTGTTTTTTCATACAACACAAATATTGTTGATCTAAACTAGGTAAGTATATAATGCTAAAATTTAAGGGGGATCTCATTCTTAATTTCAATTTTTACATTGAACAAATATTCGAATCTATTGACGGCAAACAATATTTTTTTATCAAAATTTTTTAAATAATGTGGTCGTACTTGTTCAAGCATTTTTTCGTACATTTATCCAGAGGTTTATCACTGCCTAGTCTATTTTTTTGTATCAAAAATAGTGCGGAAAATGAATATTTGGTACGTTTTCAGTCCACACCAAATTAAAACAGTAACCTTTGAACAACAAAACCAAAACTATAAAATATTTTGTCACTATTCTGTAATTGTCACGCCAATTTTAACAAACAAGTGATTATAAATATTAATTGCAAAAATTTAACAAAGTACATATTTTGGCAATTATTCACTGGTCTCCCCTCTATCGAACCATTTTAGGCACGTTTTCTTGCATCACGACTCATCATTCGAGATAGGGTCGGCCGAAAAGAAATCAAAATAGATCGTAATTATCCCAGTACTAGCGCAATATGATAGTAAGATACAACAATTAGTATCTCTGGCTTAAGTCAGCCCAATATTGAAAGCATATTTGCCTCTTTGACGAGGTTAAAGTCGCAGTTTACCAACCATCGCCGCGAGGTAGCGCAATTTCTGTCGGTTAATCCATATATAAAAACATTGATATTAACTGCCAAACTTGTCTAAAGTCGAGATTTCAGCAATTATTTACTATTCTCCTATCTATCAAGGGATCTCGGTGTGTTTCATCGTAACACGACTCATCAGCCGAACTAGAATGCACAAAAGTATCACAAGATGGTTTAGATAGATGCGAGAACAGTAAATAATTGCTAAAATATGGTCGACTTTGGTAGTTAATACTGAATTTTATATACGCAGGCTGATCGACCTTTAGAAACTGTGCTGCCCCGCGGTGATTGTTGACAAATGTAACTTTGTCAGACAGCAGGTATACTCTTAATATCTGGCCAGAAATGCTAATTGTTATATTTTACTGAAATCAATATTTAATATTTTCTTTTATGCAATTGCAAGGATGTAGTATTGTAGCAAAAGTCGTAATATTTCTTTCCGAAGTTGACACGTAAATACGTATTTTTCCGTATTTCAATTTTAAAAATGGATAATAAATATTATCAAATACATTTAAACAATCTTGACAAAACGGGGGAAAAAAAAACACCCAAATTACCGGCAAATTCTGTAATAAAGGAATTTCAAAAACAGGCAGTCTACTTAATTATAACAGGAAAGACAGGATCAGAGGGAAAACTAAAACCGCCATTTTCTGTCTACCCAACAACAAAAAAACAATTATGAAACTTAAGTCTATTGTCGTTATTTACAGGTAAATACACGAGGTTACTTAAACTAATGAACAACAGATACCGACCCAGTCATTCAGGAAAAGTCCCGCGCAAACCAACATGTCCCTATTTTACAATTATAGTATATCTCCCTTTGGAAGTATTTTATGAAAAATTGTCAAAGTTTTCAACATTCACTATGATTCAAACACAAGACCTCTTGTTCTCCAGCTTGCTGTTTCGACAGCAAGGGATTCTAATATTGCCTTGAAGCGGAGGAAACAAAGGAGATTGAATTATTTACTAATTAAAACACTAAATAACACTTTTAGTGATTAAAAAAAAAAATGCCGTATTTAGCGTTTATTTCTAGGGCTCTCCTAAATGACTGGGATCGCTTAGAAGCATTTATTGCACCGACTCTAATAGAATGGATAAGTTAAAAAAATAATTTTACACTTTTTCAAAATTAACCGAAAATTCAACATCACAAGTCTTTTATATGTGTCATATAAAAATATCTTTTCTATATATTAGGCTTCCTAAAAAAATTTATTCCTATCTCCTCTCTGTTTTTTTTTTCTGGTTAGTGGTTGACTAATTCAATAAGATCACGTGCCTCTTTTCATTTCGGTTCTTCGTCCATCGCTTCACAAAATACCTCCTGCAATAAGAAAAAAATACTCAATTTGACTTTCTCATACTAAAAAATAACCGAAGTTAGGATTGAAATCGAATATTTAAATGATGACACTTGTGGTACAGTCTGCCAAGTAATTCATTTTTGATTGATACGAGTCTAGGGATTCAATAAAAAAATCAGTAGAGGGAACCTTTGTCTACGACGCATTTTAGTAAAAGTATCAGTCGATTCCGAACTTTCGTCCAAATCACATAAAATTTAAAATGAATCACTTCGTACTTTTTTTTTAAAAACATACATATGTTCTCTGGCCAGGTTATAGGCTATATTTTATTACGATAGGTAGCATAAGGAATGAGCAGTGACGTAAAATAGTGAATGATGTCGGAAATAAGTTTGTCGTTAGCGCGTGCCTTTGCAATACACAGCCTAAACCATTAAATATGGAACAATATTATGTAGCAAGGAATATCTGTAATGTATAATCTATAACAGGGATGTCAAAGATACGGCCCGCGGGCCGCATACTGCCCCCGGGACGTATCAACAAGGCCCGCGATCGAAAGAAGTCAGGTATCTGGATCCTCGAGCTCAAAATAATTACCCTCTTTTATAATAATTCAGTACATTTTTTTATTTGAATCTGGCCCGCCTACACATTCTAAATTTAATATATGCAAAATTGAGTTTGACACCTCTGCTCTATAATATATATAAAATGCAATGTCTCTCTGTCTGTCTGTCCATTAGTGCGTTTATCACGTGGGAACCACTTATCCGATTTACCTGCCTTTTTTTAAATTCATACCTATATTCTTTGGCCAGGTTATATAATAATAATAATAATCTATATCTATAATATATATAAAATGCAATATTTGTCTGTCTGTCTGTCTGTCCGTTAATGCGCTTATCCCTCGAGAACCACTTATCCGATTTACGTGATTTTTTAAATTCATACATATGTTCTCTGACCAGGTTATAGGTATATATTTTATTACATCTATAATATATATAAAATGCAACGTATCTCTGTCTGTCTGTCTGTCTGTCCGTTAGTGCGCTTATCACTGGAGAACCACTTATCCGATTTTCGTACTTTTTTTTTTTAAACATACATATGTTCTCCGGCCAGGTTATAGGCTATATTTTATTACGATAGGTAGCATAAGGAATGAGCAGTGACAATAATAGTAAATGAAGTCGGACAAAGTTTGCCGCTAGCGCGTTCTCTTGCAATACACAGTCCTAACCATTAAATATGGAACAATATTATGTAGCAGAGAATATCTATAATATATATAAAATGCAATGTCTCTCTGTCCGTCCGTTAGTGTGCTTATCACTGGAGAACCACTTATCCGATTTACGTGCTTTTTTTTAAAACATACCTATGTTCTCTAGCCAGGTTATAGGATATATTTTATTAGGTGACATAAGGAATAAGCAGTGACGATAATAGTGACTCAAGTCGGAGAAAAGTTTGCCGTTAGCGCGTTCTCTTGCAATACACTCCCTAAAGCATTAAATATGGAACAATATCATGTAGCAAAGAATACAATATATATAAAATGCAACGTCTCTCTGTCTGTCTGTTAGTGCGCTTATCACTCGAGAACCACTTATCCGATTTACATGTTTTTATAAATTTATGCATATGTTCTATATAATTCGATATAAGCCTAGGTAACGGGAGATAAGGTGAGATAATGGGAGATAAGGAGAAATAATGGGAGATAAGTCGAGATAAGCCTCGATAATGGGAGATAAGCACAGCACCTCGATAATGGGAGATAAGCACAGCACCTCGATAATGGGAGATAAGCACAGTTTAAATAATGGGAGATAAGGAGAAATAATGGGAGATAAGCAGAGATAAGTCTAGATAATGGGAGTTATGGTGAGGTAACGGGAGATAAGGAGAAGTAATGGGGGATAAGGAGAAATATTGCAAGATAAGTCGAGATAAGCCTAGATAATGGGAAATAAGGTGAGATAACGCGAGATAAAGAAAAATAATGGGAGATAAGGAGAAATAATGGGAGATGAACAGAGATAAGCCTAGATAATGGAAATTATGTAGAGATAATGGGAGATAAGGAGAAATATTGGGAGATAAGGGGAAATATTTTATTACGTTGTGTAACATAAGGAATAAGCAGTGACGATAGTAGTGAAGCAAGTCCACGCGAGCGGAGCCGCGGGCCCTGCTAGTATTATATAAAGCACAAAAAAGAAAAAAATTAAATATTTTAGAAGCTATAGAGATCTACAAGTACAATAAAAATAAAGATACAATCCTATTAAATAATCAAACAGATGTTTAGAATTCAACCCTGTTTGGCGTATTTTGGAAGTTTTTTAAATATAGCTTTGAAGAAGGAAAACATGGCGGTTATGTGTGGAACACAATATCCGATAAATGGCCGTCTCGACCCTGTTTGCAAACGTTCACTCTTTTGATGATATTTTCAATAACATTTTGGCATAATTGCGGACTAATTTCATTAATGGTGCCTCTAATTTCTTCTTTGAGCTCCGGAATAGTCTGTGGATCATTGGCATACACTTTTCCCTTCAGAAAACCCCAAAGGAAGAAGTCCAATGGCGTTAAATCGCACGATCCTGGTGGCCAAATCACATAGCCACGGCGCGAGATAACACGACCATGAAACTTCGTCTGCAACAGCTGCATTGTTTAGCCCGCAGTGTGGCAGGTTGCGCCATCTTGTCGAAAGAATATGTCTTCCAAGTCCATGCCGTTCAATTCATTCCATAAAAAGTTGGTTATCACGTCACGATAACGAACACCATTGACGGTAACCGCATTTCAGCAGTATTCTCGAAAAAGTACGGCCCAATCACTCCTCCAACCCAAAATTCGCACCAAACAGTGACTCGTGGTGGAAGCTGTTGAATCACTTGTAGATTTTCGGTCCCTCAAATTCGACAGTTCTGGTTATTTACGTAACCACTAAGTTGAAAATGCGCCTCATCACTGAAGATGATTTTCTCCGAAAAATCACCATCGATTTGTTGATGCTCCAATATCCAATTAGCGAATGTACGGCGCTGCGCATGGTCTACTGGCGCTTGTGTCAATTGGATCTTGTAAGCACACAAATGCAGATCTGTCGTCAAAATTCGCTGCACAGAGCATCTTGAAATGTTCAGGTTCAGGTGCTGGGCACGATGACGAATCAAGATGAAAGGACTTTCGTCAACACTCGCACTCACTGCGGCTATGTTTTCAATAGACCGGCCGGTACGAGGACGGCCACTGCTTTTCGCAGTCAGAATTGAACCACGAACCTCAAATTTTTTGATTAACTGCACCACAGTGTTGCGAGATGGTGTGTTATGATGACCAAAAGACGTGCGGACTTTTCGAACCGCCTCTGCAAAATTTTCACCGTTTTTGTAGTGAATTTTCACAATTCCTATGCGTTACTCGATCGTGTAATTCTCCATGACTAAACCTCAATACTTCCTGATGCCAGTTGTCAAAAAATTAGTACTTTATGTTCGCCACAAAAAAAAAAATGGCTTACAATTTGAGACACCCTTTATACTAAAAAGTCGCTGTCGTTTGAGAAGTGAGTAAATCAGTTTAACGAGACGAAAAATGTCGACGACTTGCAACAACGGGGCTCGGTAAATAAGGTCACCTGAAAGACGAAAAACAATTCGTGTCTTTGTTTTCACGGGACCCGAAATTAACGCTGCGTCAAGGAGTGGTAAAATTAAGAAAATCGGGTTTGAATACGTCCCATGAGACCATTAGACCACATCTTCGTGCTCATGATGTCAAATTCCGAAGCACGTTGAAGAAACCTATGCTGGGCGAAAATTACGTCGCGAAGCGGCTCGCCTATGCCCACGATAAGATACTAGAATGGTCCTCAGAATCGCCGGATGCCAACCCTTTTAAAAACGTTTGGTTCCTTGTAAAGAGAAAGCTCAAGGGAAAGGCTCTGAGGACTTCGACTCAGTTGTCTCGCGAGAATCGACAAATCTGCAGAGTATACAGAAAAACTCGCCAACAGCATGCCTCGAAGATGCCAGGCGATTGGACAACTTACTAAGGTAATTGTGTCGTTATTAGCACACCAAAGAATACATACAGTCCCTGGCCAAATTATTAGACGCACTGCAAGATTTCATGTAAAATATTAATTGCCGAGTGATATTGTACCGTTTTATTATTTTAAATAGATTTGTTTTTTATTTTTATATTATCCAATCAATTACCTATTTATTTGACATAAATAAAACAGCATTAATTTAGAAAAGCATAAGTTTATTAAGTTTTAAAGAAAAGTCAAATTAATGTTAGTAAAAGTCAATATTTAGTTGAGCCACCTTTAGCCGCTATCAAAGCTTTAATTCTGCGCGGCATGCTATCAATGCAAGATTGTACTGTCTCCTGCATTTGAGGATGATGATTCCACACATGAATAATCTTTTCTAGGAGCTGGGTTTTGTTGGTAATCACATCTTTAGCCACTTCTCTTTTCATCAGCTCCCACACATTTTCAATGGGGTTCACATCAGGGCTATTACCCGGCCAATCCAACAGAGGGATATTTTTTTCTGCCAAAAAAGCTTTAACAGACCGAGCAGTGTGGCAGGGAGCTCCATCTTGCATGAAAGTGAATGGTTCCCCATTTGGAAACCATTCTCTGAGCTGCGGAATCAACCGATTTTGTAATACTTCTTTGTACTGATCTTGCCTCATTATTCCTTTGACGACGTACAGACGTCCAGTGCCCTTGCCGCTGATGACTGACCAAATCATCACTTTGGTGGGATGTTTAACCGTCGGGACGACACAATCAGGATGAAACTTTTCTCCATGACGACGACGCACATACTGAGCTTTATTCTGCAAAATTTCGAATGTGCTTTCGTCACTGAAGCAGATCTGTCAAAAATAGGAAAAATATATAAACTTCCATGTTTATTTGCTTTATTTAACTGAAAATGATAATAATGTATCAATTATTGATTAAATTGCTGTATCTTACCGATCTCCAGAAGTCCACATTTTTGTCTTGCCATTGTTTGGCCCACTTCAGGCGCTTTGCTTTCATTGCAGCTGTTAACTTGGGCTTCCTGGCGGGGCGACAGGCCTTAAAATCTAATTCTTTCAATTTTCTTCGAACAGTGCGCTCAGAAGCATTTACGCTAGCATCCTGGAGTTGTGATTTTATTACCTTTGTGGTAGCAAATCTGTTTTCTACACAAATTTTCTTCAAACATCTCTCTGACCGTGGAGTGAAAATTGGTTTTCTACCGCATCTTTTCTTTCTTTTCGGGCTTAATTCCTTCCCTGACTCAATTTTCTTTTTTATGCGTCGTACACTAGCTTCAGAAACCTCCAATCTTCGTGATATTTCTCGGTTTGTAAATGTTTTCGCAATCACAAGGGCCTTCACTTCAGCTTTTTTACGTGGTGAAAGATCGCCTTTTCTACCCATAATGAAAATAGTCCAATTACTTTTTTAAAACACTGCATACAAAATAAACTAATAACTGAGTAGTATAAAACTGTTAAACAAACAATCACAGTCCATAAAGCCACAGAAACACGTCCGTACCTGACTCGATTCCGATCGCGACTGATACAGGTTTGTACTTATTTACGTTCATGTATCACTTTGTCAACACAGTGTTGCCATATGTTAAAAATAAATACAAATATGTAGTCTACAACAATTCTTTTAAATAAAAATCAATGTAGTTTAAATATACCATTATTGCATAAAAACTCTTAAGAAACATAAAATTACTAAAAAAAATACAGTGCGTCTAATAATTTGGCCAGGGACTGTAGATGGCAAAAAATGTTCTCGGAACACATTTTTTTAAGAATACGAGCGATCAGATTCCATTTTTGCTTTTAAAATATTTACAATAAGCTCGATTTTGCAAGTAAAAAAAAAACCTATACCTCGGTATTTTCGTCAGAAACAACGTTATCTTCAAATGGCACTGGACTATGTAGGTTATGTTCTTCATGTAGTGTCTCTCTCACCTTATGTAGCTCTTTGCGCAGTCTATCTCGCTCCTCCTCCACTTGTTTTACTTCGCTCTAAAATCAACAGAAAGGTTACGTAAAATTTTCAAATTTTTCTCTTGGCTCGGCAACCTGCGTTGCAGTTCCACATGACTATAAGAATTACACTTCCGACAAAACCATCTCCCATGGTTAAAGAAATACATTTACCGTTTGAATCTTCTATATGGGGGCATATACGAGGGCTACCTTTTAAGTTTTTATAAGAACAATAAAAGAAAAAATAATTTTTTGGTACAAATCGTTTTGTTGTTTCTCAAAATATTCGCCTTTAAGATCCGTACACTTCTGCACGCGTTCGAACCAATTCTTGAAACATTTTTTCCACTCTGAAACTGGTACCTCAAAAACATGGCTCATGGCGAAGGGCTCAACAGCTTCTTGAGGTGATGAAAATCGCTGTCCACGTATTTTTTTTGACATTCGGAAACAAAAAGAAGTCGTTAGGCGACAAATCAAGTGTATACGGGCAATAAGACATTAATTCGAGGTTTTTCTCCGTCAAATAATCAATTATTGGCGTGCTGTGTGAGAGTAGCATTGTCATGATGAAGAATGATGCGACGTTTTCGGTTGTTTTTCTTGATTTTATGGCTGATTTCTGGCAAACAAACTGAACGAAAACTTTCACGTAAAATTTCCATTTGTTCACAAAACTATTTTTTTAAACGCTCATTGTAAACAAACTACTCGGCCAATTTCTGAGCTGCCACCGTTTTAACAATAACAAATGTCAAATTTTACAACAATGGTAATGGCACATCTTAATAGCGGTATCTACTGGTCGTTTGTAAAAACTCAAAAGGAGGTCCTCGTATGCACTGGCAATGAAAAAATGTTTCGAAAAAAATGTACAAGCCCAAGTTTAACTGGCGGCCCGCCATCGCTGACAGACGTCAACCTATTTAAAACCACTATTTTGGAGCTGTCAGGTGGGCGACATGGTTGTCAGTTTGAAAGCGTTCACTTAAAAGCGACAGTTTTTAAATGGGGTAACGGGGAAGAAAATAACGAACAAAATAAAAGAATTCTACACAAAATTGTATTTCTCGACTATACCAAAACGGAATCAGGAGCAAAAACATATTCTTAACGTTAGCTCGGAAGAAATTCCTAAGGTAAGCCGGAGTGAATTCGAAACTGCTTTCAAACAAATAAAGGATAAGAAATCTCCAGGTGAAGATAAAATAATATTTGAAATATTGAAAATGGGAGGAAATGAACTTTTTGAGGCGATAAGGATACTACTCAACAGATGTCTGGAACAACAAAGAATATATACCTGTACGTTAGCAAAACAGTGAGGTCAAATTTTTGTTCAAGAAAGGCGATCAGGAAAATCTCGAGAATTATCGCCCCATCAGTTTGTTATCGCATTTGTACAAGCTTCTTATTAAAATTATCACAAAGCGTCTAACAAATAAATTCGTCAACTACCAACCAGTCGAACAGGCGCGCTTTCGCAAGGGCTTCGAAACAACAGATCATATACAGAAAAAGCGATCAAGTATAATATTAACGTCCACCTAGCTTTCATCGACTATAACAAGGCTTTCGACCCCTTAGAACACTGGGCAATTATGCAGTCCTTACCTCATGCCAGAACAAACTTAAGGTATACCTAAACCTCAAATTCATATATGAAAATACGACATTAACGGTTAAATTAGGTGAAGATCAAAAAACAGAACCCATAAAGACCAAGAAAGGTGTTAGGCCGGGCGACACAATTTCACCAATATTATTTACCCTGGCCTTGGAGGATGTATTCAAAAAACTTGAATGGGAACTGATTAGCGAAAATTTAGAACTAAAAATTGGTCCGAATTGGATTACATTTAAAATACTGGAATTAAGTCTAAAAAGCAGAGATATCACCATGACGTTAAAAAGAAAAGTCTATGAGAGCTGAAGACTTCCAGTAAGAACGTATGGACTGAAAACCAAGAGCCTTACAAAAAACAGTGTTTGTCGACTCCAATAGCCCATGAAAAGACAGATGTTAGTTTACAAGAACACATTGGAAGCGAAGATATAAGACGAACAACAAGAATTACAGATATCAGGGAAAAAGTGGCAATGTGGCTAGAAAGAATGATGGTGGATGGACAACAACACTGCTTAAATGGAGATCATGGAAGAACAGACGAAGTCTCGGAAGACCAATGACAAAATGTAGTGATGATATCAAGTTGACAGAAGGCAGTAGATAGCTCCATATTGCAGGCCTATCTTCTGCAGTGAAGAAATTGTGGCTTGTAAGAAAGAACGATTGCTAGATAAGATGGTGTGATAAAATAACCCGTGTGTGAGCGCTCAAAATCTTGGATAATGAATATCTGGCAGTTAATTCCTGCCTGTTCGGCCTATGTGATAGGTATCGTGTTTTTAGTGTTAAGTTTATTTTTTATACAGTTTTAATTTACACAGATCCACTGATTGTAAAAACTAATATGCAGCGTCCCACCCACTTTGGTCGTGTCAGGTGGATAATTTTGGCCATCAGCTTATAATGGAAAAGCAGTTCGCATGTCATTAGTTTGTTTAAAGATTGAGCTGAATTTTTAGCGCTAATATAACTTTATTTAATACAATTTTATATAAAATTCTTACCAATAGGGTCGTGAGCTGTAAGCTAAGGGAGGCAGCAATGTCCCTAACCAAACTGGCAGGCACGCTGGGAATCACAGATCTAGTTTCGTTGTTATAAAGGGGTTCTTGGCTGGCGCACGCCTGGAACTTGCCTCCTCCTCTGGCGGCGATCACTTCGCCTTCTGAAATGTTCAGGGCGTCGTTTACGGCTTTTTGCAGGATATCCACCTGAAAAAACATTTTTTAAATATTTTTTATAATTAAAAAATGAGCAGTTACGAATTACTTGTTTATCTCTTAGCGGACCCGACAAAAAAGAGCATATTTTTGGTGTATTGAACAAAAACATAAACTACAGAACTCAGCTTTCCTAAAAAAGTTCGTAGATCGTAACAACATAATTATAACAGGGCAACAAAAAAATATTTTTGTTTTGGTGCCTGGGATTTTAGAGCTGATTTTAACTATATTTGGGACGCTAAATCTATACATGCAATCCGTTTTTCTCTATCAGCTCTACTTTTTTAGATACATCAACTTATCTACCAATGTGGTTTTTATTCAGTATATTCATTTATGAGAGTTCTAAAATTATTATATATTCATTAATGTAGGTACAATGGTTTTATTGTCAGTCTGTAATTGAGTAAATTCCAGGTACATCTATAAATAGTGGAACCATTGCCTATCAGGTACCTGAACTGACCCTTTTAATCACCTAACTCGGGTAAGTCTCGTCAGTTTGTGCGTTTTTACTAATGAGAGTAGATCGAATTCGGCGTGTTATTTTATGTTAAGAAAAGAGTGTTTTTGTGTTATTGAACAGAATTAAAATGAGTTTAGGTTCCAGTTCAAGAAGAAGTTGTGTAAATCAACCTGATGTGTTTTGCTATATATGCGGAGAATACATGTTTCAACAAAACAGACAAACTATTACTGACTTTGTAAAGCGAGCGTATCTTGGATACTTTGGAGTTAAGCTTGGTGATCAGGACAAAACGTGGGCCCCGCATCTCGTATGTAAAACTTGTACAGAGCATTTACGGCAGTGGACTACCGGGAAAAGAAAATGTCTAAAATTCGGCGTACCAATGGTTTGGAGAGAACCAAAAAACCACTTCAATGATTGTTATTTCTGTTTAGTAAATACTAATGGAATCAATCGAAATAACCGCAGTAAGTGGACTTATCCCAATTTAGACTCGGCAATACGCCCTATCCCGCACTCAATCGAAATAACCGCAGTAAGTGGACTTATCCCAATTTAAACTCGGCAATACGCCCTATCCCGCACTCAGATGAAATACCGATTCCAACATTTCATCAGCTACCACATATCTCTGATGACGAATATTTTCCCTCTGATCGCTCTTCTGATGCTAATAAAAGTTCTGATGCTAATGAAACTAACAGTGACTATGAGGGGACGTCATCAGTTCCTCAACGCTTCAATCAAAATGAATTAAATGATCTCACCAGGGATCTCAATTTATCGAAAAAAGCTTCTGAAGTACTGGCTTCTAGGTTGAACGACAAAAATTTACTGGAACAAGGAACCAAAATTACCTTTTACCGTACAAGAGAAAAAGATCTGCTACCATTCTTTTCTCAAAAAGACAATCTTGTATTTTGTCACGAAATTAGGGGACTCATGAAAGAAATGGGACTTTCTGAATATATTCCAGATGATTGGCGCCTATTTATTGACAGTTCAAAGCGAAGTTTAAAATGTGTCCTTCTACATAATGGGAATAAATATGGTTCAATACCACTAGCTCACTCAACGAAACTGAAAGAAGAATATAATACCATAGCTTTGGTCTTGCAGAAGATAAAGTATTACGAACATCAATGGATGATTTGTGTAGACTTAAAAATGGTAAACTTTCTTCTTGGGCAGCAAAGTGGTTACACGAAATATCCGTGTTTCTTGTGCCTCTGGGATAGTAGGGACAAAACACACCACTGGGTTAGAAAAGATTGGCCTCAGAGAGAAAACATGGACGTTGGGGAAAAGAATATCATTAACGACGCTTTGGTTGAAAAAGAAAAAATCATACTTCCTCCGTTACATATAAAGTTGGGCTTAATGAAGCAATTTGTAAAGGCTCTTGATAAGAATGGGTCTTGTTTTGCATATATAGGGGTAAAAATGCATCAGTTGAGCACAGAAAAACTCAAAGCAGGGATATTTGACGGCCCACAAATAAGACAATTAATTAAGGATCCTGCCTTCATAAATTCAATGAATCAAGTTGAACGAGAAGCTTGGACATCATTTGTTGCAGTTGTAGAAAATTTTCTAGGCAAACATAAAGCTCAAAACTATGTTGAAATGGTTAACAAGATGCTTAATAGTTTCAAATCCTTAGGGTGCAATATGAGTATTAAAATACACTATTTACACAGCCACTTAGACCGTTTTCCCAGAAAATTTAGGAGACATGAGTGAGGAACAAGGTGAAAGATTTCACCAAGATATTAAAGTTATGGAGGACCGCTACCAAGGAAGATGGGACATGCACATGATGGCAGATTACTGCTGGAGTTTAAAAAGGGACTGTTTAAAAAAACATTCAAGAATGTCGCGGAAAAGAAGCTTTCCAAGTGTTGAGTGACTATTTCATTTCTTCAATGTTTTTTTTTTGTTTGTAAGTACGACATAATATTGTATTTTGTATAACTAAAATAAAAATTTCGTATCTACTTTTGTTTACTACACTTACGGATTTGAGTTACAATAATGTAACTTATATTTCTCTAAAATTGTATATCTTAAAAATTTGAGCTCCTAGGTACAAATGAATACGTTATTTGAATTCAGGACATCAAATTGATATAGAATCAGCTCAAAAAACCTCGACACCAAAACAGCTGTTCCCCTGTGTAATCTGATTAAAAATAATGGGTCAAAAAAAAGGAAAAACTCTCCTTAACTTACCTGGAAAACGCTAGCAAGAAGGCGATCAGTAATATCCGACTGACCTGTAGAGCCGGGCATCGAAGCATCGACCGAGTTCGCCGAAGCCATGTCAGCGATGTGCTCGAAATGTTCACGGGGTATGGCGAGCATGTCGGCAACCAGGTCTTCTTTCTCGGCTAATGCCTGTTTGACCAGTGCATCTTTTCTTCGAATTTGCTCTAAAGGAAAGCAATATAAGGTGAAAGTGAAGTATGGACTATCGTGCAATCAATCACGTGACATCATCACAATTTTTATCTTGAAGTGCCCTATCTTCCAAATTTTAAAGTTTGTTAGTTATCCATTACATAGACTAACGCAGCTAAGACATTCGTCGTACCAGGGATGTCTGACACATACAGGCACAAAGACAACCTCATATTTCCGCTGTTTTTAGAAACTGCACGTGTCACCAAATGCTGCGCTCGTGACTATCAAACATATATAAGGTGTACAGCCCTGATTAAATATGTAATTTGGAAATAGCTGTCCATAACGCATCATGTCAAGGGAAAACAAAAATTTGTGGATACTGGAACATCGTGTCCGTTGTAAAGAAAGGAAAAGGTGCTAAAGGAATTCAAGAAGATTTAGAGACTACCTATGAGAATCTGCACCATCGTAGGTTACTGTTAAATGATGGATCCGTCACTTCTAATAAGGCCGAGAGTCAAGTGAAGATGACGAACATCCTGGTTCATGTAACACAGTAGTGACTCAAGAAAATATTACAAAGGTAAAGCAATTAGTCGCACTCACGGACGTAAAACTCATACAAGGTAAATGGAAACCGAAGTTAAGATTAGCAAAGAACATAATGGCGAAATTTGACATAATCATTTGCCGTACAGTACAGCCGGTCAAGTAAGAACGAGTCGCGCATTGTTCCGAAAAACATCCCTAAAATCGATTTTTACATGATTTTTCCCGGTGCGCTGAATCAAACTATTAATGGAAGTTGATTAGGCTCGTAGAGTGATTACATAACCCCAAAATGAAGCTTCATCGGAAGAAATTATATTGCTTCCGACGCGCTAGTCGTTTTCTCTCTGTGTTTTTCGCTAATAGTCCAGTCGCCAGGGGTTTTGAGCTCTCATTAAATGTTAACAGGCTGCATTTTGGCATAGAGATAGTTTTTTTGGACGTAAAATACGACAAAAAAGCCTACAAAATCCAAAATAAAATAAAAAATTTGGTTTTTTTAGCAATATCTCCAAAAATAAAAAAGTTATCGAAAAACGAATAGCATCACATAAAAGAGTAGTATATACATTTTTTCCAGGTTTATTAAAAATTCGGAGAGGTGATTCAAAAACTGTACCGCGTAAACAGGTTAATTTGAAAGTCTACGCGCACCGCTCGAAGGTTAATATTACTTGTTTTCAGAGTGTAAAAAAAATTAAAAGATAACTTTGTGAAGAGGAAACTTTCAGCTTTCCGATGATACTAAGTTTTCATTTTTGTTGCTTTATAATTTGTAAAATTTAAAACGAAATTTTTGTTTGCATGATTTTAACGGTCATACAGTAAATTACAAATATTTAATAAAATATAGTATTGGAAAAAAAAAATCCTTGTGCATATAGCATCATTATACCTTAAGTTTCAATAGACGAATAATTAAAAATACCCATTGTCTGTGTTATTTACAAATTGGTCAAAAAAGTCGAACAATTTCTTTTTTAATTACAGTTAAAAATATACTTGATATTAGAAAACCATTAAAAACTTTAAAAAAACTTTCTCTTTTTTTGTAATTTTGTTCTTAAAAAAGTGTTTATGATAAACGTATTTTTTGCTTATTATTAATCATACAACTTATATTTAAAGGTGGGAAATGAAAGCTCTAAGCTTTTATTTCCCACCAGCTCTAAGTATTTATATTTCATTTAAACATTAGGTACACAGAAAACAGTTATCGAAAACACAAACTACTCGAAGAAAATAAAAGGATTTAGTACTCTCTGGCCGTCATATTGTATTCGCCATTTTGAATTTTTCAAATCTGTTATCGGGTTCTTAATCAGCACCCCGAGAAACTCCTTAATGGCCAATTTCAAAATATTTAGCATTACACAGAAACGCTAATTTAATCATAAATGAGGTGGGAAGCACGATTCCGACTACAACAGCCATTTTATTTTAAATATTTTTTTTTAAATTACGGTAAAACTAAAAAAAATAATCGATATACCATTTTTTTGTAAAATTTCCCGTTCTTTCACGTGATACTATTAGTTTTTTGAGATCTTTTTTATTTTTCGAGATATTTGCGAAAACCCGAATTTTTCATTTTATTTTCGATTTTGTAGGCTTAGCGTACACTTTAGAGCAACACACTTTTTTTGTCGTATTCTACGTCCCAAAAAGTACCTGTATGCCAAAATGCAACCTGTTAACATTCAATGAGAGCTTTTCTACAAAATTTGCCTCTGACGAGTGAGCTATAAGCAATTGTTTCTTGATCGTATTCCGCCACTTCAAATGGTTAGCCCAAAGATGAGTGTGAATCGTTTCATACGATATATCCAAAACTTTCTACTTTATAATGTCGAGAAATTTGCACACGCAAAATGACCAACAAAGATCCCATGAATGTAGGCTTTACGCAACGGTATCGATCGTGAAGATCCGAGTACCGTGGAGAGTCAAGTTGGAATGACTCTCGCTGGCTTATAGCAATCATGGTACCTTAAATATGATGAAGAGTATAGGCTCAGAAACTATAGTCTTAGGACGAAAAGCATGGAATATAGCATTCATGGGATCTTTGTTGGTCGTTTTGCATGTGCAAATTTCTCAACTTTATGTTGTAGTGACCAATCAAGTAACAAACCATATTCCGAAATTTTATTTCGGAATATCGATTTACTTTCTACTTTAGTTTTTGTGCCCCTTGGCGCAAAGTTAATGGAGGATTTGGAGTGCACCCATTTTTTTTCATCCTTGTCTGACCCTTTTGCTCTGGTAGATCAAAATTTTTTAAATGAGTACTTGTTGACGAATGCCCTCGACTTGCCCACATACTTAGCAGGCGCCGTAGGCGTTATTTTCGGAACTTTCGGATGATTACATAGGAACACAGCCTCGAAACGCGAACCGTATTCTGAAGTCATGTTCGATAATGTACTATTTAACCATAAATAAGGTTAGAAATGAATCTTTTTCCACAAGGCATTGTTTGCAGGAGTGCCAACAAAAAAAAGGAATTTCTTTTACCGACTACAAGGTATAGGCAACACGTTCTTACCTGACCAACTGTACCATGTTGTGAGTTTCTTGCCTTAGTGAGAATAATCCTAATACAATTTATAATCGTATTCTACGTGGGTCATTCAAATATAAACCGGAATTTTGTTCGTTTGACTCGCATACTGACCCGAACAGAGCGGCGGGGAATCGGTGGCGTCCGTGATTTCAGTGTCGCTATGAGTGAACGGGCAGTATCAACGTCTGTGGCGCAACGCGTTATTATTTGTTCTCTCGCCAACGAAGGTGTGAAATCGAATGAAAATTTTAAACAAGGGTCCATCACTATACCCCAGAAAACAAGAGGGCGAGAATGAAGTGGAGGAAACTTGAAGAGGGGGGCTCCGATCAAGGCCAAGACTCGACTGTCAGCCGGGAAAGTTCTGACAACTGTGTGTTTTGGGACTAAAGAGGTGTATTGCTGATTGACTATCTACATGCTTAAAGGACGGTGAATACGGCCTACCGCTACCAGCTGCTGGATGATGCTAAGACTGCTCATCGCAACAAACGACGCTGGCAACCGATTCGCGATGTCCTCCTTCTACACGACAACGCACGGCCGCATAAAACAGTTCTAACTCGTGATAAACTCACTATACACTGGCCACCTCTTGAACATCCACCTTATAGTCCCGACTTGTCCCCATGTGACTACCATATGTTTGGTCCACTGGAGGAGGCATTAGGAGGGAAAAGATTTGAAGGCGACGCTGCGGTCGAACAATACGTGCGCAACTGACTAATGGGATGAGAAAGCGTCCTATCCCATGGGGAAAACGTGTTTCTGTTGAAGGAAACTACGAAGAAAAATAAGTTACTCCATTTGTATTTTTATTTATCACCAATAAAGCTGTGTGAAAAAATTCCGCTTTATATTTGAATGACCCACGTATCTTCTGTCAAAGCTTGGGTTTATTCGTATGATCCTTGATCAAATAAGAATCAATGCAGTGAACAGAAAAGGGATATAAGCCACCCCACAAATTCAAAGTTCAGCCAAAGCCAGCGAATTTTATAACCACCATTTTCTAGGACACAAAAGGAATTATTTTTGTTGTCTACCTTCTACAGGATACTGCACTGACGGGTTATTATGCTAAATTAATTGATGGAGTACGCGAAATTGTCAAAAGCGAAATGACATGGAAAAGTGAGCAGCGGTATTTGGTTTATTCGGGACAATACCCCTATCCATTCAATCCAAATTGCAAAATAAGCTACTCGGGAAGCTGCATTTGAAGAAATTAATCATCTGCCCCTATTATCTGTCTAGGAGTCTGGAAAAAGGGACTTCAGATAAAGGGGCAAAGAAGGGAAAATGTTAGCTGTGCAGGAGCATTTCGCAAGCAAATCACCGAGTTACTTTATGAAAGAGTGAAAATATAGGAATTGCACTGAGATAGATGGAGATTATATCGAGAAAGAGAGCCGTTAAATTTGTTAACCATGCGTTTTACTATATGAGACTCACTTTCTGTCAGACAGTCCTCGTAAACACTTGGATGTCAAAATGATTTAATGTCGAGCAAAGACATTCTGCCAGCGAGCCGTCTCTTTCTATTAAATACTGCCAATCCATCGCGTCGGAAAGAACTTACAACATACCGAAAATTTTCGCTCACATTTGAAGTATCGAAGTTCAAACATCTTATTCCCATTAGTCTATGTTCATTAAATAGTTAACAACCCGAGAACTCACTGCGTAATTACTATCATCATTTGCTTTGAAATACTTTGTATACGTAGTTTGATGACTGATGAACATTAAAAGGCTAGTTTATATATCGAATTATAGTCGCAAGAGTTATTAAAATTGTCTTGTTACAGCACTTCTATTGACACACTATAATTTGAGGTAAGTAATTTTCATTAATGATTAGAACCGCGTCAAACGAAATATTGAAATAACTGGGTAAAAACCAAGAGGGCGACCCGAAATTTTGACCCGTCGACTAACCTTCTGTTGTTTATTCTATCGAGTGGGTCGAATAAAAGCGTTTAACGTTGATAAGGCCCAAAATGCTCCATCCAAAAATGGACTGTCGTTTAACCACTTGACTCAAGTACCATAACATTTGTTGGCACTAAAAAAGTCGAACGCCGGCAGACGCCGCCAAGACTGGGCTTAGCTTTAGAGCCCAAGAAACGTCGATCCAAAAATGGACTGTCATTTAACTATATAAAATCAATAAATTTAGTTTGTTCTTGATAAAATAAGAGGGAACCTGCAAGAGGCTGACGCCGCCAATACCGGAAGACGAAGTTGGACCCGCATTTTCCAGCCAAAAATGGTCGTTTTTCGAGTTTTTGAATAAAACAGTAACGCCGCTCCCTGATTTGTCGGTGCGGTATCGTTTTTCGCGGTGTACTCGGTACTGATTGGGTAACGAAAACATGCCGAATGCCTATATGTCAATGAAACCCACCTGACTTGCTCCACGCCCGCGCATCAAACGTAAGTCAGGCACACCGAGAAAAACGATACTGCACCGACAAATCAGGGAGAGGCCTAAGCCCCAAGTTTTGGGTCCTACGCGTCTACCTAAGTTATTTTTGGAAAATTTAGGCCTTATTTAATAAAATATCACGAGGGAAAACGCCTCTCTTATAGCTAAAGCATTTTCAAAGTTCCAAAAAAATCGAAATTCTGATAATATAGAAGCTATTACAGGTTCTACATAAAATTCGTACCGGATGACTGAAATTGATATTGTTTCTAGGTTTTTGGACCCGTAGAACCTGAATTTGCCTTTTTTGAGGCCCCATAGTGTTCGGGCCTTTGGCTATGGGCCCGAAAAAGCCTTTTTTTATTTTTTATTTCTAGGAGAGCCTATTTATTGGGAGAGTAAATTGACCATTTTCATATGTAATAGAATTCACGGAATTCGGAACAACTAGTCCTAATGAACAAAATCGTTTGGGTCTATTGCTATGGGCCTATATATGTTAGGCCCAAATCGGTATTTGTTTGTAATACCAGCTTTTGGCATGAAAATGAAAATTTCTCGATTCTTCAAGTATAATTACGTTCGAAAAGGGTTAATTTCCTATTTTCTATGAAATATTATGCCGATAGTCGCAAAAAATTCTTACAATAATTACTTTCAAAAATTTTTTTTGAGTATTTTTATTATAGAAAATATGCTGGAAAAAATATTTCTTTTTTTAATATACTGTAAAAAAAACTTTAGACGAATTTTAAAGTATTTACTTAAAATTAAGTATTTGCTAGATTTTTAAAGCGTTTACTAGAAATTTTAAATAAAATTCTCTTAAATTCAAGTATAAATTCAAAAAATCAAGTAAATTAATACTTGAAAAATCAAGTAAATGTTTAAAATTTCGATTAAACGCTTGAAAAATTTAGAAAATACTTAATTTTAAGTGAATACTAAAAAATTCATCTAAAGTTTTTTTACAGTATATTAAAAAAGAAATATTTTCCAGCATATCTTGTATAATAAAAATGTCAAAAAATAACATTATTTTAAAAGTACTTACCGTATAAAGTTCTTACGACTATCGGCATATTATTTCATAGAAAATAGGAAATTAAGCCTTTTCGACTGTAATTATACTCAAAGAATCCGGAACTTTTCATTTTGATACCAAAAGAAGCTGGTATTACAAACAAATAGGCCTAATCGGGCCCATAGCAATAGATCCAAATAAATTTGTTTATTGGGACTAGTTGTTCCGAATTTCACGAATTCTATTACATATGAAAATGATCAATTTACCCTCCCAATAGACATGCGGTCCTAGAAATTGTAAAAAAAGGCTTTTTCGCGTCCATGGCAAAAGGCCCGAATAATATGGGGCCTCGAGAATGGCAAATTCGGATTTTACTGGTCGAAAAACATAAAAAAAAAATAACAATTTCAGTCATCCGGTATAATACCGTTTATACTATCGGAATGAACTTTGAGAATGCTTTGGCTTGTTCGAGTATAAGTGAGGCATCTACCCTCGTGATATTTTATTAATTAAGGCCCAAATTTTCCAAAAATAACTTGGGCAGACGCATAGGACCCAAAACTTGGAACTTACGGTCTTATTTATTCAAAAACTCGAAAGAAGGCCGTTTTTGGCTGGAAAAAGCGGGTCCAGCTTCATCCTCCGGTATTGGCGGCGTCTGCCTTTTACATGTTTCCTCTTATTTTATCAAGAACAATCTAAATTTATTGATTTTATATAATTACACTAGCCGACCCTGCGGCTCCGCTCGCGTGGACTTGATTCACTACTATCGTCACTGCTTATTCCTTATGTTACCCAACGTAATAAAATATCTCCCATTATTTCTCCTTATCTCTCAATATTTCTCCTTATCTCCCATTATCTCACCTTATTTCCCATTACCTAGGCTTATCTCGACTTATCTCCCATTATTTCTCCTTATCTCCCATTATCTCACCATAACTCCCATTATCTAGACTTATCTCTGCTTATCTCCCATTATCGCTCCTTATCTCCCATTATTTATACTTATCTCCCATTATCTCACCTTATCTCCCATTATCTAGGCTTAGATCGAATTATATAGAACATATGTATAAATTTATAAAAACACGTAAATTGGATAAGTGATAAGCGCACTAACGGACAGACAGACAGAGAGACGTTGCATTTTATATATATATTGTACGAGGCTGGTTTGAAAAGTCCGTGCAAAAATAAAAACTACTTATGTGTTTGGGGTAAACCTTTTTTATTTTTCAACATAGTCTCCTTTTAGGCTTATACACTTCGTCCAACGATGTTCTAGTTTGTTGATCCCTTCCGAATAATAGGATTTGTCCAAGTCTGCAAAATATCCATTAGTGTCTGCAATCACCTCCTCGTTTGAATAAAATCTTTGTCCCGCCAGCCATTTCTTCAAATTGGGGAACAAATAGTAGTCTGAGGGAGCCAAGTCTGGAGAATAGGGGGGATGTGAAACGAGTTGGAATCCTATTTCCATTAATTTTGCGACCACAAACTGCTGAGGTGTGTGCTGGTGCGTTGTCGTGATGGAAAAGGACTTTCTTGTGGGCCAATCGCGGGCGTTTTTTCTTGCAGCTCGGTTTTCAAACGGTCCAATAACGATGAATAATATTCACCTGTAATAGTTTTACCCTTTTCCAGATAGTCGATGAGGATTATCCCTTGCGAATCCCAAAAGACAGTCGCCATAACCTTTCCGGCCGAAGGAACGGTCTTCGCCTTTTTTGGTGCAGATTCCCCCTTGGTAACCCATTGCTTAGATTGTTGTTTGGTCTCAGGAGTATAGTAATGTATCCATGTTTCATCCACAGTGACGAAACGACGCTTAAAGTCCTCCGGATTCTTCTGGAACAGTTGCAAACCATCCTTGCAACACTTCACACGATTCCGTTTTTGGTCAAGCGTGAGCAATCGCGGCACCCATCTTGCGGATAGCTTTCTCATGTCCAAATGTTTATGCAAAATATTATGTACCCGTTCAGTCGAGATGCCCATAGCACTAGCAATCTCACGCACCTTAACTATTCTGTCATCCATCACCATATCATGGATTTGATCAATGATTTCTGGAGTCGTAACCTCCACAGGCCGTCCAGAACGTTCAGCGTCACTTGTGCCCATATGGCCAGTCCGAAAATTTTATAAACTGTTCTAATCGAAGGTGCAGAGTCACCATAATGTTTATCAAGCTTCTCTTTAGTCTCCTGAGGCGTTTTGCCTTTCATAAAGTAATGTTTAATCACCACCACACGAAATTCTTTTTCGTCCATTTCTTAAAAATCACTCGACTTCCTTGATTTACACGAATGCCAAACACAAAGAAAGAGACCAATATGGCTGAAACTTGGTGTGCGTTCATTCAAGAGATGCTACTAACTAAACATGACCTCGATACGCGCCGGTGGTGCCATCTCTCGGACTTTGCACGGACTTTTCAAACCAGCCTCGTATTCTTTGCTACATGATATTGTTCCATATTTAATGCTTTAGGGAGTGTATTGCAAGAGAACGCGCTAGCGGCAAACTTTTCTCCGACTTGATTCACTATTATCGTCACTGCTTATTCCTTATGTCACGTAATAAAATATATCCGGTAACCTGGCCAGAAAACATACGTATGTTTAAAAAAAAGCATGTAAATCGCATAAGTGGTTCTCCAGTGATAAGCACACTAACGGACGGACAGACAGACAGACAGACCAGACAGACGGACGGATAGAGACATTGCATTTTATATATATTATAGATATTCTCTGCTACATAATATTGTTCCATATTTAATGGTTTGGACTGTGTATTGCAAGAGAACTTTGTCAGACTTCATTTACTATTATTGTCACTGCTCATTCCTTATGCTACCAATCGTAATAAAATATAGCCTATAACCTGGCCGAGAGAACATATGTATGTTTTAAAAAAAAAGTACGAAAATCGGATAAGTGGTTCTCCAGTGATAAGCGCACTAACGGTCAGACAGACAGAGATACGTTGCATTTTATATATATTATAGATGTAATAAAATATATACCTATAACCTGGTCAGAGAACATATGTATGAATTTAAAAAATCACGTAAATCGGATAAGTAGTTCTCGAGGGATAAGCGCATTAACGAACAGACAGACAGACAGACAAACATTGCATTTTATATATATTATAGATATAGATGACAGTCCATTTTTGGATCGACGTTTTTTGGACCCTAAAGCTGGGTTCGGTCCCGGAGGCATTTGCCCTTTGGGGCGCTCGACTTTTTTAGTGTCAACAAATGTTATAGTATTTGATTCAAGTGGTTAAACGGCAGTCCATTTTTGGATGTAGCATTTTGGGCCTTATCTGGACATTCCAAAGCACGGGGGCCGAAAAAACCAACGCTAAGGCTTTTATTCGACTCGCCCGATAGAATGAACAACTAGGCAGACGGTTAGTCGACAGGTCCAAATTTGGGGTCACCCTCTTGGTCTAGTACTAACGCAGCTCATAAAAAGATTGCAAATTTGGATCCTGTCCTTTACCTATATCTACAGAGTAAGTCAAAAAGGCAAGTTACAAAATCCTTCATTAGAGTTATCATAAAGTACCTGTATATCGTAATAGAGTTTCGATAAGATCGAGTAATTCTATAAAACGACATGGAAAATATAATGAAAAAAACTTGTTCACAACTCGCTCCCTACCGGATCAAAATTCTAATAGATCTCACAGATACTCCATAAAGCAAAGTGCAACCAATCATACCTAAAGGCGTGAGCTTAGATTCCGCAGTGTGCACCGGCGGCACCGCCACGTTCACCTGAGACGGTTGGATAAGCGGCCACTCGTCCGCGCTTACTTTGGTCGTTAACTGTATACCACCACCACTCGCCGTGTCTAAAATGTAAATATCACCAAGACCTGTTAGTATTTTCTTTGTTCAAGAGGTGTAAATCAAACTTATTAACAAAGCAATTTTTGACATAATAGAAGATTCAGGAACATAGTCCTGGTGTTAATCTCGCATAGCTAGAAACGCTTGATTTACATCCCCTTTCTTCCATTTTCTTTT
This sequence comes from Pachyrhynchus sulphureomaculatus, assembly GCA_019049505.1. Taxonomy (NCBI): domain Eukaryota; kingdom Metazoa; phylum Arthropoda; class Insecta; order Coleoptera; family Curculionidae; genus Pachyrhynchus; species Pachyrhynchus sulphureomaculatus. The sequence continues at coordinate 159,186,719 of CM032453.1, forward strand.
AATATATATAATTTTTAAGATTTAGTAAATATACCAAACCATATTATTGATTAGGATTTAAAACTGAACTGACTCGTCTAGTATGGGGTGAGTCAGCGCCTTTGTACGCTTTTCTCTGAACTACTAGACAATAGTAACCAATCTGTATTTATATTACATTACGTCACGTAGTTAACAGATGAAAGTAATTAGTAGTCAAGAGTAAAATCTCTGAATCAGACCACTATTTTTATTTTTTGAAGACGTAGGATATTACAAATTTCATGCGACAGACGCCTAAAGAAATTCAGATAGTATGAACCATGTATAAAATGTTTCATTCATACTCTCAAGTTTTTGATCAAGAATTTAAGGGGGAATCAGTCATGTGTAGGGTTAAGATCACTGGCACGGTTCACAGTATCATCCATACATTGTTGACGATGTCAATTCTTAGTCACAGACACAAATGTTGAGTGCTAAGTAGAAAGCATCGTTGCCAAAATATTTTAGACATGCTTGGGAAAAGCTAAATACTCGTAACTTCAATTCGACTAATGAAAGGATCATGACATCAGCTTTTTGGGACAAAGAAAGTATTGTACGCTAGTGTTCTTACGTTTTATTAGCATTCGATCGAGTACAACTAGAAAACGTAGTACACCCCTTGAGGAAAGAAACGTATCGGACATCATCAAAAATATATGTACGCAAAACAGTCTCGTAGACGTGGTGCGTTGTTGTTCCATCTCTATATACCTGCACCGAACTCACGCAAATCGCAGGCTGTATACAAGTAAAGCGTTTCCTTTGAGCTTAACCATCCACTGAGAATAAAACACTAAATTTTTAGTAAAATTTCTACTTTAATTGATTTTTATACTTGACACGTGTTTCGCTAAAACATTAACTTTATCAAAAGTGTGGGTATAGAATGAAATAAACATTTTTCAATGGTTTTATAAGTAAATATTTACATGTACAGTCTTGGCCAAAAGTATTGGGCACCCCTAATAAACACGTGAAACTCATAAAATATTTAAAAAAAAAGACTAATTGTTTTAACAATACTATAGGCGGCGCTGTCAAAAGCTAACTTAAACAATAGACAAGCTCTTTTACAGGTCCATGAAACACCTGGCCCACAAAATTGCGATAATGAGGTTTTTTGAAAAATATTTTTAATGTTTTACTACTTGTAGTGTCAAGAAGCAAGTGTTTTATTTGTGAACTGGACATTCTTATATTTGAGAAATGCCTAAGAAAAGTGAGCTTGGTATCAAAAAACGAGACTGGCTCCCATGCCAACAAAATGAGAACGGGCAGAAAACGTAAGACTAATGAGCGACAGGACAGAAAACTCATCCGCGAGTCTTTTAAAAATCGAAAAAAAAAAAAACATCTGAGCTCGCTGCAACTCTGTCGGAAGAGATTGGGATGAAGATTAGTTTTCGAACGGCAAGGAGAAGATTGACAAAAGCTGGATTAAGAGGTTGCAAAGCTAGAAAGAAGTCTTGGCTTTCAGAGACTAATAGGAAGGAACGCTTAGAGTGGGCTCTGAAGCACCAACGTTTTAACGAAGAGGATTGGTCTAATGTTGTATGGTCCGACGAATCCAACTTTTGAGGTAAGTTTTTATGATTTATTTTAACAAATAACTACATACAAGTATTCTTGATTTAATCCGTTTTAGTCAAAATAATAAGTAATTTTTAATTGAGTTTTTTTCTAATATTACAGCTATTCGGAACGTCAGGTGTGACATTCGAGAGGCGGCGTGTCGGCGAGGAATACCATCCAGATTGCGTGGTACCTGCTGTAAAACACGGAGGAGGCAGCATTATGATCTGGGGCTGCATGGCTGCTAAAGGTGTCGGCGAAATGGCCGCATGAACGACCAAAAGTACATAAATATACTAGAAACTGTACTGATGCCTTCACTAACGCGCATTTTTGGCGACACTAATATAGACGACATCAAATTTCAACAAGATAATGCTCCTTGTCATAAATCAGCGGCTACGATGCGCTGGTTTAAAGACAATAACATTGTCTTGTTGGATTGGCCGGCGCAGTCTCCAGATCTAAACCCTATCGAGCATCTTTGGGGTATTCTAAAACGCAAGATACGGGAGCATAGCATAACATCAAAAGCAGCGCTAAAAAGATGGATGAGTGGGATGCCATAAGTGCAACGGAATGTACTAGGCTTGTAAGCAGCATGCCCCAAAGAATTGCTGCTGTAATTAAAGCTAAGGGCGAACACACCAAATATTAATTTATTTCATAATTTTACCTCAATACATGATTTTACAAAACATACGAATTTAATTTTTTACCATGAAACACAAGAAATGAAGTAAATTGTAGGGCTGCCTAATACTTTTGGCCAAGGCTGTAGGTTGTAACTAACGAATAAAAACAAAACTTAATTCAACAATAGGGAATTTCCGAGGTCCAGTTGGTCATTTCACAGTGTGTTTGTATTCGTTCTTTTATTGATCTCAAATTTATGCGACACGTTCAGAATAAACCGCATAAATTATATTTATTTGAGACTCTTGAGATCAATAAAAGAAAGAATACAAATACACTGTTAAATGACCAACTAGACCTCGGAAATTCCCCATTGTTGAATTTATTTAATGAATAGATAATTTGTATATTATTATTGCTATCCTTTAGCTACAACCAACCTGTAAATATGTACTTATAAAACCAGTGAAAAATGTTTGTTTCATTCTATACCCATACTTTTGATAAAGCTAATGTTTTAGCGAAACACGGATCAAGTATAAAAATCCATAAAAGTGGAAATTTTACTAAAAAGTCAGTGTTTTATTCTCGTCGGATATGAATTTCCATCAAATAACGGCTGAGTCGGTTAATTATTTAACCATCTACCCTAGAGTATAGATCTCGCTTTTAGTGATGATTTTCTGTGAGGAACCTGAAGAAATTTTTGCATCGGCAACAATTTTCCGAACGCAGCGTGCGTGATGGAGAAATCCGTTAAACAAATCAACAATTATGCATCCTTGTTCCTATTTCACCATCACTCGTTTCAAATTTGTAACATCCAGGCTTCTTAACTTAAATTATCTATACTTTCAATTAAAATAAATAATACGCCAACTTACCGGGAGTATGATCCCCTTCCACTTCAACTTCACTCGCGATAGGCGTCTCCAGATCACCATCGTTCGCCGAGGGTTCCTCTTTTTCAGCCGAACTTCTCTCGTTCGCCACTTCGCTAGTTCCCTCAGTAGTACTGGTCTCGTTCTCCGTCGGTAACTCTCGTATTGACTCGGAATCCGAGTCGGAGATTATGTCGTGAGCCACGATTGCGCTTCCACCTGCCCTACTAGGTTTGCCTTCTCGTCGATTATAGGCGTCTGCTGCATCTGAGAAGTGCTTACGCCATCTGAAAAGACATAAAGACCACTTTACACTTGTTTAGTTATTAAAAGTTACAAATTTCATGTAATATATATTTAGCTGAGATATTGGTTATCATATATTACATATTTCAACGAGGTCAGTGATTGGGTAATCCAAACTAATTATGTATGAATAGTTATACAATTTTAAGTGAACAACTATGTACGAGTATTTATGTGATTCAAAAAATAATTTAGACGAGCAATGTATGGAGCCATTTTTTGTAGATTATTTACAATCTAATATATGGATAATTTCTTCCTTTACTCTTCTATACATTCGTTTTTTAACATGCAAGACACGTTCTTTTTTTTTCTATAACAAAATCATTTCCATAAGGCTGCACATCTAAAATTGAAGTGACGGTTTTGGTGCCCTCGTCACCGATGTAATACTTGTACTTTGCGTTCGTCCGATCGCTGAAACATCTCGAGAACACGATCGACCTCCGTCTTTTCGGCGCTTCCTTTATGATTTGCTGAACAATGCTCTTCATGCTCGTCCCAAATTCAATAGTATTTTCTCTTTCTTTCCATTTTCGACAAGCGTGACAAAAACTTAATTTTACAATAGCGTCTAAAATCTTATTACTATATTTACCAATAAGACACACGATGCCCAAAAGAGATGTGAAGCCACGTTTTGCCCATGACCCGTCACCTGATACCGATAATTCATTTTCTTTATTACCAGCTGCTTTATTTTTATTTTTCTCTTCATTGGCGAGTTTATTTATATCAACTCTGAATACAGCCTTAACTGCGATTTTGCGATTTTACTATTTTTGATGATTTTATAGTAAGTTGTTTCATAAAAGCCCCTTCCTAAAACCATCAGGCTGCAAAAATTGTTCACTCCAGCGATTCCACAGCCGAGTAATCTCATTACAAAAATGAAACGTCTATTAATTTCATAGGGTTTCCCAATTTTAGGGCTAGTCAATAAGTGTATCGCCGCAGTCACACACAATACAAAGCGTAAAACCTACTCCTCTTTTGTCCTGTTAGAAAAATTTCACGTCTTCATCACAAACTTTGTATTTCAATTTTTGTTGTAAAGTTGTAAAGATTAAAAATTGTACTACACAATAACTAAAAGTCGGATCAGCACTTGGACTCAAATCAGAAGTTTTTTACAATTTTTTCTGCAGATGTACTCTCAAAATAAGAATTACTTTCATCTGAAAATCTATAACCATAAAACTGTCTTTTACATGGTCTGCGCACTCGCTTCAAACCTAATTTCCCATATTTTTTATCTATTTTGCACAATATTAGCCTGAGTGATGTTAGCCTTGCGAGCGATATTTTCGAATTAAGCTGGTTAGAGTACCATTTGCTTAGGAGCTACATTTTTGCCTCAAACTGAAAATATACTATACTCATTAAAGTAAGCTCTACTTTTACCTGCTTCTATCTTTCTTAGAATCATAAAAGTAGCAGCAGATGTTCGACGCAGGTAGAGCAAAACCTCCTTTATAAACGGCCGAAAGGTAAGTTGGCACGTCGCGCGGTCGGTTTGGCCTACCTTACCCTAGGCGGTATAATCATCTATAACTTCGAAAGTATTTGAAAATTTCCTCTGAAATTTTCAGAGAATATTATTGAAAAATAATACTTTCCAATAGGATACTTTCCAAAAATTCGATTTTTTCGACCCGAGAAAATGTCATGTTCCCTTAAGTTAGTAAAGGGGAGTGAAATCGAAAGTGAAAAAAAAAATTACCAGGTCATCGACTGGGGTGTCAAATGAGAGCAAATATATATGATGTAATACTTGCGCAGATTTTTCTTTCTATTATTTTTTAAAAAATGGCAAGAACACCCCTGTCCACCCAATTTATCTCGAAAAGTACTGACAAAAAACTTAAAAAAAAAATCGGGCATAGTCTTCATAAAATGTAGATTGAACGAAAATTATCACTAGTGCATTACAGTTAATAATTATAATTTATCAGGTATATAAAAAACAATACTGAAAACTATGTTTCCCTATAAAATGGTGGAGGTGAATAATTTTCCATACAATACGACGCTTCAACAAAATAATTTTATTTTATTTGTTTATAATTAAACATTTACGTAGTAAATATTTGTTTTACACGTACATAAATGAGCTAGATTGATTTATTCGCTATTAGGTAACTAAGATGCTATAACTATTATATATTATTGACTAAGAAAAAACGTGGAAATAATTATTGGATCATAAGATGTCAGGGACCTAATTAACTTAGCCTAGGCAAGAATTTCCTTTTATTTAAAAAAAAAATCACGGTACGGAACACTAACTGTACAAGTCTAACTTGGACTTAACCGCTTTTAGTGTTCCGTACGGAACACTAAAACACAAACACATAAAATGACTTCGGTGTCTGTCCGTCTATCTGTCCGTCAGTCTGTCACACCCAATTTTCTCCGAAACTAGTTGTCATAGAAAGTTGAAATTTGGTAATAATATAGGAATTGATGGCCTCATAAGAGCCTTTAATAATTTATCTGGTATATAAAAAAAAAAACAAAAATTTCAAGATCATCAGTTTTCAGTAAAGATTGGAAACAAACTTTGTTGAAAACACATTTGAGATGTGTTTTGTGAAGTCACTGATCATTTTATACCTCCGTAACGATCATTTTTTATTTTAAAAGCAATCAACGTACGGAACACTAATTGCGCAAGTTCAACTTGTACTTGACCGGTTTTTTAGTGTTCCGTACGGAACAGACAGTCGGACAGACACACTTCGGTGTCTGTTTGACTGTCTGTCACACCCGATTTTCTCCGAAACTATTTGTCATGGAAAGTTGAAATTTGGTAATAATATAGAAATTGATAGCCTCATCAGAGCCATGTAGTTTTGAAAGTTAAATTTTGACTGAAGGGGTTAGTTTTGGGGGGTGAAATCGGAAGTGAAAAAAAATTTTTTTACTAAGTCATCGAGTGTGATGTCAAATAAAAGGTTGTGAAAACACGAGTAAAAAATATATATATAATGTAATACTTGCGCGCACTTTTCTTTGTATTATTTTTAAAAAATCGCGAAAAATCGCCTTATCTCGAAAAGTACTTATCAAAAAATTTTGAAAAAATCTGGAATATTCTCTACTGGGTGTAGATTGAAAGAAAATTATCACGAGTGTATTACCTTTAATAATTTATCTGGTATATAAAAAACAAAAATTTCAAGGTCGTCAATTTTCAGTAAAGATTGGCAACAAACTTTGTTGAAAACTCATTTAGGATGTGTTTTGTGAAGTCACTGATCATTTTATACCTCCGTAACAAAAATTTTTTATTTTAAAAGCAATCAACGTACGGAACACTAATTGCGCAAGTGCCACTTGCACTTGACCGGTTTCTTTATATAGTGGAGGGGTTTTCACACAACATAGTTGCTCAACGTAGAGTTACTGCCATTGCATTCAAAGGTAAAATTTAGAATGTATTAAGTTCAAAGAAGGATTCGTAATATTTACTGAAAAACTGGCTCAGAAAAACTCTTAAGTTATATTTACGAGTACGTGGTCTTGTTCTATGTGGTATCTGTATTTTCCGTGGAGTGTTTTTTCTGACCATGTTTTCATCTTTTCCTGTTGTAACTGGGTGTGACTGTGTGTGTCTGCTGGGTGACCTTCCCGGGATAAGTCGAGAGGTGTTTATTTTTTATCTGCTTTCACTGTTGAAGCTGGCTTGTTTGGTGTGAAAGAATTTCCTAAGTGCTAGTATTTGTTTTCTGTGTAGTGATCTTATGTCTATGATTCCTCTTCCTCCTGTCTTCCTCTCAATGGTAAGTCTTTGCATGCGTTTTATTATTATTATTATTATTATGAAACAGTTAAGTAGTAAATATTTATTTTACACTTTTATTACGAGATTCTAGATTGAGCTAGATTGATTTATTGGCTATTAGGGAGCTAAGATAATATGACTATTATACATTATTGACTAAGAAAAAAAAATGTGAGGGTCTAATTAACTTAGCCTAGCCTTTTATTTTAAAAGCATATGAAAGTCCCACTTGCACTTAAACGTTTTATATATATATATATATATATATATATATATATATATATATATATATAGTAGAGGGGTTTTCACGCAACATAGTTGCTCAACATAGAGTTACTGCCTCTACATTCAAACGTAATATTTAGAATGTATTAAGTTCAAAGAACGATTCGTAATATTTACTGAAAAACTGACTCAGAAAAACTCTTAAGTTATATTTATATATGACGAAATAGTCGTGAAATTAACAGCTAATAAAACACAAAGCTAGCAAAATGCATGTTTTTGTTTGTCCTGCAACGAAAACTATACAAATTCGAATAAATAAATAAATAGTCAAATAAATTACCGGCTAGAAACAGATTACTTTTAGAGGCAACATGTGTTGTTGATTTAATTCATTTAAAGTGCATGTCTCAATTTAAAGCAATGCGAGATAAATTTTATTGAAAAATGATACTTGAAAAGCTTAAAAATAATACTTAAACTGAATTTTCAAAAAAGAAAAAATGGACCAGAATAAAGCAAGTTTGTTACTGCAGGTAATGACGGTAATATTATATGTAAAGTAGAACACTCTACTTGCAAATGAAACGAAATATTTAGTATGCATCGGTCAAGTAAGGTGTCGAGCATTTTTCATTAAAAAATCTATATACACTACCGTCAGAAAGTATTTGCCCACTTAGAAATTTCAATGTAACTGCCAAAATTTAATACCTAATTAAACTCTTTTATTATATTAGGTAAATTTAATTGTTCTTAACAAGTGTCCATCATAAAATTGTTTAGATAAGCCTTTTTGGTGAAATCACAAATTAAAAACCAATTAGAACAGATTTCCAAGTTTTGCATGATAATCGTTTTGAGGCGATTTCTGAGAATTCCAGTTGAAGTAAGAACTCATTTCAAGTTTCTAGGGGTTATGGAAATTCCTAGTGAAATTTTATGATAAAAACTATGCATAAATACCATTGACATTTTGGAAATACAGGGTCAATTGTTTTGTAAAAATGCCAAAAACGAAAAAAGTTTCCGTTGAAAATCGGTCTCTGATAATCAAAATGGTCACTCGAGTCGACAAATCGCGAGTGATATGCGGATGCTAAGGACTACATCGTAAAAAATTTTTTACGGGACATGGAATTCCCAACCAAAACGTTCAGAAAGGCCTCGAAAAACGACTGCCGCTAAAGACAGAGCTATAACAATGTCCAGCAGACGTAATCGCCGCCTAACCGCACCAGAAATCACGGCTCAAGTAAACCTGGAGCTGCTTATCCCCATCAGCATGACAACCGTGAAGAACAGGTTAGCAGAAGGTGGACTACACGAAAGAGTTGCAGTGAGGAAACCACTTCTTAGGCTAGTGAATAAACGTAAACGATTAGAATGGCCCCGAAAACATGAAAATTGGATATTAGAACAAAGGAATTTCGTCCTTTGGAGCGACGAATCTAAATTCAAAATTTTCGGTTTAAATCGACGAGTTTACGTGCGGCGGTCAGCTCGAGAGAGGATGTTAGAAGCCTGTCAGTTGCCTACAGTAAAACATGGTGGAGGTTCAGTAATGGTTTGGGGTTGTTTTGGCGACGGTAAAGTTGCAAAAATCTTTAGGATAGAAGGAATCATGCGAAAAAAAACAGTATCAAGAAATTTTGCTAACTCAAATGCTGCCTTCTGGAAGAGATATTTTTCAGGGAAAATTTATTTTTCAGCGTGACAACGACCCTAAACATTCTGCTAAACAAATTAGAGAACTTTTGGACCAATGGAAATCCGATGACGTCCTGGAAGTGATGACTTGGCCTCCACAATCACCCAACTTGAACCCCATCGAATTGCTGTGAGACTATTTGGACAGGTGTATTCGACAACTCAATCCAACATCAGAAAATCACTTGTAGGAACTTTTACAAGCAGAATGGGTTAAAATAACCGAAAAAACTACTGAACAGAATGCCGAAACTCTGTAAAGCGGTAATTAAAAACAAAGTAGGTCACATAGAGGAGAAAAATCCTGGAAAATCATGAATATTTTTCTGATTTTCGAGACTGTAAATAATGTGAAAATAAATAATAATTCATTAAATATATATCTGGGTTTCTGTTGTCTTGGGACTGAAATAACTAGGTGGGCAACCTTCTTATTATATTATTATTAATACATATACATATATATATATATATATATATATATATATATATATATATATATATACAGTTGTGGTCAAAATAATAGCAGTGGTTCAATAAAAATTACTAAAACCGTTGAAAGGTAACTGCAACATTCCATTAAGGCAAAAAATATTTTATCGTTTAAAAACTTATCAACGGTGCTGAGGTTTCAACAAAAAATATGTATATAAAAATAAATATAAACAAAGTATTTACGTTTTTTGTAGCAGGAGATGAATTTTGCTTGGTCAAAATAATAGCAGTGTTCGCTTAACACTGGTGTGTTTCAAACCTAAATGGTTTTTGCTCGTGTTCGGTTAAATTGTCAAATTTAGAATAGTTTTGTGTCAGATCCATCAACACTTTTTCTGTTTTCAATACAATTATGGGAAGAAAGAAGCACTGTTCTCAAGAAAAACGTGAATTGATAAGAAATGCGTCGTGATGGAAAATCTTACATGCAGATTCAAAATATTTTGGGATGCTCAGCTAAAATGGTAGCAAACGCTTTAAGATGGTAACTTATACCTAAAACTCGCGGTCGTAAACGCACAACTACATCCAGACAGGACACACTTATAGTTCGAGCTTCAAGAGCAAACCCATTTGCTTCGTCAACACAACTTCAGGAGATTGTGGGAGTGGATGTAGCTTCTAGGATGATACGACGACGACTTAAAGAAGCAAAGTTACCAGCAAAAAGGTACCCTTGTTAAATAAAAGACACAGAAAGAGGCGATTAGAGTTCGCAAAGAAACATATTGAATGGCCTCTATTTAAATGGCCTAATATACTGTGGTCCGACGAAAGTAAAATTGTATTATTTGAAAATGTAGGCCGCAGAACATACGTTAGACGCCCTTTAGGAACCGCATATCAGCCTCAGTACACTATTAAGACAGTTAAACATGGAGGTTCAAAAATAATGGTATGGGCATGTTTCTCCTACTTCGGAGTAGGGCCTATATTTTGGATTAAAAACATAATAACCGCCAGTGTTTATGTTGAAATTTTACAGGACATTATATCGCCCTATGCAGAATATGAAATGCCACTTAAATGGGTTTTTATGCATGACAATGATCCAAAACATAGCAGTCGATTATGTAAACAATTTTTAGAAAAGAAAAAAATTAATGTCTTAAATTGGCCAGCTCAAAGCCCAGATCTGAACCCGATAGAAAATCTGTGGGGCGATATTAAAGATAGCGTAGCACGTGAAAAACCTAAGAATCAAGACGAGCTCTGGGCTGTAATCAGAGATTCTTGGAAAAGCATTCCTCTTTTTAGATGTCAAGATTTAGTTAACTCTATGCCGCGAAGTTGTGAAGCTGTCATAGCCAATAAAGGATTTACAATTAAGTATTAGGTGTGTCTGATGCTCATAAAAGAAAAATATTGTTAATTAGTTGTACAGTTTTTTTTTAACAGTAATTTTAGTAAAACACTGCTATTATTTTGTCCACCATAATTTTTAGAAATTTGTCGTTTTTCTTTGACTTTTAAGAATTTAATTAATTAGCCTTATATTACTTTGATGCATCTTAGGTGGGCTTCAAAGTTACCATAGTAACCATTAGTAAGCACTGCTATTATTTTGACCACAACTGTATATATATATATATATATATATATATATATATATATATATATATATATATATATATATATATATATTTCACACGTCCATGAGGCTGCAAAAAATCCCTATAAAAAATCATTTAAGAAATCATGTAAGTTTTTTTTTCTTGTATTTGAAGACTTGAAATATATGTTAAATTAAGGACTAAAAAATGTTTTTTTATTAATTTATCAGTGCCATAAAAATTATTAATATTTTCGACCGAGAAAGTGTAATATTCCCTTAACTACACTATCGATTTCTTTTTCATATACAAGTAAGTTACATTGCAAGTCTAGTTATGTTTTATTAACATTGTTGGGGTAATTACGGAAGTAATAAATAAAATTTTCCTGGACGCTGGCGAAATGTGGTAAAAGCGTCGGAAGCCAAATGATCAGTGAGCACGAGTTATATCCTTTCTCGGTGTGCTTTATTACAGAAATGATGAAAATCATCTAATCATACGAGCGGAGCCGCGGGCAGGTGTTAGTAACATATAAAGAAAAGCAACGAATCATAAACTAACACCAATTAGATAAACGGAGTAGTAGATCATTCTTCTCAACTGTAAATTAATCAAACCCCAATTAAATTACTTACTAGCAAATAGACTAAGCACGCGTCAGGTAAAAATAATTAACCACAGCTAAAAACTTAACACAAAACCTGCACTATGCGTAGGTAAACGATTTCTGTCCGATGCAGAATAAAGAACGCGGGCAATCTGCCAAGAAACTTAAAAACTTTTCGAGTCCAATGCGCTCTTTATTTCGATTTCTTTGAACTTTTCGGTAGAAAAACAATTAAAACATTCGAAATGTTTTATAACAGGAACGAAATTAATTATGCCAATAATTGGGGAAAGTGTATCGGTAAATCGTTCCTTCGTTTGTTGCTTGTTCTTTGAAATTCTGATGGAAAAATAATCATGTTTGATTATATTACCGAGTGCTACAGCTTGCTCGTCGAGAACTATTTAAACAAAATAAACTGCACGTAAAAAAAAAAACGATGAAATATATTTTTCAGATGTATAAAGTTCCAGAAGAAGACATTACTAACGACTACGGAGAGAGACTAATAGAGCTGTGTGAACTAAACGGCCTCAAAATAACAAACAGATTCTACAAACACAAAGACATCCACAAATATACTTGGATGCAAGAAACACGGAACTTAAAATCAATAATAGACTACATTATATTTAAAAACGATAACACTATCAAAATAAAAGACGTAAGAGTAAAGATAGGGGCAGAATGTGGAACAGACCATAGACTATTAATAGCAAATATAAAAGTACCGTGGTACAAGACAATAAAGCAAAAAGGAACAATAGATAAAGAAAACAGAAATACTGATGAGATAACAGAAAAAGCAGACAAAGAAATAAAATACAAAATACACTTACTGCAAGGCGAAACGATAAGAGACCTATACAGACGACGATTAGATTAAAAATTAAATGAATTTAACTACGACAAGCTCCAATAGAATGCATCAAACAGGCGGCCCTAGAAGCACTAGGTAAAAAAGACAACGAGAATAAGAAACATAAAATTAGACTGTGAAAAAACCAAAGAATCTATAAAGGAGAAAAAAAGACTATACGAAAAATGGCTGAATACAAAATCACAAGAAGATCTACAGAGATATAAAGAGAAAAATGCAGAAATGAGGAGGATGATAAACAAAGAAAAGAACGAGAGATGGGAAAAATCGTGCGAACATGTAGAACAGTATATAGGAGGAACTAGAAGCACAGAGTCATGGAGAATAATTAAAGTATTAAGGACCAACAATAGAGAAAAGATGTATATAGAGTATATCCCAGAAAGCGAGTGGGAAGAATATTATAAGAAGCTGCTAACAGAAGAGAGACAAGAATTCCAGGAAGAGAACCCTGAAGAAGAACAGAATAAGGAAAAAAAAGAGATAGAATTAAACTATGAAGAAGTAAAGAAGACAATAAAAACACTCAAAAATAATAAATCTGCAGGGCCTGGGGGCGTGGTAAATGAAATGATTAAGTACGGGTCTAATAAATTACATCGAATGCTGAGAAACATGTTCCACAGAGCGATAAATGGAGGAAAAAATACCAGAGGAATGGTCAAAAGCCTATATAGTATCTATATTTAAAAAGGGAGACCGCAGAAAATGCACAAACTATAGAGGCCTAAGCATAATATCGAGTATGGGACGTTTGTATGGAAAAATTATTAAAAATATCATAGAGGAAAATATAAAAGGAAAAATTGGAGAAGACCAAGCAGGCTTTACGGCCGGAAAATCATGTACAGTAATACCCCGCTTAGCGCGACCCCCGTTACGCGCGGTTTCACTATAACGCGAATTTCAAATACCCCGCTTAGCGCGACCCCGTTACGCGCGGTTTCACTATAACGCGAATTTCAAATTTCGCGCTCATGTAGTCATTAACTTCTCTATGGTCGCGGGGGGATCCCGCTTTCTCTGAATATTCTCTTTGAAGAATTGGGAATTCCCTGTCCTTCGACTTTGTTCTATGGGGATTTCCTCGTTCGTTTCGTGTGTTCATTTGTTCCGTAATGTTAGTTCGGTCGGCTGGCAGTTTTGTTTTAATATTTATTGGAGATACATACATACATAATTTAACCCTACGTTAAAAATGCCGCCTGTAAAGAAAAAAGAGCGTAAAAGCGTCACTTTGGAATTGAAGATGAAAGTGTTAAGAAGAATGGAAAATGGAGGCAAAGCAACAATTGTTGGGAGAGATTTTGGACTCTCAGAATCGACTGTGAGAACGATTTATAAAAATCGGGAAAAAATTAAAATCTCCAGCGAAGGTTCAACACCTATAAGTGCAACAAAACTTTCTCGTTCGAGATCATCTATCTTAGAAAGAATGGAGAAATTACTGTCAGTCTGGATCGAAGATTTGAATAAGAAGAACACACCACTAAGTCAAGATCTCATATGCACAAAAGCAAAATCTTTGTATGAGATGCTGAAAACAAAAGAAGGAGAAGGGAGTGCCACTCCGACTTTTGCTGCCAGCAGAGGCTGGTTCCATCGGTTCAAGCAGCGTTCTAATCTTCACAATATCCACATAACAGGCGAGGCGGCCAGCGCGGACATTCAAGCTGCAGCTGAGTTTCCAGACAAGTTTCAAGACTTCGTTAGACGAGAGAAAATTCCTGCTTGTCTCATCTTCAATGTTGATGAGACCGCACTTTACTGGAAAAAAATGCCATCTCGAACATTCATTTCTAAGGAAGAACGTCAAGCCAGTGGTTTCAAAGCTGCGAAAGATCGACTAACACTTCTGCTGGGTGGTAATGCCACTGGTGATTTCAAACTGAAACCTTTACTAGTGTACCATTCAGAAACACCCCGTGCAATACGAGGCACAGACAAGACAAGTCTACCAGTTGTGTGGCGATCAAACAGAAAGGCGTGGGTTACACGGGAAATTTTTCAAGAATGGTATTCTAATAGTTTTTGCCCATCAGTCAAATCATACTGTGACAGAAATGGGCTTGAACCTAAAGTTATATTACTCTTAGACAATGCCCCAGGACATCCAACCTCACTTGATACGCCCAGAGACTTAAAAGTGTACGTAAAGTTCCTTCCACCAAACACTACGTCAATATTACAACCTATGGACCAGGGAGCAATAGCAAACTTCAAAGCTTATTACCATCGCCGCACTTTTAGCCAACTAATTCATGAAACTGACGGGGAAGGAAGACAGTCTATGCGAGAGTGGTGGAAGTCATACAACATTATGAAGTCTATTCACAACATAGAAGAGGCTTGGAAGGAAGTTAAAATGAGTTGTATGAATGGGGTGTGGCGTAATCTTTGGCCAGATGTAGTGGAAGCACCTAGAAGAATTGTCCAGATGCAGAGACAAGTGCTTGAAGACATTGCTGCAATGATTGAGGGGTCTGAACTTGAAGATGTCACGGTAGAAGATCTCGTAGAACTTGTAGCAACGCACGACGATCCTATTAGCAATGAAGATCTGATCGAGTTACAGAATAATCCTATCTACGATGAGGAAGAACAAGTAGAAGAGAAAGTTTTATCTTCAGGGGAAATACAAAATGCACTTTCAAAAATTTATTCAGGTTTGGACATATTGCAGAGTATAGACAATAATGATGACCGTGTCTTGACCGTGTGTCAAACAATTAAAAACAGTGTTGGGTGTTATGAACGTATTTTACAAGAACGTAAACAAAACGTTACCCAAAAGACAATAGATGTATTTTTCCGTAAAAAATAAGAGTATGTATTGCATAAAGTGTTCTTAGAATTAAAGTGATTGATTAAAATGATTTGTATTTTTTTGTATTAAATTTTGACTATGTTTAATCATAAACCTCGATATACGCGAATTTCAGTTAACGCGATTTTTTTTTCGGAACGTATCCCTCGCGTAAAGCGGGGTATTACTGTATAGACCACATATACACTATAAAACAAACAATGGAAAAAAACTGGCAAAGAATAGAGAAGTTCATCTAGCCTTCATAAACATAAGGAAGGCCTATGACTCAGTACCAAGACAAAGATTATGGAACGCAATGAAAGAAATAGGCATTAACAAAGAACTAATATACGCAGTAAAAGCTCTCTACGAAAACAACACAGTGAACATAAAAATAGGACACAAAATAGGGAAGATACTCCAAACATCAAAAGGCCTATTACAAGGATGCTCTACATCCCCCACATTATTCAAAATATACCTCCAACAAACATTAAAAAAATGGAAGCAAAAATATAGTGGAATGGGAGTCCCAATACGAAAAGATTACTTATATACTCTAAGTTTCGCAGGCGACCAAATAATCATAGCGCAAGATGAGGAAAACCTCAGTTATATGGTAAGAAAACTGAAACAAGTATACACTAAAGCAGGATTAGCAATAAACTTTGATAAAACGGAATATCTAACAACAAAGGAGGGAAACGTGGAGAATCTAGAAGTCGATAACGAAACAATAATCAAAAGAACCGATAGATTTAAATATTTAGGAACCATCATTTCAAAAAAACGCAACATCAGAAGAAGAGATTAAAGCTAGATTAGGACAAACGCGGACATGCATAAGACAATTAAATCGATCCTGTGGGACAAACACATTACAAAAAGAAACAAAACACGTATATACAAATCAATGATACAAAGCATAATGACATACGGGTCAGAAACATAGACGATCAACAAAAGAAATAAATCTAAAATTAACGCGGTAGAGATGGAGTATTGGAGAAGACGTTGTAGAGTGACACGTATGGAGAGAATAACAAATGAAGAAATAAGAAGCAGAATGAACATCAAAGAGAACGCAATAAACACCATTGAAGAAAAACGATTAAAATGGTATGGACACATAAGACAGAGCGAAGATAATAGGTGGATAAAGAAAATAACGGAGTGGAGCCCTATAGGGAGAAGAAAAAGAGGAAGACCCAGACGATCGTGGAGAGACGATGTGGACGAGACTATGAAGGACAGGGGTCTAACAGATGGAGACTGGGAAGATAGAAACGGATGGAATCAAAGGCTGAGAGAAGG
Source organism: Pachyrhynchus sulphureomaculatus (assembly GCA_019049505.1). NCBI lineage: Eukaryota > Metazoa > Arthropoda > Insecta > Coleoptera > Curculionidae > Pachyrhynchus > Pachyrhynchus sulphureomaculatus. The sequence continues at coordinate 159,203,524 of CM032453.1, forward strand.
AATACAGCGTTAGCTGTAGAAAATCCTTGATATATATATATATATATATATATATATATATATATATATATATATATATGAAGTTCCAGAATGGCTCGAACGAATTTAATGAGTTTTCAGGTTTTAAAATCGTATTTTCTCTGTGGGTTTTTTATATACGAAGTAATACTGTCCCAACAAAAATTCTGTTGTACAAAGTTGTAGTGTTTATTTTTTTACAATATGCAGAGGATGCATATAAAAACCATGTAGGGTTCCTATATAAAGTATTTACCGTACATTTTTGTAAAACTTCAGAACGTAAATTTTAAAGACCTGTAATCTTGATACGTTACAGTCTCTCAAGTAGGAACGTGTATTCTTGAAAAAATATGTCTCGAGGACATTTTTTGCCATCAGTGTATTCTTTGGTGTGCTAATAACGGCGCAATTACCTTAGCAAATTGTCTAATCGCCTCCTGAATCAATAATACAGGCCAACAAAAAAAATATTTGTAAAAACTTTTTAAACCGATATTAGATGTATCGGTGTTATGTATTTTTGGGTGCTGAAACCGTACCTGGTATCAGTTTTTTTCTAATCACCCACAGTTCTCTCACAATATGACAATATCATGGCAGTAAACCAAATCCTCTTCCTGCTTGAAAAACTGTTGATCTCTTGTTCTATAATGGTAAATAGATGTTCCAAAATTCCAATAAATGTTTTTCAGCATAGAACTAAGCAATTCTGCTTTTTCCTTAGTCAAACCCAAATGTCTCACTAAATCATTTAACTCAAGCTTATGTAAACAACTGTGGTTTTAAATTTTCTAGAGAACATTGAAACTCATCATCATCCGGTCGACTTTCATTAAATTCGGAACTGGACTGTAAAACGTCATCAATATATTGAGGCGGCCGATTAGCTGAAGTAAAGTTAGGATAGACAATTACTTTCTTATTTGTGTCAACGCTGCAAAAATAACAATTACTTGAATGATTTTCTTGCTCTCTCCAAACCATGGGTACTGCAAATCCAAAAGCTTTTTTTTCTTTCTTAGACCATTTCCTAAGATTCTCGACACAAACATAACATACTTTGTGAGGAGCCCAACATTTTTCTTGATTACCGATTTCGACACCAAAATATGCTTTTTTTTTACAAAGTCAGTAATGTTTCTTTGATGTTTTTTACTACATACTCACCACATATATAACAAAAAGTCTGGGAGAGTTTTTACAACCACGATTAGCCACACTTTGAGTGTGAATTAAAGCACATGGGTTAAACACTGCGATGCGAGGTTATATTAACTGGAAGAAAACAAACAGCTGTGACATTTATCGGAAGTGCCAACCTAATAACATTTATTTTTGCTGCCAACCTTATAAAATTCTGATTTTATTGCCAACCTAATAACATTCAAATGATAAAAAATAAACTTTTCACGTTTCGAATATTAAAATGTGAAAAATTGGTGGATGTACGACTTTTTTATTATTATTTTCGGACTCAGCACACCAAAAAAACATAGGAATCAGGTAAAATTATTAAAAAAGTTTTTTCATCGTTGGCCTGTGTAATCGCCTGGCATCTTCGATGCATGCTGTCGGCGAGAGACTACAGCAATGATCTCCAAATTTTTCGAATCTCGAGACCACTGAGTCAAAGACCTTAGAGTCTCCTCTGAGCTTTCTCTTTACAAGGGATCAAACGTTTTCAATAGGGTTGGCGTCAGGAGATTGTGAGGGGCCACTCTAGTATCTTATCGTGAGCCTAAGCGAGCCGCTTTGTGACGTGATTTTCGCCCAGCAAAGGTTTTTCCAACGTGCTTCGAAATTTGACATCGTGAGCACGAAGATTTAAACCCGATTTTCTTAATTTTGCCACTCCTTGACGCAGCGTCAATTTAGGTTCCCATGAAAACAAAGCCACGATTCATTTTTCGACTGTCGAAGTGACTGTGTCTATCGAGCCACGTTTTGGCAAGTGACTCATTTTGGATTTTACGTGATTTTGACGAACTCTCGGAATCGACTGACACTTTTACTAAAATGCGTCGTAGACAAAGATTCCCTCTATCGATTTTCTGCTGAACTGCTAAAATCGTATCTACCAAAAATGAATTATCGCGGACATGTTCTTACTTGACAGACTGGTTTTTTTTCTTATGGGTCTAGCACACGTGCTGCAGGGAAGTCCCTAAAGCGCTCCAGGAGCGGCATATGTGCGGAAAAAACGATTCACGTTGTTCTTGAATCGCTGTAACTTGACTCGGTGGGAAACAGCGCTGGGCAAATTATTCCAAAGGGATGACGTTCTCCATATAAAAGATTGCTTGAAAAGCCTTGTACGTGGAGTAACAAGCTGAATCTCAAACGGATGTGAAGCACCAGCGCGACGTGTATTTCTAACATGCACCGCTTTGGGAGGAATTAAGCGGGCTACATCCTTCGAACACTTTTCATGAAAATACTTAAACGTATTTCGTCTTTAATTATGCACTTTGATCGGTCAAAGAGGTGGCGTCATAGACTATCGTGAGCTCTAAACCACCACTTAAACTGGCACAAACGTAGTAAATGGAAGTGTGGGTTCTAGGCATAAAGATTTCTTTGATTACCGATAAAACAGCAATTTTAAAATTCATACTGAAACTATTGTTAAAATATTATATTCCACGAAAAATATATGGTCACAGTAAACATAAAACACAGTAGCGGCGCTCAAGAAAATTTTTAGGTCTTATTGTTTATCAGGCATGCGTTCCCTATCATACCCACAACATGGCTGCCAGCGCGGTTGCGGAGTGTGTTTACATCTTTTTATAACGTGCTTCCAAATTCTTTATTAATAATTTTCCAATAAGTAAATAACTTGTTTGACGTTATAATTGAAAATAATTATAAAAAAAGATGTCGAGAGGAAGTTTTTGTTGTGCGGTTAGTGCTTGTAAAAATATATGTGGTATCTCGAAAGGAGTTAGTTTTTTAGATATCCTAAAGATCCTAAAAGGTAATTTATTCACAATTCTTTATTTCTATTATGCAATATACGAGGCTGGTTTGAAAAGTCCGTGCAAAAATAAATACTACTTATGTGTTTTGGGTAAACCTTTTTTTATTTTTCGACATAGTCTCCTTTTAGGCTTATACACTTCGTCCAACGATGTTCTATTTTGTTGATCCCTTCCGAATAATAGGATTTGTCCAAGTCTGCAAAATATCCATTAGTGTCTGCAATCACCTCCTCGTTTGAATAAAATCTTTGTCCCGCCAGCCATTTCTTCAAATTGGGAACAAATAGTAGTCCGAGGGAGCCAAGTCTGGAGAATAGGGGGATGTGAAACGAGTTGGAATCCTATTTCCATTAATTTTGCGACCACAACTGCTGAGGTGTGTGCTGGTGCGTTGTCGTGATGGAAAAGGACTTTCTTGTGGGCCAATCGCGGGCGTTTTTCTTGCAGCTCGATTTTCAAACGGTCCAATAACGATGAATAATATTTACCTGTAATAGTTTTTACCCTTTTCCAGATAGTCGATGAGGATTATCCTTTGCGAATCCCAAAAGACAGTCGCCATAACCTTTCCGGCCGAAGGAACGGTCTTCGCCTTTTTGGTGCAGATTCCCCCTTGGTAACCCATTGTTTAGATTGTTGTTTGGTCTCAGGAGTATAGTAATGTATCCATGTTTCATCCACAGTGACGAAACGACGCTTAAAGTCCTCCGGATTCTTCTGGAACAGCTGCAAACCATCCTTGCAACACTTCACACGATTCCGTTTTTGGTCAAGCGTGAGCAATCGCTGCACCCATCTTGCGGATAGCTTTCTCATGTCCAAATGTTTATACAAAATATTATGTACCCGTTCAGTCGAGATGCCCACAGCACTAGCAATCTCACGGACCTTAACTCTTCTGTCATCCATCACCATATCATGGATTTGATCAATGATTTCTGGAGTCGTAACCTCCACAGGCCGTCCAGGCCGTCCAGAACGTTCAGCGTCACTTGTGCCCATATGGCCAGTCCGAAAATTTTGAAACCACTTATAAACTGTTCTAATCGAAGGTGCAGAGTCACCATAATGTTTATCAAGCTTCTCTTTAGTCTCCTGAGGCGTTTTGCCTTTCATAAAGTAATGTTTAATCACCACACGAAAGTCTTTTTCGTCCATTTCTTGAAAATCACTCGACTTCCTTGATTCACACGAATGCCAAACACAAAGAAATAGACCAATATGGCTGAAACTTGGTGTGCGTTCATTCAAGAGATGCTACTAACTAAACATGACCTCGATACGCGCCGGTGGTGCCATCTCTCGGACTTTGTACGGACTTTTCAAACCAGCCTCGTATTTAGGCTTTTACTTGCGTTGTTGTATTTTGAGTGTAATTCTACTTTTTCAGCAAAGTCACTCTCAGATATCCTACATAATGTTTCAAGGAACTTGACTTTTTCATGTATTGCAAACCTTTTGGTACTGTATTTGGTCCGATCCGCCTCGTAGATAGAAAGAAAATAGATAATTAAATAAAGCTTTCAAAAAATCTGCGATATTTTTGCAGCAAACTAGTTTCCTGAAATAATAAATTTCATAGTTATTTTAACCTGTACAATTGAACTTATTTACTTTAATCTCGCAATTGCCACAAAGCTGCAACAATGCTGACAGCTTTATATATTGCCATTCCGGTGAAAGGTTATGTTTACGAAAAATATAATTTTTTAAATAGTAGTAGCTTATCTCTAGCCGAGGCCAGATACTTATCATACAATCCTCGTAGTATTTCTATCCTGTTAAAAAGGTGGTTTTTCCTAATGGGCCAGCTTTTACTACAAATTAAACTTTTTTGGCCCCTCTATACGTAGTGTTACAAACTATGGAATTATTATTGCGTAGTCTATGAAGATATGATCAGGAATAACTTCTATTTATTTTTAGTTAATTAAATCCAACGACATGTTTATATACAAGAAAGAATCGAAAATAATTCCAGTTGCTCCAAAGCTATATTTATAATTTTCTTTAATGTTTATTATTGGAAAAAAATTAGCTTCTTTCTTATGGTGAGAAATATGTTATAAGTATGTCATTCAAAAAATAATAATTTGTTTGATATTTTGACCACCATATCACAGTAAACATAAAAGGCAGTAGCGACAGTCCGACTCGGCACCTTTGATCTCAAGGAGTTCGAGTTTGTAATAATCACATGATCTGTCGCCATATTGCCGATATGATGCCCGCAAGTATTTGAAATATTCAAATTCCTTCTTTTAAGAAACATCCTATTCTGTAGAATAAAAATTAATTTTGCTGATTGAAAGAAAAAAACGAGAACAGTTTTTTTTACAGACTTTTTTTTATCAAATTCTTATTAAAATAGATATACAAAAAAAAACAGGGAAAGGCACAAGGTATACAATACATTTGGCTTCAACGTTTTTTGCACGTTATTCATTTAAATATCTCATTGTTGAATTTATGTTTCTCAACTATTAAAGATATTGTCCCGGGGAAAAAATGTTAATTTTGGGAATATATCTCTGCATACCTTCAGCTTCGTGCATATAATGTCAACAATCATGCTCCTTATATTTCAGCGAATCCCAGGAATCTGAAGAGATTGAAAACAATTATAATTATCATTTTAAGATGAGATCGTCTTTCTTCTGAACTTAAACATAACTGTTTTACAAATAAAATACGAGGCTGGTTTGAAAAGTCCGTGCAAAGTCCGAGAGATGGCACCACTGGCGTGTATCGAGGTCATGTTTAGTTTAGTAGCATCTCTTGAATGAACGCACACCAAGTTTTCAGCCATATTGGTCTATTTCTTTGTGTTTGGCATTCGTGTGAATCAAGGAAGTCGAGTGATTTTCAAGAAATGGACGAAAAAGAATTTCGTGTGGTGATTAAACATTACTTTATGAAAGGCAAAACGCCTCAGGAGACTAAAGAGAAGCTTGATAAACATTATGGTGACTCTGCACCTTCGATTAGAACAGTTTATAAGTGGTTTCAAAATTTTCGGACTGGCCATATAGGCACAAGTGACGCTGAACGTTCTGGACGGCCTGTGGAGGTTACGACTCCAGAAATCATTGATCAAATCCATGATATGGTGATGGATGACAGAAGAGTTAAGGTCCGTGAGATTGCTAGTGCTGTGGGCATCTCGACTGAACGGGTACATAATATTTTGCATAAACATTTGGACATGAGAAAGCTATCCGCAAGATGGGTGCAGCGATTGCTCATGCTTGACCAAAAACGGAATCGTGTGAAGTGTTGCAAGGATGGTTTGCAGCTGTTCCAGAAGAATCCGGAGGACTTTAAGCGTCGTTTCGTCACTGTGGATGAAACATGGATACATTACTATACTCCTGAGACCAAACAACAATCTAAACAATGGGTTACCAAGGGGGAATCTGCACCAAAAAAGGCGAAGACCGTTCCTTCGGCCGGAAAGGTTATGGCGACTGTCTTTTGGGATTCGCAAGGGATAATCCTCATCGACTATCTGGAAAAGGGTAAAACTATTACAGGTGAATATTATTCATCGTTATTGGACCGTTTGAAAACCGAGCTGCAAGAAAAATGCCCGCGATTGGCCCACAAGAAAGTCCTTTTCCATCACGACAACGCACCAGCACACACCTCAGCAGTTGTGATCGCAAAATTAATGGAAATAGGATTCCAACTCGTTTCACATCCCCCTATTCTCCAGACTTGGCTCCCTTGGACTACTATTTGTTCCCCAATTTGAAGAAATGGCTGGCGGGACAAAGATTTTTATTCAAACGAGGAGGTGATTGCAGACACTAATGGATATTTTGCAGACTTGGACAAATCCTATTATTCGGAAGGGATCAACAAACTAGAACATCGTTGGACGAAGTGTATAAGCCTAAAAGGAGACTATGTCGAAAAATAAAAAAGGTTTACCCCAAACACATAAGTAGTTTTTATTTTTGCACGGACTTTTCAAACCAGCCTCGTATATAAAGCTGTTAGCATTGTTGCAGCTTTGTTGCAATTGCGAGATTAAAGTAAATAAGTTCAATTGTACAGGTTAAAATAACTATGAAATTTATTATTTCAGGAAACTAGTTTGCTGCAAAAATATCGCAGAATTTCTGAAAGCTTTATTTAATTATCTATTTTCTTTCTATCTACGAGGCGGATCGGACCAAATACAGTACCAAAAGTTTTGCAATACATGAAAAAGTCAAGTTCCTTGAAACATTATGTAGGATATCTGAGAGTGACTTTGCTGAAAAAGTAGAATTACACTCAAAATACAACAGCGCAGGTAAAAGCCTAAATAGTTAGAACTTTAATAGAAGTTATAATTACGGTCATAGTTTAAGTCCGGAAATTGAAAATTGTGTGCAGAGCACACGTAAAACCTTTAGAATGATCTCTACGGTCACAAGATGCTAATCAGGATGAAAGTTTATGATCAGGATACGAGGGTTGCATAATAAGTACCTAGCTTCGGCCAGAGATGGCGCCACTACTATTGAAAAAATTATATTTTCCATAAACATAACCTTTCACAAGAATTAGATAGAACTACTTTTGTGATTTTACAACAATGGAAAAACTGAATGTCGAACAGTGTTAAAATATTTGTTTTTGAAAAAGACACCGAATGATGAGATAAAAGCGGAGATTATGAGGATTCTGCACCTTCATTATCGACCATAAAATATTGGACAGCTGAATTCAATCGCGGCCGTACAAGCATATTTGATGAAGAACGTCCAGGTCGTCCAAATGAGGTCACCACATCAGAAATGATTGAAAAAATTCACGATATAGTGATAAATGAACGGCGAGTAAAAGTGCGTGAGATTGCTGAGACTATGAGCATCGCAATTGAATGGGTACAAACCGTTTCAACAATCATTTGGATATGAGAAAGCTTTCCGCAAGATGGGTGCCGTGATTGCTCACAATTGACAATAAACAGGCACGTATGTCAACTTCAAAAGAATGTTTGGCGATGGCGGAACGATTTTTGGCGTCGATTGGTAACTGTTGACGAAACATGGATTCATCACCCACACCAGACACCAAAGAACAGTCCAAACAGTGGATTTTCCATGGCGAACTGGCGCCAAAGAACGTCAAGACGACTCTATCGTCTTAAAGTCATGGCCACAGTGTTTTTGGGATGTACACGGCATCATCCATGAAAAGGGCGAAACGTTTAATGGAGAATATTATGTCAATCGTTGAACCATGCTGTGAAAGAAAAACGTCCGCATTTGGCGAAGAAAAAAAATTCTCTTTCATCAAGATAATGCACGCGTGCACACTTGTGTACATTGCCATGGCAAAATTACACGATTTGGCATACGAATTGCTTCCGCATCCACTATATTCGCCAGATTTAGCCCCCAGCGATTATATCCTTTTTCCGAATATGAAAAAATGGCTCGGCGGAAAAAAACTTGGCTTAAACGGTGAGGTATTTGCAGAAACAAACGCCTATTCTGAAGGATTGGAGAAATTGTATTTTTTAGATGGAATACAAAAGACAGAAAAACGTTGAACGAAGTGTATATAGTTAAAGGAGACTATGTTCAAAAATAAAATAAATTTTACACATAAAAATGTTTTTTTCTTGTCAAGGCCAGGTACTTATCATACAACCCTTGTAATATACCAACAATATATTAACATTTTCGAGACAGATGGCGGTCGAGCCAACTCAAAAATTAATACTACTACTAAAATGCTGGTCACCTTCAACTCTGAATGGTCCAAACATATGAAAGTCACATGGTAACAAATCCAGACTATATGGTGGGTATTCAAGGGCTGTCCAATGCATTTCCACAAGTTTCTCTCGCGCAACAGCTGCAGTGTGAGGAATGCCTCGTAATTCCATATTTTCCTTGGATATGTAAGTTAAATCTGAGCTAGAAGATTGCAGTGATAGGGTGCGTTTGTGGTTTGCCGTTCGTGCAAAAAATTGATGAGTAGGATTCTATTTCAAACTTAGAAAACAGTATCTAAAACTCGTTAATTTTGATAAAGGGGCGTAACAGTGAAACCATGTCTTATCACGACACAATTTTGAGCAAAAAAAGGTTACCTTTCCGTTTTAAAGCAAGTGGGAAGCACCCCCACAATTCGAATTGTTGCTACTTTCTAATCTCTCAAGGCTTTCCGAATGCTCGATTGCATACTTTTATAGCTGGTACAGAGTTCTTTAGAAATTTCAAGCACTGTTAGGTGTCGATTACTTTTAGTAGCCTCACGTGAGGTTCTGGGGGAAATGCTGGTGCAAATACGGCGAGTATGACTATCATTTTCAATAGATTAATGGCCTATTTTAAAACCTCTTACATCAAACTTTTAACTGATTTGATGTTTTTGTGTGTGGGAAACTTTATAATAAAGCGTTGCGGAACACCACTATGTACCCCTTCCTCGCTCAGCTTGAAGACTACTCAACAAAGCAAGGGAGAGGCATACCGAAGTAGCTCCCCCCTCTTTAGATACCCCCACCTATCAGCACAACATCCAATGGTAGCTCCTTCGCTTACGATCCAAAAAACTTGTTTATATTTGATCCACTTACGTAATTAAACGTATGAAGGATTTTCAACTTTTTCCAACATCTTATAACTAGACCTGACCCATTTCGACCGCACAAGCGACGTCAATAAATTCTCTAGACATTTCTGCCAGTCATTCGAGACATTTTCCTGAATAAATTAATTTTCAAAAGAGGTCACGAGCTCTCCTGATTTCATATCCGCTCTCCTAAATATTGAAAAGAGAATATTGGACAAGAAACGGCAACGATTACGGAAACGACGTGCCGAGCAGCGATCAATCGCTTCGAAAAATACCGGGAATGTAACTGCTAAAATCTAGACGGCATTATTTTTAAGAAATAATGTTACGACCGTAGTATGATAAACAACGAAGTTGTTTTCTACTTTTCAATTTTTGTTGTATGAATATTTTAAAATTAATCTCTTTACGAGATACACTTCTTTTTGTAGACCCTGTGTAGTTTGTCAGTTTTTTTCATAATGTAATAACTCCTAGAAAAAATCATCATCATCATCCTCATTAGGTTGTTCCATCCATAGTTGGATGTAAGATTCCCCAAGTTGTTCCCAATAAGCTCTGTTGTTTGCTTCTTGCATCCAATCGTGTCCCGCTAATCTTTTCATGTGTTCTTCGTATCCCGATGTTAGGAATACAATCTTGGAGTCTAATATCCATTGCTCTTTGAGTTACCTAGAGTTTATTTATTATATTGCTCGAATACTCTATCTTTTATTACATTTGGGTGTCCAATTTAAAAGTAAATTGAAACCTTTCCTATTCTTCCACCTTCTATTAATAGTTTCTGACTGTTATCTTTACTTTCGTTGTTTAAATATTTGGTTTTGGTGAAGTTTATTTTTAAATCTATTTCTCGAAACTTGTTTTTCAATTCCATCAGCATTTCTTGTAATTCTTCTCTTGTGTTAGCATTCAGAGTGACATCATCTGCGAACCTTAAGTAATTTAATCGTTCACGGTCCATTAGTAATCCTTTATTTTCCCACTTTAACGATCTGAACATATCTTCTAGAGTCCATTTTTATATATGTATTCAAGAAGAGTTCTGTATCTCTCATCGACTCTGGTGTTACTTAAGGCGTTAAGGACTGTCCATATCTTTACCGAATGAAATGCTTTTTCGGACAATTGCTATCCACAAGGTGACCTTATATTCATTTGCTTTTTCCACTAGTAATCTAATTGTTTGAAGATTTTCCAAAGAGCTGTATCCTCGTCTATATCCTGCTTGTTCACGTGGTTGATCACAGTCTAATTTGTTCGCTAATCTGTATGTCATGATATGACATATGATATGATAATCAAGGCGATTACCCAAGGTGTTTTACTTCCTATAAGGCAATATCTATCATAATTCCGGCTATTCTCCAAATATTTCCCCTTATCTCCCAGAATCTCCAACTTTGCCATATAATAAAGTCTTATATAATGCTAAATCTATCATTATTCCGTATTATCTCCAATTATTTTGCCTTTTCTCCCATAATCTCGAATTCTCCCGTAATACAGGGACTTATATCTCTTTATCTATCATTATTCCGGCTATTCTCCAAATATTTCTCCTTATCTCCCAGAATCTCCAACTTCCCCCTATTATAAAGGTTTATATATTGCTAAATCTATCATTATTCCGAATTATCTCCAATTATTTCGCCTTATCTCCCATAATCTCGAATTCTCCCATAATACAGGGGCTTATATCTCTTTATTTATCATTATTCCGGCAATTCTCCAAATATTTCTCCTTATCTCCCAGAATCTCCAACTTTCTCATATTATAAAGGCTTATATATTGCTAAATCTATCATTATACCACATTATCTCCAATTATTTCGCCTTATCTTCCATAATCTCGAATTCTCTCCGTAATACAGGGACTTATATCTCTTTATCGATCATTATTCCGGCTATTCTCAAAATATTTCTCCTTATCTCCCAGAATCTCCAACTTTCCCCTATTATAAAGGCTTATATATTGCTAAATCTATCATTATTTCGCATTATCGCCAATTATTTCGCCTTATCTCCCATATTCTCGAATTCTCCCATAATATAGGGGCTTATATCTCTTTATCTATCATTATTCCGGCTATTCTCCAAATATTTCTCCTTATCTCCCAGAATCTTCCAACTTTCCCATATTATAAAGGCTTATATATTGCTAAATCTATCATTATTCCGCATTATCGCCAATTATTTCGCCTTATCTCCCATAATCTCGAATTCTCCCGTAATACAGGGGCTTATATCTCTTTATCTATCATTATTCCAGCTATTCTCCAAATATTTCTCCTTATCTCACAGAATCTCCAACTTTCCCTTATTATAAATTCTCATATATTGCCAAATCTATCATTATTCTATAGTTTTAAAAAATTGCAAATAAAAAGTGTACCATTTATTGCAACTTGTGTTTTCAATTATCTGTCACACTCTGTATAATTCCGGACCGGTTAATGATTACAAAGCGTGAAAAAACGCTTTATTAACAACTTGTTTACAAGAAATTCACGAATAGATATTTTCACAGTTGAAATTAATTATCATACCAAAAAATCATCGTTTGTGATGAAAAATTATTACATGTTTAAAAAATTTTCAACCATAATATTAGTCTAGGAAATGGTTTATAAACTTTTGTAAATTTAGCAATACGGTTTTGGAGCCTACTGTATAAACCTACAGCATTATAATTTCTATTAAGCGCTCAAAATAGATACAATTATTAGGTGTTAAAATTACAAATCTGACGAACACCAAAACATCTTACACTACATTCAAAATTTTCAAGAAAAAAGTTATTCACACTATTACACCACGCAACAGCATTTCTGTGGCATGAAATGTTCTACCTGAAACGCTTATTTCAAATATCTAGTCGGTTTTCTTGTAGCAGTTCTACTTTTTTACCCAATCACTTAAGCCAAAAAAAGAGGGTCAATCTCGGAATGAGAGATAATAAACTGTAAATTTGTATAAACCTTTATTTTGGCATTCTAAAAGTTGTCTCAAAAGTCTCATAAAATCTCGCGTCCGCGTCTTAAGATATTCAAGGTCAAAGGTCACAAAAATATCTCGCTTCCTATAGTTTCAATGATATTTGCATCTATTATGAAAATTATAGAGCATAAAATTCTCTACAAATTCTGTTCTAAACATTTTTTTATACGCTTAACCGTTTTTGAGATCGAGCGCGGAGAGCGCGCAGCGCTCAGCCATACATAGCATAATGCAAGGTCGACCGTGAGTCCCGGTAAATAATACGTCTAGAAAGTTAATTAACCACTAAAAAATCCATAATTATGAATAATTTGCATTATTTATTATTTAATACATTATATTTAATAATATTTTTCATTTATCGAATATATTCGTTTAATAAAACTTACCTACTATTGTTAAGTGAAATACTTTAAGTATATTTTAATTATATTCTAATATATCTTAATTATATTTTAAGTAGAAAAAGAATTAACTACTTTTTCTTTAAAATGTGTAAACTCTTAAATACTTATATTACTATTAGGATTATACCTGGGAATACAGACCCTTATAATACGACCTTTTCTATTTATAGTCAGTTGGGACAGATGTTCCATTGTATAGTTAAGACCGATTTCTTTTTCAAGGGACCACTTTCTACTAACCAAGTTTATTCGTTAGTTTTAAATTGTATCTTGGCAACGACGGACGTACAATTTTAAGAGTTATGGCTGATTTGTGTTTTATATGTGATAAGTCACTTTCAGAAGGTGATTCTGTTAATGTAATGCGTGGCTTACAAACTTTAAAAACTGCAAGTATTGAAAGAAATGACGGTCACATAAACTATTTAAATACCTTAACCTCTGTGAATGTGCATGTCGAGTATCGAAAAGTGCACATCAGTAAAAATTCTATTGCAGCATCGAAACGACACCTAGAAGAAGGTGAACTTTCACCAACATCAAGTGCACCTCGGAAGGAATGAAGTGTTTGATTTCAAAAAACTACGCTTATTTTGTGGCCAAGCAGCTGATGAAGCAGACGAAGCAGAGACGAAAAAAAAAAAGAGAAGTACAGACGCACGATCAGTAAAGTAAGTACTCTTGAATTCAAAGACAATGTCATCAAAAAAGCAGAAGAACGAAGCGATTCCTTAGGAGAATTAGTAAAAGATCGTATACTTTATGAGTATGGTTTGATTGCTGCTGAAGCAAAGTACCATACCATTTGCTATACTAATTTCTTAAGTCGAGTACCATCTACTGATACGAAGCCTCGCGAAGATAATCAAGTCACCAAAGCAATGAAAGAAATTTTTTGTTATATAGAAAATCATGAAGATTAACAATTTACATTGAAAGAGCTTAAAAATGTCCTTACGGAGTATGTACCAGATGATATCACTATCATTACAAGACTTTAACAAAAATATTTAACTGACAGAACAATTACGAGAAAGGTAGGATCATTCACTATCATATCTTTTCGTGATACACAAGCTAATATATTATCAAAGGTTGTTACGACAATAAAAAAGAAAGGATCCCGAAGAAGAACGGTTACGGATTGTAGAAGCTGCAGCAGCTATTGTTAGGGAAGATATTCGATCATCTGTAGTCGAAACCAAGCCTTATCCACCTCTGAGTAAAATGTTAGATGATATTAATGAAGAAATACCAATAATCGTTCGGGAAAGAGTTATCGAGGAAAAACTGAGCGTGTGCTGGATTATTTAGCGTATTCTCCTGACTTAACGTCTCGAGACACCTCTTTCTTTTACCTCTGACTCCATTTGTCAATGAAAGGAAACGGATACGACAGGAAAATGTTCAAGTGACCCTGACCAAGACAATATCGTTGTAAAAATGATTTAGCGCTATTTCGCAGCTGAAGGGAGTGTTTTATTTTCCATTACAAATTCGGGTAGTTTTTGGACCCAGTGTGTGCTTTATTAATTTGTGTACTCTTGTATATCGTAACGTTAATAATAATGTATTATTCGCTTTAAGATCATATACCTAGATATAATACTTTCACGACGTTTTTCCAACGTTCTAGCTGCTGTCCTTATGTTAAAACTTCCACGCCTTTCCATTGGACGCCGTTCTGCCGAGGGCGTTTGTTGGTCGGCAGATTTCCTTCTTCTGGGAGGTGGCACAGGTGCCGTGTCAAAGGCTTCTGATATTGTCGACATTGTTTCTTTAAAGACCATTCACGAATTACTTAGAAACAATTTATGTGTTTTTTGAACAAACTTTCGAAAATTTTTAATTGTTTGCTTACATCCTTAATAAAACTTATTGAAATTTGACGTTGGAGACATATATAGGAAAGTTGTTCAACAGTCGTTTTCCTCCAAGAAAGGGTTCTTAGTCTTGCCATAAATTCTGTCTCCACTTGATAAGTGTGTCTAGCAAAAACTTTCTCATTACGATAAAACATCAGTAGAGATTTTTTAAAGGGTGTTTTTTATAGAGGTATAAAACTTTAAGTTAGCAACACTTTTTTAGCTGGCGGCCATTTTGTCAGGTGTCAAGTGATTTATGTTTAGTTTGCTTTGGCATTTCAACATGAATAGACTGACGCCTGAACAACGCTTCCAAATTGTGCAAATTTATTTTGAAAATCATGGTTCTGTTCGAAATACGTATCGCGCACTACGTCCATTTTATGGTCAACATAATCGTCCATCAGAGCAATTAATTCGATTAACTATGGAACGTTTTCGCACCACGTTTACTCTAAATGATAATACGCATCCACAGAGACGTCGTACAGTGCCTACAGAAGAAGTCATTGCTGCTGTAGAGCGTAGCGTAGAGGAAGACCCGAATCAGTCTATCCGCCATCGTGCACAGGAATTGGATATGTGTCCATCCACTTTATGGAAGATTTTTGCGGAAAGATCTTGGTTTGCGTGCTTACAAAATCCAACTCGTGCAACAATTGAAGCCACACGATCACCTAGCAAGGCGTAGATTCGGTGAATGGGCCCAAAACAAGATTGCCGTTGATCCCGATTTTCATAAGCGAATTTTTGTTTAGCGATGAAGCTCACTTTTTTTTGAATGGATACGTCAATAAAACAAAACTGCCGTATTTGGAGTGATGATAATCCTCAAGTGTATGTTGAGACACCGTTACATCCAGAAAAACTGACTGTTTGGTGTGCTTTATGGGCTGGTGGAATCATTGGTCCGTACTCTTTAAAAACGATGCTGGTCAGAACGTTACAGTCAATGGTGACCGCTATAGAGCCATGATTACTGACTTTTTCGTTCATCAATTGAACAACCATGATGTGCAGGAGCTGTGGTTTCAACAAGACGGCGCAACATGTCACACAGCTCGTGCCACAATTGATTTATTGAAGGAAACGTTTGGTAACCGTATAGTTTCACGTTTCGGACCCGTGAATTGGCCTCCAAGATCGTGCGATTTAACGCCGCTAGACTATTTTCTGTGGAGATATGTGAAGTCGCTAGTCTACGTCGATAAGCCCGAAACGATTGACCACTTGGAGGACAACATTCGCCGCGTTATTGCCGATATACGGCCACAAATGTTGGAAAGTCATCGAAAATTGGACCTCCAGATTAGACTACGTCCGAGCCAGCCGTGGCGGTCATATGCCAGAAGTCATATTTAAATTATAATGCCAGAAGATTATCTTTCGAATAAAGTAAATTACATGTCAATTTAAAAAATTCATTTTTGTTTTATTCCATTTCAAAGTTCTATACCTCTATAAAAAACACCCTTTACTTGTTGAAAGTATCGAAAACATTTATTTATCGAGCCAGAAAACGATACAACGCGATATCATTTATGGATAAGATAATCAAAAGCGGTCAGCCACATGAGACAAGAATGAAACAGGTCATCAAAACAATCGCAGAAAAAATTCTCACAAATGTGCTCCATTATGGTCCTTTTACACGGTCGTATCAGTCCTCAGTTCAGTTTCAGTTTCAATCGAACTCTCCATTTTTCCTATGTGTAAAAAGGAAAAACTGAAAACAGAACTGAGACGGAGACTGACACCTGACGGTATCTCCTCTCACCTCAAGATAGACTTTCTTCCTGCTATCTGCGGATACTTGCATAAGCAGCCGATGCTCGAGCATTCAAAGTGAATGAATAAATAAGCGTACTGTCATCTGCAAAGCTATAGATTGCATTCCTGGTTCTTTCCAGCAGAGCGTTAATGTAAATAAAATAGAGAGTAGGAGACAGTATGGCTCCTTGGGGCACCCGGCGTTGTGCCCCAAGGCTCATATGCACACTGTATAGAGAATTTGACGTTTAAATAGTACGAGCAGAAGGTATTCAAATCTCTTTATCTTTCAGTTTCAATCAATTTTTCATTCGTGCAAAGTTTAAGCGAGATCACCCAATTGGCATGTGTTTGGAAGTTGTTTACCTTAGTTCGATTTTTATTAGGGATTATTAAAAAAAGAATTTGTTTGAGATTTGGTGAATCCGATGAAACTTTGATGCCAAAGAGATGATTATGTTATATGATATAAGACATTCACGGTTGTGAAGACGTTCTGAACATCCTTCGACATTTATTAGTGGGTGTATTTATCGGAAGACGGATTTTGCATCAAGATAATGCGTTGTCGTACATACCACTTTTTTTCGTGAATTTTTTAAAACTATGCAATGAATCAAGTACTCTATTCTCCAAGGTTGTGCCTCATACTATTAAAGAAGATTTTTAACTAGAAGCACATCGAAAAGTACTGGATACCGTGTAACAAGGATTATATGTGAAATAAGGGCTACAAGAGCCGAAAAGTTGTACCTGTGGTACCGTACGGAACACTTACAAGATCACTTCAGTGCCTGTCTGTCTGTCACACCCGATTTTCTCCGATTTGACACAGAAAGTTGAAATTTGGTACTAATATAGGAATTGATGGCCTCATAAGAGTCATGTAGTTTTGAAAGTTAAATTTTGACTTAAGGGGTTAGTTTTGGGGAGTGAAATCGGAAGTAAAAACACACAGACAGTTCAAAAATATTTATAATGTAATACTTGCGCACACTTTTCTTTGTATCATTTTTAAAAAATCGCGAAAAATCGCTACCCCCCTTATCTTGAAAAATACTGATCAAAAAATTTTGGAATATCCTCCACAAGATGTAGATTGAACGAAAATTATTACTAGTGCATTAACTTTAATAATTTATTAGGTATACAACACGTAGACCGAAAAGTTTTTGGTTTGACACAAAGATGTCACCCTTTTCAAAAAATCCACATGATTTTTAGGAAGTACCCACCTTCAAACGATACGTGTCAAAATTTTATGACGTTTCGACGATTATTTTACAAGTTACAGTGGTTTTAGTGACGCTACTTTTCATATTTTCAAAACAATGGAAAAAATCGAATTTCGTGTGACAATTAAACATTGTTTTTTGATGGGAAAAAATATCGTTCAGTATCTATATTTAAAAAGGGAGGCGGCCGAAAATGCACAAACTATAGAGGCCTAAGCATAATATCGAGTATGGGACGTTTGTATGGAAAAATTATTAAAAATATCATAGAGGAAATATAAAACGAAAAATTGGAGAAGACCAAGCAAGCTTTACGGCCGGAAAATCATGTATAGACCACATATACACTATAAAACAAACAATGGAAAAAAAACCGGCAAAGAATAGGAGTTCATCTAGCCTTCATAGACATAAGAAAGGCCTATGACTCAGTACCAAGACAAAGATTATGGAACGTAATGAAAGAAATAGGCATTGACAAAGAACTAATAAACGCAGTAAAAGCTCTCTACGAAAACAACACAGTGAAGATAAAAATAGGAGATAAAATAGGGAAGAGACTCCAAACATCAAAAAGCCTATTACAAGGATGCTCTACATCGCCAACACTATTCAAAATATACCTCGAACAAACATTAAAAAAATGAAAGCAAAAATGTAGGGGAATGGGAGTCCCAATACGAGAAGATTACTTGCTGTAAGTTTCGCAGACGACCAAGTAATCATAGCGCAAGATGAGGAAGACCTCAGTTATATGGTAAGAAAACTGAAAGAAGAATACACTAAGGCAGGATTAGCAATAAACTTTGATAAAACGGAATATCTAACAACAAAGGAGGGAAACGTGGAGAATCTAGAAGTCGATAACGAAACAATAATCAAAGGAACCGATAGATTTAAATATTTAGGAACCATCATTTCAAAAAACGCAACATCAGAAGAAGAGATTAAAGCTAGATTAGGACAAACGCGGACATGCATAAGACAATTAAATTCGAACCTGTGGGACAAACACATTACAAAAAGAAACAAAGCACGCATATACAAATCAATAATACAAAGCATAATGACATACGGGTCAGAAACATGCACGATCAACAAAAGAAATAAATCTAAAATTAACGCGGTAGAGATGGAGTATTGGAGAAGTTGTAGAGTGACACGTACGGAGAGAATAACAAATGAAGAAATAAGAAGCAGAATGAACATCAAAGAGAACGCAATAAACACCATTGAAGAAAAACGATTAAAATGGTATGGACATATAAGACGAAGCGAAGATAATAGGTGGATAAAGAAAATAACGGAGTGGAGCCCTATAGGGAGAAGAAAAAAGAGGAAGACCCAGACGATCGTGGAGAGACGATGTGGACGAGGCTATGGAGGACAAGGGTCTAACAGATGGAGACTGGGAAGATAGAAACGGATGGAATCAAAGGCTGAAAGAAGGAAGACAGAGTCAGCTGTAGAAAATCCTTGATATATATATATATATATATATATATATATATATATATATATATATATATATATATATATATAAATATCGTTCAAGCAAAGCAATGGTTTGATAAGTGTTACGAAGATTCTGCCCCTGGAAAATCACTCATCATTTACTGGTATGCTAAATTTAAACACGGTCGTACAGATACAAATGATGCTGAACGCTCTGGACGCCCAACTGAGGTGGTTACAGCGGATAACATAAAAAAATCCACAACATTGTTTTGAATTATCGTAAAGTGAAATTGCCTGAGGTATGAAAAGAATGTATTGGTCATATTTTGCATGAACATTTCGGTATGAGAAAGCTCTGTTCGAAATGGATACCGCGTTCGCTCACAGTGAGCCAAAAACAACAACGTGTTGATGATTCTGTGCGCTGTTTGGACCTATTTAAACGCAAAAACGATTTTGTCATGCGATATGTGACAATGTATGAAACATGGATCCACCACTACACACCGGAATCAAATCGGCAGTCAGCTGAGTGGACAGCAGCCGCATAGAATAGATTAATTTTCTTCGACTATGCTGAGAAGGCAAAAACCAGCAATAGCAAATATTATATAAGTTATTGGTGCGTTTGAAGCCAGAAATCGCAAATAAACGGCCCCAAATGAACAAGAAAGAGTGCTCTTTCATCAAGACAATCCACCGTATCACAAGACAGTGGTTACGATGGCAAACGTGCATGAATTGAAGTTCGGATTTCTTCCTCATCCACCGTATCCAGATTTGGCCCCCAGCGACTATTATCTATTCGCAAACCTCAAGAAAATGTTCGCGGGAAAGAGATTTGGATCCAATTATCGCCGAAATTGAAGTTAATTTTGAAGGTAAAGACAAATCCTTTTACAAAAAAGTAACAGAAATGTAAGAAAAGCGTTGGACTCATTGTATCCCTCTTGAAGGAGGCTATATTGATGAATAAAGTCGAATTTTGCACAAAAAAATGTTTTAAGTAGCTAGACCAAAAACTTTTCAGCCTATGTGTTCAAAAAAACAAAAATTTCACGGTCATGAGTTTTCAGGAAAGATCGAAAAAAACTTTATGGAAAACTCATTTGGGGTGTGTTTTGTGAAGTACCTCTGTAACAAAAATTTTTATTTGAAAATCAACCACGGTATAGAACACTAATTGCGCAAGTCCAACTTGTACTTGTCTATTTTCTTTGATTTTGTTCATTTGCCTGCTAAATTAACAAAAAATCAATTTTTTTCATTTCCCTAAGTAATTCCCTAGATTTTCACTTATAAAATAAGAATATATTGTTTTTTAGTGTTTCGTACGGAACACTTATAAGATCACTTCGGTGTCTGTCTGTCCGTCTGTCACACCCGATTTTCTCCGAAACTATTTGTCATAGAAAGTTGAAATTTGGTAATAATATAAGAATTGATGGCCTCATCAGAGCCATGTAGTTTTGAAAGTTAAATTTTAGGTTAGTTTTGGGGGGTGAAATCGGAAGTGAAAAAAAAATTTTTTTACTAGGTAATCGAGTGTGGTGTCATATGAAAGCTTGTCAAAACACGAGTAAAATATATATATATATATATATATATATATATATATATATATATATATATATAATGTAATACTTGTGCCCAGTTTTCTTTGTATTATTTTTAAAAAATCGCGAAAAATCGCTGTCCACCCGCCTTATCTCGAAAAGTACTTATCAAAAAATTTTGAAAAAATTCTGGAATATTCTCCACGGGATGTAGATTGAACGAAAATTATCACGAGTGCATTACCTGTAATAATTTATCTGATATATAAAAAAACAGAAATTTCAAGGTTTCAATTTTCAGGAAAGATTGGAAATAAACTTTGTTGAAAACTCATTTGGGGTGTGTTTTTGTGAAGTCACTGATCATTTTATACTTCCGTTACAACATTTTTTATTTTAAAAGCAATCAACGTACGGAACACTAATTGCGCAAGTTCAACTTGCACCTGACCGGTTTTTTCATACTAGGTTCATCCCTTTGCGAGAAATTTTTCCGGCAGTGCAAAAAGGGATTTTTGGTCACCGAAGGCTATAGCCGTCACTTTGTATTAAAAAATTCTGAAAAAATCATATATGTTCTTTGATATTTGTATAATAAAAAATGTTTAATCGCAAGTCGATATCTTGCAGTTTCCCTAAAAAAAAATTTTAAAGTTCATCTTTTTTCTTGACCTCTACAGTGGTGTTCACCCTTAATGGTTCATTGCCCGTATTGACCCGATTTATCGCCTAACGACTTCTTTTTTTCCCGAATGTCAAAAAAAAGTGCGTAGACAGCGATTTTCATCACTTCAAGAAGCTGTTGAATCCTTCGAAAAACCATATTTTTGAAGTAACAACTTCAGAGTGGAAAAACCGTTTCGAAAAAAGTGGTTCGCTCAACGCATGTAAAAGCGTACAAATCTTAAAGGCGAATATTTTGAGAAACAATAAAACGATTTTGTACCAAAAAATTCTTTTCTTTTATTGTTTTTTGCAAAAACTTAAAAATGTAGCCCTAATATGAGTGGCGATACCGTCTGAGAAAGTATGTTGTTTAATTATTTCTGTTTATTCATCGTATCTGCGTTAAAGACAGAAGTTATAGCAAGACAACGTATACAAAACAAAAGTAACATTATTATAACAGTCTTGAACTAATTCTATTTCCTATTAACACCCCCACATTACATATTTTGAGTCTCGAACACAAAATTTTATGAATTTTCCACTATTATTTATTATTTAGGCACTTCAAACCACACCATTTAGATCCAATTAAAAGAAAAATTAACCGTTAAGGTCCTGACAAATCCGCGAAAAATTTACAAAAACAATGTTCGACTCGTTAGTCAGCTGTCTACGATGATAAGCGTGTAAACCCGGCGCGGCTTTAGTTAATAAGTGGCCACGACGCGTGTACTGATTAGCATTACTAAATTACGAGCAAAAAAAAGAGGTGAGTTAGCGTATGAGAGTCCAGTAGAGCACCTCATAATAGACCGGTCGCTTTAGAAAAAAATATATTTAATGTGTGAGGCACAGTTAAATAACTAAGTAGAATTGCCATCAGTTCAGTCTCTTATCCAGATACAAACAAATAAAGATAAATAACTGGCCAAGTGTAAAACGGACTTGCGCAATTAGTGTTCCGTACGTTGATTGCTTTTAGAATAAAAATTTTTGTTACGATATATATATCCAATAGTTGGTGCCACTATTATTGGCTATTTTGATACAGCCCTGTTTACTTTGAGCCACATGGTGTATAACATGATGTCTTAACCAAATTTGCTTTTGGCTCCGAGATATTGCGATGAGATTTAAAGTAAGCGCTCTGCTCTAAAAATATTCCATAATTGACGATCCAAAGGATTAAGTTCTGGACTTCCAGAGAGCTAATCTTTAATTGCACTCAATTCGGGTGAATTAATCGCCAACCAACGATTCGTTGTTTTCGTTTTGTGTGTCGATGCGAAATCGTGTCAAAATATCCAATGTTATCACAAGACAAGGTAAAGTTTAAAGAGGTTCATTTCCCTATCTTCTCCAGAATATATCTTGGACGCAGAATTGCAGTTGAATGACATAGTCGTAAGCTTAATGATGGCCTCTTTCCATCTTAGGAGTAAAAATGGTTTCATCTGTAAAGAGTATTTACCCATAACTGTTTTGGCATGCCCCTGGTAAAAATGTTCGACTTTCGTGACTCGGTTAACCACTGTCTACTACTTTTTCGTCACGTTTCTAGCCTAAAGTATTTTTAATTACGCGCAACATGGTTCTCGAAAAAATTTTTATTTCCCTTATCGTTATCTTCTACTTACGGTGTGGATATCGGAGAATATTTGATGACCGCTTTGGTCGTACCTCACGTTGTCGATCGCTTCTCGGTCTGACATCCACAGAGGACATCTCATATCATTTTCTTTTTTTTTGTCATACTTGTGACCACATCGAAATGCTTTTCTTTGACATTTCACGCAACGAAAAAAAAAATGGTTTCCATCAATTTGTGAAGAGTATGGTCTAATAATGTTTAAAATATAAAACAGAATTTTTCCTTAAAAACTGTGTGATGAAAATGGGCCCAAGGAAAATTTTATAAATTCCCACTATTTCAGTTTCCAACAAAAAATTAAATGTGGTCTATATCAACCATTTACTGTACAAGTTACGTCATAAACAGAAAAATGCACATCTATTACAATTGTGCGCACGTTTGCTCATTAAAACGAAGCCTGTTCTATTATTAAATTGCATTTAAGTCATAAAAATTGCACTTACGTCATAATAACAACCGACAACTTCTTTCTTTATTAACGTAATATGACCGGGCTATGAACGACAATTACCATTATTAACCCTAATTACTTATATATGGTATCTTAATCAGCTTTTTAAATGTTAAGATATTTTGCATTGTTGGTGACCTCGTAGACGGGAGTCCACAGAATGATTAATACCCCCACTTTCCTTGCAATGAGACTTTTTTGAAGGTATAGTTTTAACAACAGATGTCATTACAAAAGTAAATTATGCTTTTTCACGTATTTACTAACATCATATACGATTCTAATTAACTAAATACCTGTAGGTACAGTCTGTCAAGTAAGAACGTGTCCGCGATAATTCATTTTTGGTAGATGCGATTCTAGCGATTCAACTAAAATCGGTAGAGGGATCCTTTCGAATGGTGTCTTTATTTTCACGGAACCCGAAATTGACGCTACGTCAAGGAGCGGCAAAATTAAGAAAATCGGGTTTGAATGTGTCCCATGAGAAGATTCGACAACATCTTCGTCCTTATGATGTCAAATTCCGAAGTTGAAGAAACCTGGGAGCAAATCACGTCGCGAAGCGCCTCGCTTAGGCCCACGATAAGATACTAGAGTGGCTCTCACAATCGCCGGATGCCAACCCTATTGAAAACGTTTGGTCCCTTGTAAAGAGAAAGCTAAGAGGAAAGACTCCGAGGACTTTCTGTCTGTGCTATTTATAGTCGTTACATTACCAAAAGCAACAACCAAAAAATGGTTCAGTTTCTTTCGTTCTGAAAATTTTGATGTCAAAGATGATCCTGTTCGGGTCGACCGATGATAGCAGAAGTTGATAGAATTTGCACAAAACTTGAGAAAGACCTACGTATAAGTAGCCTTGTCATCGCCATATGATATATATATATATATATATATATAATATATATATATATATAATATATATATATATATATATATATATATACAGTCCCTGGCCAAATTATTAGACGCACTGTATTTTTTTTAGTAATTTTTTTATGTTTCTTAAGAGTTTTTATGCAATAATGGTATATTTAAACTACAATATTATTGATTTTTATTTAAAAGAATTGTTGTAGACTACATATTTGTATTTATTTTTAACATATGGCAACACTGTGTTGACAAAGTGATACATGAACGTAAATAAGTACTAACCTGTATCAGTCGCGATTTGAAATCGAGTCAGGTACGGACCTGTTTCTGTGGCTTTATGGACTGTGATTGTTTGTTTAACAGTTTTATACTACTCAGTTATTAGTTTATTTTGTATACAGTGTTTTAAAAAAAGTAATTGGACTATTTTCATTATGGTAGAAAAGGCGATCTTTCACCACGTAAAAAAGTTGAAGTGAAGGCCCTTGTGATTGCGAAAACATTTACAAACCGAGAAATATCACGAAGATTGGAGGTTTCTGAAGCTAGTGTACGACGTATAAAAAAGAAATTGAGTCAGGGAAGGAATTAAGCCCGAAAAGAAAGAAAAGATGCGGTAGAAAGAAAACCAATTTTCACTCCACGGTCAGAGAGATGTTTGAAGAAAAATTTGTGTAGAAAACAAATTTGCTACCACAAAGGTAATAAAATCACAACTCCAGGATGCTAGCGTAAATGCTTCTGAGCGCACTGTTCGAAGAAAATTGAAAGAATTAGATTTTAAGGCCTGTCGCCCCGCCAGGAAGCCCAAGTTAACAGCTGCAATGAAAGCAAAGCGCCTGAAGTGGGCCAAACAATGGCAAGACAAAGATGTGGACTTCTGGAGATCGGTAAGATACAGCAATTTAATCAATAATTGATACATTATTATCATTTTCAGTTAAATAAAGCAAATAAACATGGAAGTTTATATATTTTTCCTATTTTTGACAGGTCTGCTTCAGTGACGAAAGCACATTCGAAATTTTGCAGAATAAAGCTCAGTATGTGCGTCGTCGTCATGGAGAAAAGTTTCATCCTGATTGTGTCGTCCCGACGGTTAAACATCCCACCAAAGTGATGATTTGGTCAGTCATCAGCGGCAAGGGCACTGGACGTCTGTACGTCGTCAAAGGAATAATGAGGCAAGATCAGTACAAAGAAGTATTACAAAATCGGTTGATTCCGCAGCTCAGAGAATGGTTTCCAAATGGGGAACCATTCACTTTCATGCAAGATGGAGCTCCCTGCCACACTGCTCGGTCGGTTAAAGCTTTTTTGGCAGAAAAAAATATCCCTCTGTTGGATTGGCCCCATTGAAAATGTGTGGGAGCTGATGAAAAGAGAAGTGGCTAAAGATGTGATTACCAACAAAACCCAGCTCCTAGAAAAGATTATTCATGTGTGGAATCATCATCCTCAAATGCAGGAGACAGTACAATCTTGCATTGATAGCATGCCGCGCAGAATTAAAGCTTTGATAGCGGCTAAAGATGGCTCAACTAAATATTGATTTTTACTACAAACATAAATTTCCCTTTTCTTTAAAACTAAATAAACTTATGCTTTTTTCTAAATTAATGCTGTTTTATTTATGTCAAATAAATAGGTAATTGATTGGATAATATAATATACATATATATATATATATATATTATATATAATATATAATATATATATATATATATATATATATATAGAATAGAGAGAGAGAGAGAGAGAGAGAGAGAGTGAGAGAGTGAAATTCCCCTTCGCCGATATCCCTCATGCACGGACACCCCCCTTGAACGGACAGTTTTTCTCATGGTCCCAATCGAAATTGGCATTGTGTTAACTTCCTCTTGGACGGACATTCTCTTGAACGGACGCGAACACAAAAAAATGTTCTCTTAACCGGACAAAAAAACAATAAAAAATAAACGCCTTGTTTTTTCTGTGGCGCGTATCGCTGTTGCATTTCATAATCGCGCCGCGCGCGCCCGAGTAAACTGGGGATTTACCGAACTTAATTTTTCGGCACACGCGGAAGATTTAATATTAGTCTGACGCCTATACGAAAAAGAGGCAGAGTGGGCGACACATTCATTGTAGAAATTGCTCCAAATAGAAAAATTCTCACGCTTAACAAAAAAATGAGATTGTTAAGTTCACAATAAGGGAAAGTTAAGTGTAAGGTACAAGCTGCTGATATAATTAAACATAAAGAAATCCTTCTAAACAGGTAGATGTCGAACAGCAATTTCAATGAAAGAAGAAGCTTTTTTGACTGGTGATGGTACCAAAATTGACAAGTTGTGTTATAACTGGTTTATTGCAGCTCGCCATAAGGGATTCCTTTGACACGTATGCACATGAATTATTTTTTTTCAAATAAGGTTTTCTGGAATTAGTGCGTTGATTTTCTTTTCATATCAACTCAAAGAGTGGATAAAAGGGGTGAGAGTAACAGTAGGGTTGTCGTGACAAAAATGCAAAAAATTTATTGTTAATGTTTTTTTTCAGGTCCGCTAATACAATGCAGAGCAAAAAGAAATAGCCGAGTCTCTGGGACATTCTACATTCAGTGCTTCTTCTGGTTGGCTTAATAAATTTAGAATCCGCCACAACATAAGTTTTAAAGCGATTTCAGGAGAAGGAGCTTTGGTTATTGCTGAAGAAGATGTTTCATCATTCTGGGAAAAATGCCCTTCTTTAATTAAGGAATATTCACCGAGAGGCATCTATAATGTCGATGAGACAGGTCTGTATTTTAGGGCTCTAGCCAACAAAACGCTAACATTAAAAAAAATAAATATGTGTTGGTGGTAAATATCCTAAAGAGAAGATTACAATTTTGCATTGTGCAAATATGACCGACTGTATTTATAATCTACGATTCAAAAACTCTATATACATATTTAACTGTCGCGTACTTCCTCGAGTGAAACTGTTCTGTATGCATTATGTGATTGTTAGGTACAGAACCCCCGCTTCGAACACGAATTTTTACAGATTCCCGTAGGACTAACATGTTTAGAAAATGATTCCGCCAAGGTAAGTTCTCAAAAATTCTAATATTCAAGGAATCTATTTATTTTGAAAAGCATTAAATCACTTAGCAAAAGGGAAGTCTGGCCAAGTTTGTCAGTAATTGAAAATATTTACGTTAATTTTTCGATTACAAAGCTAAAAAATAAAGAACACAACGTGGTTTTTAGAAATATCAGAAAAGCAACATATTTTTGTTGATTAAAAATTAAGGGTTTCCAGATAGGCTGCTCGAGTTTCCTATTTGGAAATTCTGAAAAAATTATAGAGTCGGAAACAGGTGTATCATAAAAGGAATTTCCAATAAGAGTCGATACGTAACAGAATTATTATATTTAGTTCAATAAAATATAGTAATATATTGACCTGAAAATAAATTATTAAATAATACTTGCTTTAGGGGACGACGTAAACGTACGTACGTAAAGTTGTAACTACCACGTCAGTGTGTAATTTTATTGTCAAATTATTCAACTCTTAGTTGTTCGTATAATGGAACTTAAGAAACCTCAGTAAAGGTTCGATAGGTATTTGTTGAACGTCGGTTGCATCGTCAGACTACTAATCTATTTAGGCATCTACAAAACTCCTCTTGAAGTTGTACAGATGACTTCAAAGAAGACTGGTGAAAATCACTTGGTTCAGTTCTTTTCCAAAAATCCCAGCAGTTCTACAGTAACGTGGTAACATCAAAAAAACAGCGACCCAAACGACGCTTACTTACCAAGTGTACAAGTATGAAATGCGGATTTCAGACCGGTGCACCAATGCAGTTTGTGCTATAAAGATTTGACACTGCGCCATTTTGTTGTGTCATCAACAAGTATCAGACGCGCACGAGTGATAAATTGGAAAAGTGTGTGCATAGAGTTGTGTTCAATATGTCGAAATTTATACCGAACAAAGAGCATTCGCGGACAGCATTAATTTTTGTTTTCATTTGAAGAAAACTGCTGTTGAATCATACCGATTACTTCGAGAAGCTTATGGTGAACATGCTCCATCTCAAGATACGTGTGAACGATGGTTTCGGCGTTTCAAAAGTAGCGACTTCGATGTTGCAGACAAGGAACGTGGAAAACTGCCAAAAAAATACGAAGATGTTTAATTGCAAAGCATTGTTGGACGAAGATGATTCGCAAACATAACAACAAAAAACAACTCGCCGAGCAATTGGGCGTTAAATAGTCAACAAACTGTTTCCAATCGGCTACGAGAGATGAGAAAGATTCAGAAGACCGGTAGATGGGTACCACATGAGTTTGAACGACAGGCAAAAATGGAAAAAAGCGCAAAAACACGTGTGACATTTTGCTCGCTCGGTACAAAAGGAAGTCGTTTTTGCATCGTATAGTTACAGGAGATGAAAAGTGGATTTATTTGAGAATCCCAAGCGCAAAAAATCATGGGTAGACCCAGGCGCACCATCCACATCGACCGCAAGACCGAATCGCTTTGGCAGAAAGACGATGCTCTGTGTTTGGTGGGACCAGAGGGGCGTAGTCTATTATGAGCTGTTAAAACCTGGGGAAATGGTTAATACTAAACGTTTACCAACAACAATTGGACCGATCTGAACCGTTCGCTGCTTTGAAAAAAGGCCAGAATACCGAAAGAGGCAATACAAAGTCATTTTTCTTCATGGCAATGCTCCATCACATACAGCATCGCGACACGTTGGAAGTACTCAGCTGGGGAAGTTCTACCCCATGCGGCTTACTCCACTAGACTTGGCTCCTTCCGATTACCACTTGTTTGCATCGGGATGGGTCACGCACTTGCTGAGCAGCGCTTTGGTTCGTACGCAGATGTGAAAAAATGGCTCGATGAATGGTTCGCAGCAAAAGGGGAAGATTTTTACTGGCGTGGTATTCACAACAATTGCCCCGAAAGATGGGAAAAATGTATAACAAGCGATGGAGCATACTTAAATAAAGCACTTTTATATCCATTTTTATCATTCTTCCGAATTTAACATGTTTTTTCTAGAAAAAAAATCCGCATTTCATACTTATACACCAGGTAATTTAATAAAAATCCATTTAAACTATGTTAAAAATTGTTTTGAAATTTGAGTTTAAAAAACCCGACAACGCAATATATATCAGAATTACTTCTTAATCTTGCTGGATAATGGTGGCTTAAAATATCCTTTAGATAAATCCATAGGATTCTCTGAGAGCAGTCAGTCGCAAATCCTCGAAAAAGCAAAATCTGTGGTACTACCGTCACACCTATGATGGCCCTTGCAGCATTTTTTTATAGGCATATCATACGTCCTGCAGGGAAATCCTTAAAGACGCGTGGTGCAGAAAAACCAACTCATTTCAAAGGGATAAGGGTCTTCTCCACAATAAAAGACTGCTTAAAAAGGGCTGTACCAGGGAGTGACAAGCAAGCCACCTCATAGAGATGTAAAGCATTAACGGGACGTGTATTCCTAGGATGCACCGCTTTGAGGGGAAGGAATTAAGCGGGCTTCATCCATTGAACACTTTCCAGGAAAATTTCTTGTAGAACAGACTCAAGTCGCCAACCATTCCAAAATGTTCCAAGGAGTCAAGGTTGGTGGTCAGCCCTGGCGTTTCAATCAGGCGAACAACTCTCTTCTGAATAGAATCCAACAAATGCAATGTGTTTTGGGATCAGAGCCCCAAAGGGCTCTGTTCCCAGACATACAGGTTGTTGGTCTAATTTGAGCTTTGTCCAGATTTTATGGAATGAAAGTTTTCTAGTTCTAGTTTCTAGCAAATTGAGTGAAAA
>CM032453.1:159233980-159238980 GCA_019049505.1 Pachyrhynchus sulphureomaculatus
TAGGATTCGAAAGAGACTTTTTATTATTTTTATTTTTACTTACAACGTAACGGTTCTATTTTAATTATGTGGCGTCCGTAGGAAAGTTACAATAGTGGTTATCGCAAGAGAAAACATTTATCACTTGACGCTAAACAAATAGTGAAAAATGTTTACGACAGTTTGGTAACAAGAAATTTGAATAAATAAAATGCTTTACAAGAAACCAGTGAACTAACAAAAACCCCAATTTCTACGATTAATGGTATTGTAGGAAAACCATCACTCAGGAACAGGGAAAAAACGGAAAGATTTTCAAATGCGTCATGTAGACGATTGTGAAAGAGACGTCATCAGGAGAAAAAATGTATTCTACGTATGAAGAGCAGTTGATGCCGACACTAGACAAAATACAATAAGACTGGTGCAAGACGGGATCTATATATTGTGGCTGATCAACCCTTCACAGAATTCTCTTAATGGGATTCACGTTCCGAAAAAATCAACAAAAGGCAAGTAATGATGGCGTCACAAAGATTACGAATCTTGCGGCGTGCTTATTTACAAAAAAATAAAAGGTATCAATCAGAGAATTGGCCAATAATTTACCTTGACGAAACATGGTTCGATACCCATGACACTGTGCAAAAAGGGTGTGTTGACAGCAGTACAAAATGTGAGACTAAAGCACCTTCAAATAAAGGTAAACCAATAATCATTTTGCATGCTGGATCTGAAAAGGGCTAGGTTTCAAATTGTCTACTATTATCTGCAAAAAACATAAAAGATTCTACTTTGGATTATCACGAAGACACGACCGCAGAACTTTTTGAAAATTGGTTTCAAAATTCTCTTTTGCCAAATGTTCCAGAACAGAGTGTTATAGTTATGGACAATGCAAGTTACCATAGTCGCCTACTAAATAAGGTTCCTAATATGACGTTGGTTTGAAAAGTCCGTGCAAAGTCCGAGAGATGGCACCACCGACGCGTATCAAGGTCATGTTTAGTTAGTAGCATCTCTTGAATGAACGCACACCAAGTTTCAGCCATATTGGTCTATTTCTTTGTGTTTGGCATTCGTGTGAATCAAAATTTTCGGACTGGCCGTATGGGCACAAGTGTCGCTGAACGTTCTGGACGGTCTGTGGAGGTTACGACTCCAGAAATCATTGATCAAATCCATGATATGGTGATGGATGACAGAAGAGTTAAGGTGCGTGAAATTGCTAGTGCTGTGGGCATCTCGACTGAACGGGTACATAATATTTTGCATAAACATTTGGACATGAGAAAGCTATCCGCAAGATGGGTGCCGCGATTGCTCACGCTTGACCAAAAACGGAATCGTGTGAAGTGTTGCAAGGATGGTTTGCAGCTGTTCCAGAAGAATCCGGAGGACTTTAAGCGTCGTTTCGTCACTGTGGATGAAACATGGATACATTACTATACTCCTGAGACCAAACAACAATCTAAACAATGGGTTACCAAGGGGGAATCTGCACCAAAAAAGGCGAAGACCGTTCCTTCGGCCGGAAAGGTTATGGCGACTGTCTTTTGGGATTCGCAAGGGATAATCCTCATCGACTATCTGGAAAAGGGTAAAACTATTACAGGTGAATATTATTCATCGTTATTGAACTATTTGAAAACCGAGCTGCAAGAAAAACGCCCGCGATTGGCCCACAAGAAAGTCCTTTTCCATCACGACAACGCACCAGCACACACCTCAGCAGTTGTGGTCGCAAAATTAATGGAAATAGGATTCCAACTCGTTTCACATCCCCCCTATTCTCCAGACTTGGTTCCCTCGGACTACTATTTGTTCCCCAATTTGCAGAAATGGCTGGCGGGACAAAGATTTTATTCAAACGAGGAGGTGATTGCAGACACTAATGGATATTTTGCAGACTTGGACAAATCCTATTATTCGGAAGGGATCAAGAAACTATGTTAGAACATCGTTAGACGAAGTGTATAAGCCTAAAAGGAGACTATGTCGAAAAATAAAAAAGGTTTACCCCAAACACATAAGTAGTTTTTATTTTTGCACGGACTTTTCAAACCAGCCTCGTACAGCCAACACCAAATACAGGAATATATGTTAGAAAATGACATTTATTATGACTTTAGTTATAAAAAAAGTGATCTTTTGGAAGTTTTGAAAGCCTATAAATTGAAAAAGAAATATGTTTGTGATAGTATGGCTGAGAAAATGGGACACACTGTTTTGCGGCTTTCTCCGTATTATTGTGTATTTAATCCAATTGAACATATTTGGCATCAAGTTAAATTAAAAATAAGGGCACAAAAATGTTTCTCCTACTTTATGCGTGTCAGTTGTTGAATTAGTAAAAAAAAAAGTTATAAATGATATACCTTGTGAAAGCTGGAAGAATTCCATTCAGCACGTTGTTAAAGTTGAAGATTCATATATTTATGTAAATAATATAAAACCACTGATAATTACCTCAGCTGATGACAGTGATAGTGAAACCGAATTAGGCTTAAGTTAAAATATATTTTTATTTATACAATATGTCCCCTCTTGTAAAGCTCATTTATTCAAACTTTATATTTGTACTTCTTATCCATTTGTTTTTACATGCATCTATAAATAGACATCTCCAAAAACACTTATAATTTTATTTATTTGCATTAATGAATAAAATTCTTAAGTCCATCTCGGCAACTTATCGTAAACAAAGGTCAGAATTTTTATATTGCCCACTTAAAACGGCAAAAATCAGGATGTTATATTTTGGGACAGGCTATAACATTTAATCAATACAATTACCTTGTACATTTTGAACTGGCCTTCTAATCTTCAGTTTTACAGGTAGGAAAGATAGATACTAAGGATCTTGCAGAAGAAAAAGTACTAGAAGATTTTGCTAAACAAATGGATGTTGAAAAAGTAGATGTAACAAATCTACCAATTACAGACATGCAGATTCAGGAAGAAGGAGATGAAGTAATGATAGTTGTATCTTTGTATAATGAAAAAAAATTGCGTTTTTATAGATTGGATTCAAATACATTCGAGTATACATATGAAATGAACATACATACAGGTACTACGCTATTTTCTCTTCATTTATCGCCGATATCAGAAAATTTTTATATTTTTGATCAGCGGGGCAACCTCCAAGTTTTTTCTATTTGTTGCGGATTTAGGAGTATCCTATTTAAGTGGTTGCTTTTTAAAACCGTATTTAGAAAAATATAAAGATTTTTTTGTATTTAACAGTGATGTTACTGTATTGTATAAAAGAAAATTTGATAATGTACAAGAGTACATGGAGAGGAAGAAACAAAGGTTGGAGTCTAAATAAACTTAGTTTTAGAAAATTTGTTTTTTTTTTTTTTGGGTAACGTTTGTTTGTTGAAGAAGGATCAGTTTTCTCTCAATCGCCACAGTCTCCGCGGAATTTATTCGATGTAACAATAAAGGTCAGGATATCATTCCACGCTCGGATGTTGGTCTTCTCCTTCTGGAGCATTGCCCATCCAAACACTTCAAGTCAGAGTCTATTCAGCGCATGAGAAGTGCAGATGCAGTGGATTTCCTCATCCTCCAGATAACTCAAGTACATCTGGTCGTTCTCCACACCTAATAGTATTAAATGCTTTCTCAACCTACACAATGTCCCGTAAGAATATACACAAGAGGTTTAGGCGACCATATAAATAAAATTGTTGATTTGCCTACATTCTATGTTCTCATCGCTTCCTTAAGGACCGATAGGCTCATACCTGTTATTTGGATACACTTGAAGTGGTGCGGGCCCCTGAAGGAGAGTCACGGCCCCACTACCCCTGATGTCCTCCTAGATAGCTTATCCAAGGGCGTCCTTGCCCCCTTGGATTAGTGCAGAGTTCATCCAGGGTTTCAATTACCATAAGTTCCGCTTAACTGCTCAAGGAGATGTACACTACTTGCTCGCAATACGTAGCGACCTCCTTCACAGTAGATGACAGAAACGTCTGCCTGCAAAAAACCGTAGTGTACTAGCCCAAAGAGAAGCTTTTACGCACATCCGTAATTTGTAAATAAATTCCTACCTCCTCTGACTCAAGTTCAATACTGAAAATACAGCTATCGCTACAAAAACAAAACGAAGCCGGCTTGCTATCGCTGGATCGTCAAAATTATTTTTCTTATTGTAGTTTCACATACAACTTCTGCCTACGCGGCACCTCTGAAAAACTCGACGAGACATATTTTAACAATCCAGCGGTAGCCATTCGACTTGGTTTTTGTAGCGATTTTTTGTTTCACCTCTTTGTCTTTCTGTAGAGATAGCTATATTTTCTGTGATTTTATTTATTCACGATTCATAAATACATGCCAAAGTGTCTTGGGAGAAGTTGAGCTCTTGTTTGTTCCACTGTTTCTGGCTAAGAATCGTAAATAAAAATACACATTAAGCCTTTAATGATCCTCTTAGAGCGAATTCATAACCTCAGGGCTTAATTCGCTACGGCACTCAGAAAGTTGCAATTGACTTTATGGCGACAGTGCCGATATGAGTCCCGTCAGGTCACTTTGTAATCTAGTGTGATTCCTAAATATTTAATACTGGGCACCAAGGTGAATAGTTGGTACCAATATACTTATAAATTAAAACTGTATTTAAATTAAAAATATCCGAGTAGATTATTTTATAAAGAATGTAAAAAAAATGGCATTGGCATGAGCAACTTATTCTCGCAAATTTGGGAGTTTTTAAGAGAGTATTTGCAAGGGGACTAACATTAATTTTTAAAATTTTTCATCTGAATTCCCCTGACCCGCTCCTGTTCTTTATGTCATCTTTCCAGAGTGGTTAACATTTGGATTATTCGTCTCATTGAAGTGCCATATCCGATACGGATGCATAGAGATATTAGAATAGAGTAGGTGATGTATTGACCCTGATTTAAGCGAAAGCGTAGCCTCGTTAAAAAGAGAAAGAAATAATATGAGTCATTCTGTCTCTCTTACTCTTCCTTGTTCTTCATTAGCTCCGGACGAAATAC
>CM032453.1:159243980-159286480 GCA_019049505.1 Pachyrhynchus sulphureomaculatus
AATTTTGAAAAAAATTCTGGAATACTCTCCACATGGTGTAGATTGAACGAAAATTATATTAATAATTTATCTGTTATATAAGAAAAAAACAAAAATTTCAAGGTCATCAGTTTTCAATAAAGATCCGAAAAAAACTTTGTTGAAAATTCATTTGAGGTGTGTTTTGTGAAGTCGTAATTCATTTGAGGTGTGTTTTGTGAAGTCGTTGATTATTTTATACGTCCGTAACCAAAAATTTTTAATTTAAAAGCAATCAACGTACGGAACACTAATTGTGCAAGTTCAACTTGCACTTGACCAGTTATTTTATGTTTATAGAGCATCAATCCTGATCCAAAAATATCTCTTTAATTTTTTTGGAACTGAAGGGAGTACCAGAATTTTTTGTGCGACTGTTACTTGGCCGGTTTTTTTATTTTTACATGCGCAGAGTAAAACCCTAACATAAGCGCCGCTTAGCGGTAATTGTTAACTCGCTGAACAATGTCTTTATGGGTATGTGGTCTTAAACAGCCCCCATCAAGGGGCAGGTATGCCTTCATAATTAAGCTTACAGCAGCTGGAGATGCAAATTATTATATCTTACTTATCCTCGGTGCTAGTACTCCGATAAGTACTTTGCATTTTGTTTATTTTTATTTTATTTACTTTATTTCAAATTACATGCATTTACACACGCGTACAAACAAAACATAAAATGAAATGACGTCAACATACAAAAAAGGAAATATTCATTAAATTTGATACAATTTACATAAACAGTTACATACTTTACATGTTCAAATAATCATTAATACTATATAGTTCTAAATCTAACAGTAATTTTTTCACCATTTTTTTAAACATTTTTTCAGTTGACGCATTTTTGCTTCTATCATCTAATTTATTAAAAAAGTTTAACCCCATATAATAAACGCTCTGCGACTGAACAATTTATATTTGTTGTTCTGGTATTATAATTGTGCTCTCTCCGCATTCCCAAGCTTTCCTCGAGACGTTAAAAAAACATAAGAGTGTCTAGTATGTATAAAGCAAACACAGTTAATATACCCCCTTGACTTGAACACACCCCTGCAAGACTGCAAATGAGACATTCCACTTAAAATTCGTAAAAGCCGCTTTTGAGAGACGAAAATACCTTGGGCTGTCAAGCTTGACGCTCAAAATATTATACCAAACCTCACTGTTGATTCAAAATTTGCAAAATACAATGTTCTCTTTGCAGGCTCAGACAGGTATTTAGATACAAACCTAAGACAGAAACAAATTTTATTTTATTTATTACTGAGATATTCAATATGTGCTGACCAATCCAGGAATTCATCTATTTTCAAGCCTAAGAATTTTGTGTTGCTCTGGCATGGGTACTGATTATTGTCTAAGCTAACAGCTTCAGGTTTTTCTTTTTTATTTAATTTGGTTCTAAAACGGATCATGTTAGTTTTTTCTTTATTTATTATTAATTTATTATTTTCAAGAAAAAAATCTTCTGCCTTTGATATGACTTCAGGAATTTCGCTCCCTGCCACAAGCAAGTTTGTATCATCAGCATAAGATATAATTCCATTATACTGTATACCAGGGGTGCTCAAACGGTCGATCGCAATCGACTAGTCGATCTCGAGTGCTTTTTGAGTCGATCTCGAGAAAAAAATTCCGATATAGAACTATTCACAGATTTTGTTTTAGGTAACTAAAACAAAATGTAATGAATAAACTACTAAAATTTATTCGATCCACAATTAGGCCAGAATAACCCCCTCATCACTTAATTTTATCGTAATAACCCCCTGCTAGCGGCAAAAGGCGGCTTTATCAAAGGAACGCGCGGTACTTGTCAAAGAAAAGCCGCGTTTTTGATTCCCGCCGATTTTTCTAGAAACTTCGGGCGGCGTGTTTGACGGGAACATTCGAGACTTCGTTCGCGCCGATATAAATGTCGCGCCTGCAGGAATAGGAGTCAGTCTGAGTTGTAACTCGAAGGCGATACATCGATACAAAGTTTATTAATAAATAGCCCAAAATGAGTGCGGCGAAGAAAAGTAAAACTTATCATTTTAATAACGATTGGGAGGAAGAATTTTTCTTTTGTATGGTAAAGGATAAGTGCATTTGTCTCATTTGCCGTGCATCAGTTGCAATATCTAAGCGTGGGAACTTACAGAGGCATCATAAAACGGTTCATAAAAAACTATGAAAAGGATTTTCCGTCACAGAGTGAATTAAGAAAACGAAAAGTATGTGATTTGATAGCTTGCTAGAAAAAAGAACAAACCATGTTCACAAGACCAGCCAAACAATCAAAAGCTGCAACGATCGCGTCATTTAAAATATCTCATATATTGGCGAAAACAAGAAACCATTTGATGATGGATTGGTTCTGAAGGAAGCATTTATTGAAGCGGGTGAGACTTTATTTGGAAATTTTAAAAATAAAACAGAGATTATGTCTGCTATTAGAGAACTTCAGTTATCTCGTCCGACTGTCACAAGGCGCGTTGAAGTCATGAGTCGGAACATGGGAGATAAACTAAAACATGATATCATGGAATGTACGTACTTTTCTTTACAGTTCGACGAATCCACCGATATGACAGACACTGCCCAGCTGTGTATTTTTATTCGAATGGTATTCAATGACATGTCGGCTAAGGAAGAGTTTTTGACAATGATTCCTCTGAAAGGAAAGACCCGTGGAGAAGATATATGTGACGTTTTCTTCAATTTTGTAACAAACTACAAGCTACCAATATATAAACTAGTGTGCATTACAACCGATGGAGCACCAGCAATGACTGGAATCGAAAACGGTTTTGTGGCATTATGTCGCGCTAATGATGATTTCCCTTCATTTTTCTCCTTCCATTGCATTATACATCAACAAGTTTTGT
Source organism: Pachyrhynchus sulphureomaculatus (assembly GCA_019049505.1). Taxonomy (NCBI): domain Eukaryota; kingdom Metazoa; phylum Arthropoda; class Insecta; order Coleoptera; family Curculionidae; genus Pachyrhynchus; species Pachyrhynchus sulphureomaculatus. The sequence continues at coordinate 159,246,872 of CM032453.1, forward strand.
GTTCAAAAGTTCTAAACATGGAGGAGATTATGGGCATTGCAATAACAATAACAGCTTTTCTGGACGAAAGAGGTGATGACACTCAGATGCTGAAAAAACGGAAAATGGCTGACGGATTTGGCATTTTTGACAGACATCACAATGCATTTAAACACCATTAATTTGGAGCTTCAAGGTAAAGGAAAAATTATTATTGAGATGATTAGCGCAATAAACGCATTCAAAAGTAAATTGCAACTTATGATAGATCAACTGAAAAGAAAGGATCTGAAAAATTTTCCGTCTTTGAAAGCAAGGATTCCTCAGTTGAATTATGATATTTATGAGGCAGAATTATCAAATATTTTGGGCCAATTCGAAATACGTTTTTATGATTTCAGTAAATTGGCAAATATCGCATCATTTATGAGTTATCCTTTTTCGTGTAAAAACATTGAGGAATTAGCTACTGAAATAGCAAGTCAGTTTAACATGGACTCATGTTCTGTTGAAAATGAGTTAGTGCAGATTATATCAGATATACATCTCAAAGCCACAGCATCTGATACAAAATTCTGGTGTTTTATATCTGAAGATAAATATCCGAATCTAAGGCAAATCGCCCTTCAACTGACGGCAATGTTTGGGTCAACTTACTTGTGCGAGTCTGCATTTTCTGAAATGAAGATAATTAAGTCAAAATATCGCAATCGACTAACTGACGAACATATGTCATCATGCTTCCGATTAACACTCGGTAATTACGTACCATCTTATGAAAAATATGCTGAGGACATGCAGTGCCACGCTTCAACAACCAAAGTCATTCTTTAGTTAAGTTTAGACACTAGAACTCGTTTGTTTTGTAAGAACCAATAAACTCGCAATTTTGAATAATTTTGAGTGTTTTCATTGACATTTTAGAGCAGACCTACACTTACCTTAACCTAAAAAATGCATATTGTGCGGAAAAAAACTAATATCTATGCCACGATACACCCTACCTAGACGACAATCCTGCATCACACTTACTTGCAGCCTCTCAGAGTCGATCGATCGTAGTCTAACAATATTGAGGTAGATCGCCAGCAGTTCAAGTTTGAGCACCCCTGCTGTATACTATTAAAGTTCACTTTTAAGTTCAGATCATTTGTGAAAATTATGAATAAGAAAGGGCCCAAAATACTCCCTTGAGGAATTCCCACTTCATTTTGAAGTATCTCTGATTTAAAACATGACTCTTTATTTTGTATCACTACTCTCTGTGTTCTGTTCTTCCCATATGTGCGAACCATTTGAGAGCATTTCCTCTTATTCCATACAGGTCCAGTTTTCTCAAAAGTAACTCTCTGTCTAAGCAATCATAAGCTTTTGAAAGATCTAGAAAGAGACCCATCGCCATTTCACCTCCCTCCAGGTGTCCCAAGACAACCTGCACAAACTGGAATACTGCTGTCTGTATTGATCTTTTTTTCTATATATCCATGTGGTGTATCTGTTAGCAGATCACATTCTCTCAAAAAACCAACTAATCGATCACGCATGACCAATTCAAACAGCTTCGAGAATCCCGGTAAAAGACTAATCGGTCGATAATTATCCAATACATCTGGGTCCCCTTTTTTATAGAGTGGTTAATTACAGCAAATTTTAATTGGCAGGGAAAAATACCTTCTCGTATAGAATTATTAATTATATAACGAAGAACTTTTGTGATAACAGGAATACTGAGCTTAACTAAACTTGTAGGAATCTCATCGTCTCCACTATTATGTTTGTTTTTTTATTTTTGTTGACAATTGCGAAATTTCTTTGAGAGTGACCGGTTTGAGATATAGGGATCTCCTATTTGGCTGAATTTGCGTATCCCATTTAACTTTCTTCATGTTCTGTACTAGTTTAGGTACAATACTTAATAAAAAATCATTGTATTTATTTGAGAGTACGTCCGGATTTCCTGTCATCACAAAATTGTTTGTTTTTGCTTTACCGGTAATTTCATTATATATGGACCACTTATACTTCTGAAAGTAGCTTGTAACTGTAAATAAAGTACTTTTGAAAGTAATTGACAACAGCTCTTGGGGTATATAGCCATTTTAATTCTAACCTGAACCACTTAAAATATAGCTATTGCTAATAAAAAGACGAACACGTGGAATAAAATGTCACTGCAAAACAAAGTCGGCTAGCTATTGCCAGATCGTTAAAATAGACCTCGTTTAAGTTTCTGAGAGATGCCGTGTAAGTAGAAGTTGTATTATACATAACCATAATAGGGAAAAAGATGCGCGGCATCGCACAGTGTCTCGACTAGTACAAGCTAGCGGGACAATATTATTTCTTCACTTATTTCAATTGTTTATGTATATTCCAGGTATCTTAAGCTATTTTAAGAAAAAAAAAGTTGAAAAATGTGTACTGTATGTGTATTAATCGAAATATGTAGCTGCAAGACGGAAGTGGTTTACTAATGTGTCTCATTTGTTCACTATTGTCGCTAATTGTTCTTTAATTAGCTACATACGTCTATCTACTCATTATGTGTGAAAAGCACAATTATGTTTGTTTACAAAGAAATTTCTAGGAAAAAAATAAAAATCATAATGATAGTACCCACATTTACTAATTTACAAAATATTATTTCTTTTAAAATAAATTAGTCCAATAACAGTATCTATATATCAATTATTTACAATAACAAGGTGTATAAGTAAAAGAAATATAATATTAAATAATTTATATACTAAGGCATGAATTATAAGCAACTACAACACACAATAAAATAAGAATAATAATTACAATAAAAAAATACTTAAAATCACCATCAGATGTGTCGTCATCACCGCTCTCCCATTCAGTAGAATATTCTGAAAGTAAATAATCCTTCTCATTTAATTCGTGATGATGACTTACTGATGGTGTTTCGGATGGCAATGAAGGTGGGATAATCAACTGCAGAACCTCCGATGGCAAAGAAGTAAATTTTCTTCGCGGTAATTCTCTATACGAGTTGATAACAGGATCAGACGTAATTAAAAGCATTCTCAAAAGATCTGTATTTGTGGCAATACGTGACCGCTTCCTGGTGTGCCGTTCACGGAATCTACGACAGTCTTTATTTCTTGCCTCCTGGGCTTCTTCGGAGAGTTGTCCAATGGGAAGAAGAAAAGACTTTATAACTTCCGCGCTGTGTACAAGAATTTTATGCACAGTAACGGGCATGGAATACCACGAATACAGATCAAGGTATAATTTTCTAGTATCAACACAAAACTTTTCGAATTCTATATAATTTATGTCATATCCCGATGACAAAGTTTTACGTCTAATCCTGTAATTTCGCTGCTCAATTCAGCTTTGGAAAAAAATCTACGTGCTGTGTTTCCATCGTTTGTGTTACCATACCCAGGTTTTGGTTTATCTACAATGAGACCCATACGATCTTTAAACACTTTTTGTATCTCTTGTGAGCGTTCCTTCACAATAGCTTTGTCGTTATCTCCCCTGACTTGCCACTTTTTTATTTCTAAACGATAGCTGATGTGAAGCAAACATTCAAACGTGCGGATCCATGCAAGTAAAGTAGATAAACCAAATGCAAGGCGTTCTTCGTTGCTGGGATATTTCTTTGACTCCTCGTTCATAGTAGACGGGATGGCACCGCAAATATAACACTTTTGTGTTGAACTTGTGTCTGTTAAGGCATTGCACACTTTGCCATCAGTCATTGTCAACAACAAATCGTGTTTAACAGAGATTTGAGATCCAGCAACGTTACATAATGTTGGAAGAAGCTGACTTACTTCATCTAAAATTTTAGAAGTTGCTTCTTTCGTAAACTCTTTTGTCTCCTTGGCAAAAATAAACTTAATAGGACGGCAATATAAAGTAGAGGACGGTCTTGGATTTTGCCAGATCACAGTTTCGCCATCAAGCAGTCTCAAAGGGACAAATGAGTATACGAACAAAAATTCGTCTGTAGCGTTAGTGTTTTCAAATTTCTGCTTATACGTGCTATGCCCCGAACTCCCATCACAGCCCCATTTGCTTACCAACGTATAATATGAATGAGGTAACACACTTCTAATGACTTCCGTCTGAGCTTTAACTAATCGTTCAGCCGTTTTATCCAAAATCGCGTGAAGTTTAATTTCAGCTCGAGATTTAGTCACAGAAATATATTCGTCAGAAGGACAACAAGAAGCTTTGGACTTACCTAAACTATAAAACGATGGATACACTTGATGTCCCGCTTTCATTGACCATTTTCTTGTTTGTTTATATGAGTGAGAAGTCGATTTCGAGTCCACATAATAAGCTAAAGCTTCATCTGGTGTTAACTGCCGACTTTGTTCAGAACACTTATTCTTTTCTCTAGTTACACTGACCGCGACGTTATGGATCTGTTTAGCAACACTTCGATGCCCTTCTTTTCGAGTAGCTAAGTCAGCTGCTGTAATAAACTCACTTGCACTTCGCGATTCCAAAAGATCTTCTACTCTCCGTCTCTTCGTTTTCGTTGATGAGTCTTCAAATGATTTTCTGGATCGCCATACGAAAAGAGCCGCTGATGATGTTGAAGTGCACGGCTGGTTAACACACATCTTTATTTCGATTCCGGATCCCTCTAACCAATCTTTATGTTTGATTAGAAACATTTCTTTGTTACACTTTAAAGAAGTCCACTTTTGATTGAATTTTGCTGAAAGGCTTGATATTTTCATTTTGAGTCGTTTTAGAGAATCGTCAGAAACATCAGACTTATTGAATTTTTCACTTATATAATAAAAAATGCCACTGTTTCGTTCAGTTTTGTCATGTTTTAGCTATTTTTCAAAAAACTCCATTTTCGTCATAGTCACGACTCGTTCTGAAAAAAATAAAATAATTTTACTTTCGGGCCTTTTCGGGGTCTAATATATATGAATCTGCGCCTAAAGTTGTAGGTATTACATATAGAAAAAATCTAGGTGGATAAAAAAGTTGCTACTTTTAAAGTTTACAATTAATGTAAAATTTACTGGATTTATCTATACATTTACAAATTGATATTACACCAAAAATATACATATTTTTTATAAAAAATATAAGTCATAATAGAGTACATACCTTCAACAGAATATTCCATCACAAAAAACTCGTTTCACTTTGCTACCAATTTTAAAATATGTTATCACAAGTGTGCAACTCATTTGCAAATGAAAATGACCTCTCTTATAAGGGTTACTTTGACCCCCTGATAAGATACCTTTATGAGGTGATAAACAAATTAATTCTTGGAATTCGTTAAATGGGGGGGGGGGGGTTGTTTACAAGTCGTTATCAGTGGTTCCTGGAAATTACGTCATGAATATTGTCCCGCTAGCATGTTCTTGCCGAATCACTGTACATCGGTACCCAGCCAGCTTTGTTGTACTGCCACGTTTTGTTTCATTTGTTGTCTTTTTGTGGCTATAGCTATATTTTTGGTGTCTGAACTTTCTTAATTTAAGAAAATTTAAGTAAAAAATCTATAAAAAAAAATGTATTACATATTTTATATTTAAATACAGTACTCTATAAAATACAAGTAAATTATATCAGTAAACTAACTCTTAACCTACATTTCTCTTAAAATTGTTTTCTTCAATTTTTAATGAAGAGTAGGTTATAAATTAACTTCTTAAAATCTTCAGGTTTCCCAGCTATCTTGCATCAAAAACGACCACTGTACAAAAATTAAGGAAAATATTTGTGAAAAAATAACAGCACTCAATGCTGCACTTTTCTGACTGCAAAAAATACTGTCAAGACTTTTAACAAACGGCATTTTTACATTTATTTTACAGGTTCAAAACATTATTTATACAATAAAATGAAGGTATCTGATGCTGTCTGAATAGCACTTCAGATTAATTTTCGGTCTCCAAAGAAGTACACAATAGATTACTACAAATCTCTTAAGGTATTTCTTACGAGTAAGCATTATAGATTCACTGCTTCAATATAAAGATAGCCAATATGGAGTATTACCATACTTAATCATAAAAGTTTCAGATATTTAAGATAAAAGATAGAAATCCATACTTTTTCTTCGATCAAAAGCATAGGTTTTTTACATTTTTTGTTGTCGCATGTACAGTCCCTGGCCAAATTATTAGACGCACTGCAAGATTTCATATAAAATATTAATTACCGAGTGATATTGTACCGTTTTATTATTTTAAATTGATTTGTTTTTTATTTTTATATTATCCAATCAATTACCTATTTATTTGACATAAATAAAACAGCATTAATTTAGAAAAGCATAAGTTTATTAAGTTTTAAAGAAAAGTGAAATTAAGGTTAGTAAAAGTCAATATTTAGTTGAGCCACCTTTAGCCGCTATCAAAGCTTTAATTCTGCGCGGCATGCTATCAATGCAAGATTGTACTGTCTCCTGCATTTGAGGATGATGATTCCACACATGAATAATCTTTTCTAGGAGCTGGGTTTTGTTGGTAATCACATCTTTAGCCACTTCTCTTTTCATCAGCTCCCACACATTTTCAATGGGGTTCATATCAGGGCTATTACCCGGCCAATCCAACAGAGGGATATTTTTTTTTTTCTGCCAAAAAAGCTTTAACAGACCGAGCAGTGTGGCAGGGAGCTCCATCTTGCATGAAAGTGAATGGTTCCCCATTTGGAAACCATTCTCTGAGCTGCGGAATTAACCGATTTTGTAATACTTCTTTGTACTGATCTTGCCTCATTATTCCTTTGACGACGTACAGACGTCCAGTGCCCTTGCCGCTGATGACTGACCAAATCATCACTTTGGTGGGATGTTTAACCGTCGGGACGACACAATCAGGATGAAACTTTTCTCCATGACGACGACGCACATACTGAGCTTTATTCTGCAAAATTTCGAATGTGCTTTCGTCACTGAAGCAGACCTGTCAAAAATAGGAAAAATATATAAACTTCCATGTTTATTTGCTTTATTTAACTGAAAATGATAATAATGTATCAATTATTGATTAAATTGCTGTATCTTATCGATCTCCAGAAGTCCACATCTTTGTCTTGCCATTGTTTGGCCCACTTCAGGCGCTTTGCTTTCATTGCAGCTGTTAACTTGGGCTTCCTGGCGGGGCGACAGGCCTTAAAATCTAATTCTTTCAATTTTCTTCGAACAGTGCGCTCAGAAGCATTTATGCTAGCATCCTGGAGTTACCTTTGTGGTAGCAAATCTGTTTTCTACACAAATTTTCTTCAAACATCTCTCTGACCGTGGAGTGAAAATTGGTTTTCTACCGCATCTTTTCTTTCTTTTCGGGCTTAATTCCTTCCCTGACTCAATTTTCTATTTTATGCGTCGTACACTAGCTTCAGAAACCTCCAATCTTCGTGATATTTCTCGGTTTGTAAATGTTTTCGCAATCACACGGGCCTTCACTTCAGCTTTTTTACGTGGTGAAAGATCGCCTTTTCTACCCATAATGAAAATAGTCCAATTACTTTTTTAAAACACTGCATACAAAATAAACTAATAACCGAGTAGTATAAAAACTGTTAAACAAACAATCACAGTCCATAAAGCCACAGAAACACGTCCGTACCTGACTCGATTCCGATCGCGACTGATACAGGTTTGTACTTGTTTACGTTCATGTATCACTTTGTCAACACAATGTTGCCATATGTTAAAAATAAATACAAATATGTAGTCTACAACAATTCTTTTAAATAAAAATCAATAATATTGTAGTTTAAATATACCATTATTGCATAAAAAACTCTTAAGAAACATAAAATTACTAAAAAAAAAATACAGTGCGTCTAATAATTTGGCCAGGGACTGTACATTAAAAAGTAAAAAGTCGCAAAAAAATATATACATAAAAAAATTACTTTGCTTTCGTTTGTTCAAATATGAAGGCAGTTTACCTCCTAGTTGTTGCAAAACTATTAGAAAAATATTACGTTTTCATATATTTTATGAAGTGAATTTTTGCTGTGGCAATGTAGCTTGAATAAAGCGCGCGGGGACGCGGGCTTTTTTAAATTTTGAATCACATAGATGCATTGTACTGATCGGACTTTGCTTTAAAAGATAGCAGAATAAATCCATGCCTTGCACTCATATTTATTCAGTTATCAATACTTAGTAGTTGACATATTTTTAATAAATAATCCAAAGTATCGTTTTAATTAATTATACATAATTTTTTATTGTGTATCATATAAAAGTATCAAGGTTATTATAAATAACATGTGAGTGCATGTGGCTGGAAGCAAGCGAGAAGTCACATTGCCACATTCATTATACCCTAAAAACCAAATTATTTTGGGTCGTTCTCTAACATAATGTTCTCTCTATCTTCATGTAAGAAATACCTTAAAAAATAGGTTTTGCAAGATTGTCAGGTGATGTAATAAATCTTTACAGAGGTAGGCTAATACATATGAACATCTCTGTGGCATTGTAACAAAGAAGTATGTAACCAGCTTTAAATATAACTTACTGGAGAGTGAGGAAAACACTGTTCCATCTGTGAGTGTTTTCTGTCCAAGTGGCCCCTCACCACCAACATCCACTCAGTCAAACTTCACAAATGTGTTTACTGGAACGAGAAGGGGACTATCTACATCAACAGTGGTCCAAGTGATCCCCACCAATCGTTGGCAGCTTCTGGTAGCTGGCGACTGGCTCTTAATCACTTTACAACTTTAGAAGTACGTCCTACTTAAGAATGAGAAAAACATTGCCTACACTGTCAGCCCTTTCTGGTCCAAGAGACCCTTCCACCAACTGCAATATGCAGGAAGATACCTTCATCGGCCACAACAAACCTCATAGTTCAGCAAGGAGCAACAATGAAAGTTGTAGCTTTTGTTACAGAAAATTATACTGTTGTTTTCGGTGTGGCAGCAGAATGTGGAATGTAGTCTAACCATATAAACTTGATGCTACAAAAGTATACTGACTTGCCGAGATCTATCCCATCGTCATGATGCAGGACGGGAAGTGTGTCCATTGCCAAGCAACGTGTGTAAGAAATCACTAGGGAGGAAAAGATTGCTTGCAGGCAACATCAAGTCTCCGTCCTCGAGACTGTGGTAGATGCAAAAGGGACCCTTTATGGCCCTGGAATTGATGAGTCCATGTAAGTCCGAAAAAATAAATTTTATTCGTCAAAAACATCGGCTTGAAACTTTAAATGTGATTATCTCGAAACTGTTGAGTAAGATATCATGGAAACCATTTCACGATTTAAAATTTCACCTGCTGAACAAAGGAATTTTTATCTGGACCAAAATTTCAAATTTTTAACCAAAAAAAACGAATTCTTGGTACCTCTAAAATCGAAATTTTTGGAAAAAATCATTGCCATTTTAAATATTAAAATTTTGCTATATCTTTTGGTCACGAGGAAGCCATAGTGATATACTAATGAAATCTTTGCTATTTTTTGCTCTCAGATAGGCTGTTCCAAAGTTATCGTGCTCACCACAAGCCCTGACGAAAAAAGAGATGTTTTGAGGCAGTAGCTATATTTCTGCCAGTTTTCAAGATTTCCTTATGAAAATATTTATACAAGTACCTGAAAACATGTACTAATAGGTACTCTTTAGTGCACTTAAATAAAAGGTTGTCAACATAGCTAAAAACAAATCATGAAAACCCCTTAATTTTCCTTCATACAAGTAGATATATTCCCTTAAGGTACTTGCTTCTAATTCAAGCTACTGAAAGTAGGTTAAACTACTAAAAGTAATACATCTTTTTTAAAAATTATAGTTAACTCATTAAATTGCCTCGCAAGCTAACTGCTGTCACAACTATTGTCAAGTTCTAACATTCAGTCAGTATTGCACTCTTGTAATTTTTTAGGCTAAATAAACTTTAAAAGGATACATCTCTTAGTTCTCTTCTTGTACATAATACGGTACCCACATTCACGGCAACGGATAGGGTCTCTAGGTCTTATTTCATTTCATGGTGACATTCTAAAAAATCATTATTGTACATTAACACGTAAAACAATTCCATATTGCTTAATTTTTTTTGTACTAATATTAAGCTAGGAGATAAATTATCACAATCAAAATAAAAAAATTATAAAATTAAAAAAAAATCACAAAAATAGTTAAACCGCAGGTCATCATCTAGTGTTGTTTATAAAATAATTGTTATCTTGTATATCTTATTGAAACCAAGAATAAGAATGAACTTCATAAACAATTAGATTGAATATAATCAATAACAACCTGGTAAAGAATAAGAAATATACATTTTAATACCAATATCTGATACTTAAAAACATCCACTGACACGATAAGCATAATTTAGCGACTATATCACAGAACAATATTCTAAGATGTTATAAATCTAAACAATCACAGAGACAAGCACTACTTGACCTCTCATATGCTTATAGGTTGTTTTAATCAGTCAGTCAAAATTTCACCGAATCCACCATATCACCACTCACACGGTCAGATAATTCTATTGAAACAACACCTGTTGAGAAAGCGAACTTGTTGGCTGAACTCTTTGCTTCACATTCTACTGTCGATTTCCAAGGAAAAACACCACCTACTATGCCCATAGTGCAAGTCAAGATGCCCGATATTGTTTTCAGACAGCGTATCATAAAGCGTATTTTAATGAAGCTAGATACCAAAAAAGCTTCTGGCGCTGACGGAATACCTGCCATAGTTTTCAAAAACTGTGCGAGGGATCTAACACCAGTTTTCTGTAGACTTTTCAACCTATCCTACAGAAAGAGAATATTTCCATCCTGCTGGAAATGTGCCACGGTTCAGCCATTACCCAAAAAAGGCAAGAAGACCTTGCCAAATAACTACTGACCAATCGCACTGCTTTCGATAATATCGAAAGTCATGGAAAAGGCTATCAATCAGCATCTTCTAAAATATCTTGAAGGATTCAACATTATTAGCGATGACCAATATGGCTTTCGTAAAAATAGATCAACAGGAGATCTTCTGACTTATGTAACACACATCTGGAACAATGCAATTGAACACTTTGGAGAATCTCGAGCGGTTGCTCTTGACATATCCGAGGCATTCGACTGTGTTTGGCACGATGGGCTGTTGGCTAAGCTATGCTCTTATGGTATAGCTGAGAAGATCTGTTTGTGGCTCTCTGGCATAGCAAGGAGAGCTTCTCAAAAGTTGGGAATATTATTTTGAACCAGAAAGCTTTACACTCCACAACAACTGTTAATTCTTTACAAGGCTCAAATTCGACCAACTATGGAATACTGCTCCCATGTTTGGGGCTCTGCTTCCAGACACTGCATTTGTTGGATTCTATTCAGAGAAGAGCTGTTCGTCTGATTGGAGACCCGGAACTGACCGGTGGCCTTGATTCGCTGGAACATCAAAGAACGGTTGGCGACTTGAGCCTATTCTACAAGTATTTTCATGGAAAGTGTTTGAAGGATGTGGTCCACTTAATTCCTCCCAGAGCGGTGCATGTTAGAAGTACATGTAGCGCTAATAGTTCACATCCATATGAGGTTCAGCTTGTTACTCCTTGTACAATGCTTTTCAAGCAGTCTTTTATATGGAGAAAATCATCCCTTTGGAGTACTTTACCCAGGACTGTGTTTCCCACCAAGTACAATTTACAGCGATTCAAGAACAATGTGAATCACTTTCTCCGCACACATGTCGCTCCTGTGGCTCTTTAGGGACTTCCCTGCAGCACGTGTGCTAGACCCATAAAAAAAATAAAAATAATAATAAAACTATCTACTCCGACATATTTCATAACAATACCTTTAAGGCTCACAGAAAAAATTACCCAACGCTCATTGATTGAAAAAGGTTTATTATTAATAACTGAATTAATAATAGTATAGATTGTGCTAACCAAATTCTGAGGTTTATGGAAACTAATTAATTGAATTATACTAAAGCACATTAGGTTAAAAAAAAAATTGCGCCATTAAAAATTGACAATAAATTTGGAAAATATACATGTATGTTAAAAATTTTACTTTATTAGTTCAAATACCCTTTTAATTCCCGATAAAGTATGTATCCGTACCATTTAAAAAATATAACAAATCACACAAAAACGTTTTAACTTACCGCCGCAAATATATACCATTGGAGCTTTCGTAGTGCTTGGATCCTTACTTGAGCCTTCCGACATATTCTGGATCAATAAATTTCAATTTTTAAAGAATCTAAAATATTTCTAACAAAATCACTAACTTCAGTTTTTCAATTACAATCCTTGTAAATCTACAAATTCACATTCCCAAACATTATAAAAGTGGGGTTAGATTCGATTGAAATTTGACATTTGGTCTGCTAGTTTTCTCTTTCATCTTATTTTTTCAATGTCTAGATCTTTTTTCTAGCATAAGTTGAAAAAGGATAGAAAACCTATTTTAAATATCAGCGGCGGGTATAACAAACACATACATATATGAAAAAATCTAATGTTTTCATTAAGTTTTCTTTAGATGAACGGCGTGTATTTTGTGTAAAGATAGATATTTTGAAGAAATCAACAATAGTTTTTCTAGATAATTTTAAAATTACAGGGATAAAATGAATAATTTCAAAATAACAAATTAATTATTAAATTGGTCCGAATCTACTTCACTGTATAATAAAGGCAACCATGCCACGCCCCTGTTGCTGATTACATGCGTAGTCTAAGGACGGGAAATTATCGATACTAAATTATCGATAACTGATTTTTTATAAGATAAATACAACGAAAAATTATCCATTAATTATTTCTATAATTCCTGTGAGTTTAGAAAAATGTTATTACATTGCTATAGGATAATAAACGCAAACAGTTTTTCTGTGGAGTAAACTACATCAAAGCACGACTAAAGCCATAATTTAAAGCAGAATGAAAATTCTTAAAAAGAGAAATCCTGATATCAGTCATCTACAGTTACGTGACAAGATCTTTACATGTCCGTATCATATTGTGCATTAAATCGGATGATAAAAGCTGTAAGTGTCTCAAAAATTCCGTTGTCACCACCTTGATAGTTATATGTAAATCAAGCCTCACATATTTATATTAAATCACAATCAATTATCTAATGCGCACTCAAAATTGATTGATTGCATCGACTAATATTGAATATTTTTTTGTTCAAAGGACTTTATAATATTATTTTCTAAATTTGTCTTTTAAAAAGTTATATATACCTGTACAGTTATTATAGTTAATAAAATGTGGCTTCATTGCTACGGTATCGAAAGAGGTTTGTGCTATAAAGCAACAGGTGGCGATTCATTATTTTAGTTCTATTTATGGCGTTGCATGAAATCTAAGGTAACTTATTGAGGATCTTCATGAGGCACTAAAGGTCGGACAGGGTTGCAATTTAATCTATCGTTTGCTACTTGTCCTTACCGTAGCCATTGGCATGGCAGGGATGATTGATTTTGTAGGAAACCACTGTATAAGTGATATAATTAACCTTCCCTTGGGCCTAAAGTGTTTTTAATGTGCAACACCTCTGAAACGGTATTACAACCCTTTTAAAGTGCCTGAGGTTTTCAAGAAGAACTGGAAGGAATTGCTCAAGTACAACTCTCTAAAAGGTTTTAGATCTTTTAAGCGGCTTGTGTGTGTTTCGACAAATTAATTCAATTACCAAACCCAAATATCAAAATTCAAAAATGGACTTGCAGCACAGTACTTTTAAGTTCAAAAATTACTTATCGAGAGGGCACTCGAGTCGCACGCAAGCTTAATTCACTTTTGGTTTGGTTACAAATCAATCCTGGTAAATTAAGTGGCTTCTTTTAACCTAAACTGGTTAATCCATAGACACAGAGGATGGACTGAGTGTTCCGTATCCCGTTGTGCAATAAATATGGACGCAAAAGTGAGAGAGACAAAGCGAATGAACGGCCAGTAGCTGTATCTTTTTAGAATGCCGCTAAACTACGGCGCTCTTGAAAATAATATTGCTAAGTATTCTATTTGAACTAAAATCCGGTGGGGGCTTTTTTCGCCTCGAATTCCGTCTCGGGGGGGGGGGGGGGGTACTGCGTCTTGTTTATTACAGGCCTACAGAATAGAGACAGGTATTGGCTGCACAGTCGCGTTGTCTCTTTCTAAAGAGTGGTCAATTTTGTGAGGTTAATGCTCAGTCCATCCATAAACATAGAGGATGGACTGAGTGTTCCGTATCCCTGTGAAGTAAATATGGACGCAAAAGTGTGAGAGAAACAAAGCGAATAAGTGGCCAGTTCCTGTCTCTTTTTAGAATGCCGCTAAGCTACGGGGTTCTTAAAAATAATATTTCTGAGTGTTCTATTTGAACTAAAATCGGGTATAGGGCTTTTCTCGCCTTGAATTCCGTCTCAGGGTTACAGTGCCTTGTTTATTACAGGCCTACAGAAAAGAGACAGGTATTGGCCACACAATCGTTTTGTCTCTTTCTAGAGAGTCGTCAATTTTATGAAGTTAATGCTCTATGTCTATGGGTTAATCAAATGTGGGAAGAATAATAGGCAACACGTGATTTCCTTTTTCAATTTTTATATGTGGTTACATGACGTGCCCTTAAATATATACAAATAACTCCCTGAGACTAAATTTCCAAATTAAATTTGATTTAAAGTACTTGCTATAAAAACAAAGTTTGCAAAACGTATTAAAATGAGGTCTATTCCATAATGGAATTCGTGCTAGATGGTTAGTTGATATCGATAGTTCACCACCTCGTTGCTTCAGTCTCAAGAAAATTTCAATATGGCTGACACTTGTTGGTCCGCGATTTTGTAGGTGACAAAATCGAATCGAAAACAACGATAAAATTTGCGAAAAACAAAATACTTTAACAATTGTGCTCGTCCTTATCGTAAACAATTGACAATCGAAACATGAGGTAGCATTAGCCTCACGGTCTAGTTGATATAAACTGCAATGTATGGTGCTGTGTATTTTTGCTATTTCTATTTTTTACCTCAACCATAGAGAAACATTGTAAAAGTGTACGATGAATAACAATAATTCTACACCGAATAGGACTCCATCGTAAGTACTTCCTAAACACACAAAAAATATTGAATAATAACAAAAATTAGATTATTTAAGACTTACGTTAGTTTCCCGTTTCTGTCAAACAACTATAGTTGAATAGTACCAGAGTGACGGACAGCCAATAAAGTGGAGTCGTCGATTGACCCATCATTGGGGGTACACCTTTGTATTGTTCATGTTATTTTTCGCAAATTATTGATAAAAATAGTGAATTAGTCATTCCTATTTTGTTATTGTATAGATATGGGCTAATACAGTGTAGTTCTGACATTTTGCATTAATTATATCTCTTGTAGACTTACAGTACCTCTTATTTACAGCTAATTAAATGCAACAAATACAAGTAGGCGTTGTCAATGAAATATAAAATAGTTATGATCAAATTGTTGCATTTTTTAACAAAAAGTCAGTTTGTTTATGATATGTTATTGGCTTGTAAAAAGCTCATTTATAGTTTATTGAGGTAACAAGTACTTATTGTGTCTCCCATTTGTAAAAAAATGAGGAAAAGAAATAATATGTGACTGAATACTTTTTTTTAAATATATTCCCTATGCAAGGCAATGTGCCTAGGCTTGTTCTGTCTGTTGTGAAAAAAAATGTGCTCTTGTAGCGTAAATGTTAACCTTAAACTTTAATGTTTATTCTTTCTCTGTCTTATATACAAATTTTTGTTTTTAAAAAATCTTTAATAAACAAAATCAAACAAACATAAAGTCTACTGTGCTTTAATTCCATGTCAAGGGCAAATTTTTGGGGGCAGATTCCTGGCCTGTCAAATCTATTAAAAGTCCAAAAATTTTATATTGGTACATATGAATATTTGATTTTATCAGTGGATGTCAGTATGTCAAACTATTATTTCATAAAAAAAACAGTTTTAAAACAGTTGGAATTCAAAAAATATTAAAAATGGGATTATATGGCAACTTTTATTCATCAACATAATAAATCAAAATTAAACTGTCAATAACACAGGGCAAGAAAAAAATATTTTTGTTTTGGTGCCTGGGATTTTAGAGCTGATTTTAACTATATTTGGGACGCTAAATCTATACATGCAATCCGTTTTTCTCTATCAGCTCTACTTTTTTAGATACATCAACTTATCTACCAATGTGGTTTTTATTCAGTATATTCATTTATGAGAGTTCTAAAATTATTATATATTCATTAATGTAGGTACAATGGTTTTATTGTCAGTCTGTAATTGAGTAAATTCCAGGTAAATCTATAAATAGTGGAACCATTGCCTATCAGGTACCTGAACTGACCCTTTTAATCACCTAACTCGGGTAAGTCTCGTCAGTTTGTGCGTTCTTACTAATGAGAGTAGATCGAATTCGGCGTGTTATTTTATGTTAAGAAAAGAGTGTTTTTGTGTTATTGAACAGAATTAAAATGAGTTCAGGTTCCAGTTCAAGAAGAAGTTGTGTAAATCAACCTGATGTGTTTTGCTATATATGCAGAGAATACATGTTTCAACAAAACAGACAAACTATTACTGACTTTGTAAAGCGAGCGTATCTTGGATACTTTGGAGTTAAGCTTGGTGATCAGGACAAAACGTGGGCCCCGCATCTCGTATGTAAAACTTGCACAGAGCATTTACGGCAGTGGACTACCGGGAAAAGAAAATGTCTAAAATTCGGCGTACCAATGGTTTGGAGAGAACCAAAAAACCACTTCAATGATTGTTATTTCTGTTTAGTAAATACTAATGGAATCAATCGAAATAACCGCAGTAAGTGGACTTATCCCAATTTAGACTCGGCAATACGCCCTATCCCGCACTCAGATGAAATACCGATTCCAACATTTCATCAGCTACCACATATCTCTGATGACGAATATTTTCCCTCTGATCGCTCTTCTGTTGCTAATAAAAGTTCTGATGCTAATGAAACTAACAGTGACTATGAGGGGACGTCATCAGTTCCTCAGCGCTTCAATAAAAATGAATTAAATGATCTCACCAGGGATCTCAATTTATCGAAAAAAGCTTCTGAAGCACTGGCTTCTAGGTTGAACGACAAAAATTTACTGGAACAAGGAACCAAAATTACCTTTTACCGTACAAGAGAAAAAGATCTGCTACCATTCTTTTCTCAAGAAGACAATCTTATATTTTTGTCACGAAATTAGGGGACTCATGAAAGAAATGGGACTTTCTGAATATATTCCAGATGATTGGCGCCTATTTATTGACAGTTCAAAGCGAAGTTTAAAATGTGTCCTTCTACATAATGGGAATAAATATGGTTCAATACCACTAGCTCACTCAACGAAACTGAAAGAAGAATATAATACCATAGCTTTGGTCTTGCAGAAGATAAAGTATTACGAACATCAATGGATGATTTGTGTAGACTTAAAAATGGTAAACTTTCTTCTTGGGCAGCAAAGTGGTTACACGAAATATCCGTGTTTCTTGTGCCTCTGGGATAGTAGGGACAAAACACACCACTGGGTTAGAAAAGATTGGCCTCAGAGAGAAAAACATGGACGTTGGGGAAAAGAATGTCATTAACGACGCTTTGGTTGAAAGAGAAAAAATCATACTTCCTCCGTTACATATAAAGTTGGGCTTAATGAAGCAATTTGTAAAGGCTCTTGATAAGAATGGGTCTTGTTTTGCATATATAGGGGTAAAAATGCATCAGAAAAACTCAAAGCAGGGATATTTGACGGCCCACAAATAAGACAATTAATTAAGGATCCTGCCTTCATAAATTCAATGAATCAAGTTGAACGAGAAGCTTGGACATCATTTGTTGCAGTTGTAGAAAATTTTCTAGGCAAACATAAAGCTCAAAACTATGTTGAAATGGTTAACAAGATGCTTAATAGTTTCAAATCCTTAGGGTGCAATATGAGTATTAAAATACACTATTTACACAGCCACTTCGAACCGTTTTCCAGAAAATTTAGGAGACATGAGTGAGGAACAAGGTGAAAGATTTCACCAAGATATTAAAGTTATGGAGGACCGCTACCAAGGAAGATGGGACATGCACATGATGGCAGATTACTGCTGGAGTTTAAAAAGGGACTGTTTAAAAAAACATTCAAGAATGTCGCGGAAAGAAGCTTTCCAAGTGTTGAGTGACTATTTCATTTCTTCAATGTTTTTTTTTGTTTGTAAGTACGACATAATATTGTATTTTGTATAACTAAAATAAAAATTTCGTATCTACTTTTGTTTACTACACTTACGGATTTGAGTTACAATAATGTAACTTATATTTCTCTAAAATTGTATATCTTAAAAATTTGAGCTCCTAGGTACAAATGAATACGTTATTTGAATTCAGGACATCAAATTGATATAGAATCAGCTCAAAAAACCTCGACACCAAAACAGCTGTTCCCCTGTGTAATATGAATATAACATTTTCTGTAAGTAAAAACGTCAGTATGTGAGAAATTTGCATAAAAATGAGAATGTACAGGGTGGTCCAAATTGGACACTTTTAAAGGTAAACCCCTTTATCTAAAGGAGATAGACGAAAACTGATGTCAGTGTCTGAGGCTCAATTTTTATGATAAACTCAATGGTGAAAACCGCATGTCGGTATCTAGTATCGTTTCAGATATACAGGGTATTTTTTAAAAATCTACATTTTGGAAAAATGTTTGCAATTCTTTTCCTATTGAAAATTTTTAATTTCTGTAAAAACATTCTCAAAGCACTTTTTCACGTGGATTTCAACAGTGTAAGTTACATTTTTTTACAACTAATATTTTAATAGTTATTAACGCAAAAATATATTTTTTTAATGTGATACTCTGTATATTTTTTCTTATCTGAATAGAGCTTTAAATTACCATTCTAAAAATATAGCACACTTTATATTTTGCTTAAATCTACTTCAAAACATAAAGGTTTTCAATTTTTATGCCAGTTTTAAATGCACATTTTGTGTAGTAGGCTTTGGACGGAGCGGCCATATGGTTTAATTCAATTGTTTACTCGTAGTTGTCAAATTTTACTTTAGGATCAGTTATTGAATTGTCAAATAAATCACAATGAAGTTTAAAAATTATGAAAAATGGGATATGATGTGTGTTTCATACAAACTGGAGAAAATTCAGCAGTGGCAAATAATTTGTACCACGAATGGTATCCAAAGAGGCGTCAACCCTTCAAGGATATATTTGCTCGATTGCGACATAACCTAGTTAATAGTGGCCAGTTTGAAAAGAAACGACCTAAAAATTATGCATCAAACAGGGATAAGGAGTTAGAAGAAATAGTAGTTTTGGGAAGTATCAGAAATAATCTCAACACTTCAACCCGACAGTTAAAAGAATCCACTGGTCTACCAAAAACTAACGTAAGTCATACTTTGAAGAAACACAAATTCAGCCCATATAGGACAAGAAAAGTTCGAGATGAAGATTTTCAATGGCATATGGATTTTTGCCAGTGGTTTCTGGAGAATTGTAACCATGTTCCGAATTTTTCATTAAATTGCATTTGGACAGATGAAGCTTATGAAAGCAATGGAGGTATATTTAACCGTTACAATTTTTATATACATGGGGACAAGAAACTCTTCATTTAGTTGTGGAGCAAGGAAATCAAGCCAGATTTGGATTTAATGTGTGGGCAGAGTTATTGGTTCATTTATTTACGAAGCAACACTCACCTCTCAGAGATATTTGGAAATTTGAATGCAGCAAATAGAACCTCTAGTTGATGAACTGCCGTTAATGGAAATATATTTTTTCAACACGACGGAACACCCCCTCATAACACTGCAGGTATCATTAATTTTTTATCGGCCAGTTTCGACAATAACTGGATAACCAACCAAGATCCGAACCGTTGGCCGGCAAGGTCACCGGATTTAACACCCATGGACTTCTATCTCTGGGGAAGATTGAAAGACCTAATTTTTAAATTGCCGACAAACACCAGGCAAGAGTTAGAAGTCCCAGTGATACAAAGTTTTGCAGCTCTCACTTCTCTTGAACTAATCAACTTGGTAAGAAGTGTCCAGAAAAGGTGCCGCCTATGTGTAAATGAAACTGGTCCACATTTCAAACATGTCTTACAGAAAATTGTTTTGTTTTTAGTTTGCTTTACTCGGAATAAATTGTTTTATTGTTGTTTTATTTTCTACATGGTTTAAAGAACTATAACATTTAGTAAATTTCATTGTAGTTATGACTCTTAGAGTTACTTCTGGGAATTTTTTTACGATTTGACTGCTATCGGTAAACAATTGATATTGCCGCTCGGTTCAAAGCCTATTTCACAAAATGCAATTTAAAACTCGCGTAAAAACTGAAAACCTTTATATTTTGAAGCAGATTTAAGCAAAATATAAAGTGTGCTATATTTTTAGAATGGTAATTTAAAGCTCTATTCGGATAAGCAAAAATATACAGGGTATCCCATTTAAAAAATGTATTTTTGCGTTAATAACTATTAAAATATTAGTTTTAAAAAAAATATACTTACACTGTTGAAATCCACGTGAAAAAGTGCTTTGAGAATGTTTTTACAGAAATCAAAATTTTCAATAGGAAAAGAATTATAAATATTTTTCCAAAATGCAGATTTTTGAAAAACACCCTGTATATCTGAAACGGTACTAGATGTCGATATGCGGTTTCACCATTGAGTTTATCATAAAAATTGAGCCTCAAACACCGACATTTTTCGTCTATCTCCTTTAGATAAAGAGGTTTACCTTTAAAAGTGTCCAATTTGGACCACCCTGTACATGTACATGTTATTACCTATTATATCTTTTTAAGACCATGCTGCTGCTAATTTTTTATTTTTTTTGTCTGGGATAGTTTTTTTTAGTTAACCTCTAAATTTAAAAAATCTTGCTGTGTTGATAATAAAAATATAACAAAAAAATTATGTATTATTTACTGAATTTTTCTACTATTGGTAACATTCTTGTTGCATTGTTATTTTCCATTTTGGCAAGTCGTTTTTAAATTTAGAGGTTAACTAAAAATTGTGTAATATAAAATATTTTTTGATTAATTATATTTTGATACATTTCTGTAAATTCGAGAGAAAATACTTTTAAAGAATATTTTGACATCAAAACTCCGCGATTTTAATGATTTATTTATTACTTTGATTTACGTTACGAGTGGTACATAAAGACACGTACAATTTATGAAAATATTTTTAGTCATTTAGCATTAGCAACTACGAGGGCACTGAAATATGTACAAACATGCAGGTCAATCATATATCTCTCCTTTAGTGAATCACCACAGTCGGGTAAATAAATAATTTTATAATAAAAAGTACTAAAAGTTCAATCTTTCTCGGCTTTCTGTTCTTCTGTAGAAGTATCGAATAATGGCCCTGTTCAGTATTTTTATTACGTACCTACTACACGCAAACATAACAAATATAATATTATTACAATATAAAATAAAAGTATGAATAACAAATAGGCAGGTACTTACTTTTTCCGGCACTGGCAAACACTGACATCGATTCACTCACACTTTTCTTTTCAAAATTCCGGAAACAAATGAGTAACGTTTGTACTTGGCATTCGTATTTATATTGGTGAAGAATCAAACAAGTTCATGCAAGATTGCAAGCACAGCACAAGTCGTATTTCGTCCCTTTGCACGTTTGAACGGTTGCGTTGCGGACGGGCGGGCGGCGCTTTGCAAGTCTCGACGCGCGTTGTACTGAATATCGAATATGCAAGTTTTACAAGTAACAGTCGCTGACCTTCTTAAAATACACTACTCAAAAAAATTAAGGGAGGTTTTAAAACAATGAAATTAATGCTAAATAAACAGGCTATCTAATCCATATGCCGGCCTAATTGAAAATTTTTTTTTAGCCCGTGGACCAAAAAAAAAGCAAAATATTTGCAATATTATTTTTTTCGCGCTATCTGTTAGGATTGCATGAGAACCGTAGCGCCTAAAAAATTTTAGCCAAAAAATCTGAAAATTAGAATCTTAAAGCTTCAAAATCCTTTTTTTTTTAAGTCTCAATACGACCATTTTTCACCGAAATACAGCCTGTCAAAAATCACCGAAAAATTTGGAATTTTTTTTTTGCTCCCTTAATTTTTTTGAGTAGTGTATTATCTGCCTACATTGCCAAGCCAACATTTTTGTTCTTTACTATCGAAACCAGATAAATTTTCGTTGACCCCCCCCCCCCCCCCCTTACAACTTGTGTACACCCCCATTTTTTTTCACGCCTACGTAAACCCCGTCGAGTCTCCCGTGGACCCCTGGTGGTCCACCTGAACCACTTTGGGAATCACTGGTTCAGAGTGACAATAAATAAAATCAGATGGGCAAATATGATAGCCAACATCCCTAGAAGATAAAGCATAGTAAGAAGAAGATGGTAGAAAAAAATTATACCTGACTACAACCGTTCTGTGATACATTGTAATTGGAAAGTTATGTGTGATATTAATAAAACTGTTTGTGATAGACTTTGTAAGCTACATACAAAACAACTTTATAAACTGCTTAGAATACTAAGTAAAACCGGCCAAGTACAAGCCGGACTTGCGCAATTAGTGTTCGCAAAACACATCCCAAATGAGTTTTCAACAAAAATTTTTTCCGCTCTTTACTGGAAACTGATGATCTTGATTTTTTTTATACCAGATAAACTATTGAAGTGATGTGATAACTTGTTATAATTTTCGTTCAATCTACACCCTGTGGAGAATATTCCAGAATTTTTTCAAAAGTTTTTGATTAATACTTTTCGAGATAAGAGGGGAACAGCGATTTTTCGCAATTTTTTAAAAATAATACAAAAAAAGGTATGCGCAAGTATTACATTATATATATACGTGGTGATCTGGTATTTTTTTTTTACTTCCGATTTCACCCCCAAAAACTAACCCGTGGGGGCCATCAATTCCTATGTTAATGCCAAATTTCGACTTTCAATAGTTTCGGAGAAAATCGGGTGTGACAGACGGAGACACCGAAGTGATAACACTAAAAATTAGAAGTAGTATAAATAACTTTATAAACTGCTTAGAATGCTGAAAAAGAGAAAAATTCATGAGTTTATCAGTTCACTAACACGTAGGCTGAAAAGTTTTTGGTCTAGCTACTTAAAACACGTTTTTTTTTTTTGCAAAATTCTACTTTATTCATCAATATAGTCTCCTTCAAGAGCGATACAATCAGTCCAACGCTTTTCTAACATTTCCATACCTTTCTTGTAGAAGGATTTGTCTTTGACTTCAAAGTAGGCCTCAGTTTCGGCGATAACTTCTTCATTGGAGCCAAATCTCTTTCTCGCGGGCATTTTTTTGAGCCCTTGGAATAGATAATAGTCGCTGGGGGCCAAATCTGGAGAATACGGTGGATGAGGAAGCAATTCGAACTTCAATTCATGGAATTATGCCATAGTAACCATTGGCTTGTGTCACGGTGCATTGTCTCGATGAAAGAGCGCTTTTTTCTTGTTCATTTCTTTATGTAATATTCACTATTGATGGTTTTTCTCTTCTCAGCGTAATCGATGAAAATTATTCCATGCGCATCCCAGGCCAAAACCTTCCCAACCTACTGTAGTATCTTTGATCGCTTCGGGCGGCTTTCACCGACTGCTGTCCACTTAGCTGACTGCCGATTTGATTCCAGTGTGTAGTGGTGGATTCATGTTTCATCCATTGTCACATATCACATGAAAAAATCATTTTTATTGCGCTTAAACAGGTCCAAACAGCGCTCAGAATCATCAAGACGTTGTTGTTTTTTGGTCCACTGTGAGCAAACGCGGTACCTATTTCGAACTGAGCTTTCTCATACCCACATGTTGCAAAATATGACCAGCACTTTCTTTTGATATCTTTAGGGTGTCAGCTCTCTCACGCAATTTCACTTTATGGTCATCCGAAACAATTTTGTGGATTTTTTTTATGTTTTTCGGTGTAACCACCTCATTTGGGCGTCCAGAGCGGTCAGCATCATTTGTATCTGTACGACCGCGTTAAAATTCAACATACCAGTAAATGATGAGTGATTTTCCAAGGCCAGAGTCCCCGTAACACTTCTCAAGCCATTGCTTTGCTGGAACGGTATTTTTTCCCATCAAAAAACAGTGTCTAATCAACACACGAAATTCGATTTTTTTCATTGTTTTGAAAATTTTAAAAGTAGCGTCACTAAAACCACTGTGACTTCTAAACTAATCATCGAAATATGAAATTTTGACACGTATCGTTTGAAAGTTGGTACTTCCTAAAAATTTTTGAAAAAGTGCGACATCTCTTTATGTCAGACCAAAAACTTTTCAGCCCACGTGTTATTTCAAGACAATAATATTAATAATTTAATTTATTATTTTATTCGATTTTCAAGTGACAGCTTAAAATGTGAGATTGTACTTAAAAAGGACCTAATTTTAAAAATTAATTTATAATTAAATTCACATCGATAAAAGCGTGCTTATCTTTTAATTGTTTTTCATGAATGAAAATTGTTTTATTATTAAAGTGTGGATCCTTAATGATTGATGATAATTTAAACTTTTTTGTCTAAAAAATGGAAGCCTTAAATGACAAAGCTCTTACTGAGGGGTTTCTCGCAAATTTTTTTTTTGTGGAAATATAAGGAATGTGAATTAATTTTGAAGGATTTCTAAGAGAGAGCGTAACTTGTATAATATCGCATCGGGGCATACTGTTGCTATATTCATGGTGAAGCACCATCATTAGACTTTAATTGCTTTTGACATTGAGTATCCTGCCAATCAGTGACAGAGAGGCGCCTGGGCAAAATTTGGCAATACATATCTGCTAAATGGGAAGATCTCATGGAATATTTTCGAACTTTCCCTTAGATGGACGTTTGTTTTCGATCCGACAACCCATCTGACTGCGCCAGGGAGGTCTTCGATGTTATTTTGGCTGGTATGGAAGCTTACATCCCTTTTTCGAAGAAATGCCTCTCCATCGGCGAGCCTTGGTTTGACACCGAACATGCAAAGAAGCTGCTTCTAAATATATTGCCTACCGAAGATGGCGTGAAAATCCTAACACCATAAATCGTAACACCCTTGTTCGTGCCCGAAATAGATGCAAAGGAATTATCGACGAAACCAAGGAGGCACACAATCAACGAATTAGAAACAAACTTCTCGCTTTTCCCCAACAATTCCAGGTTCTTTTGGGCAGTCGCTAAGGCAGTTAGTCAAAATTTCACCAAATCCACCATACCACCCCTCACACGGCCAGATAATTCCATTGCAACCACACCTGTTGAAAGAGCGAACTTGTTGGCTTAACTCTTTGCTTCATATTCTACTGTCGATTTCCAAGGAAAAACACCACCTACTATTCCTATATTGCAGTCAAAGATGCCCGATGTTGTCTTCAGACAGCGTATCATAAAGCGTATTTTAATGAAGTTAGACACCAAAAAGGCTTCTGGCGCTGACGGAATACCTGCCATAGTTCTCAAGAACTGTGCAAGGGAACTAACACCAGTTTTCTGTAGACTTTTCAACCTATCCTACAGAAAGGGAATATTTCCATCCTGCTGGAAATGTGCCACGGTTCAGCCGATACCTAAAAAAGGCAAGAAGACCTTGCCAAATAACTACCGACCAGTCGCACTGGTTTTAATAATATCGAAGGTCATGGAAAAGGTTATCAATCAGCATCTTTTAAAATCTTGAACGATTCAATATTATTAGCGATCACCAATATGGCTTTCGTAAACATAGATCAACAGGAGATCTTCTGACTTATGTAACACTTTTTGGAACAACGCAATTGAACACTTTGGAGAATCTCGAGCGGTTGCTCTTGACGTATCCAAGGCATTCGACCGTATTTGGCACGATGGACTGTTGGCTAAGCTACGCTCTTGTGGTATGTCTGAAAAGTTCTGTTTGTGGCTCTCATGTTTCCTCAGAGAGCGTTCTTTACCAGTGGCGGTCGACGGATTTCTTTCTAACACCTTCACAATCAACGCCGGTATGCCCCAAGGCTCCATACTGTCTCCTACTCTCTTTCTCATTTACATTAACGATCTGCTGGAAAAGACCGGGAATCCAATCTACAGCTTTGCAGACGACAATACGCTTATCTCTTCATTCACTTTGAACGTTTAGACATCGGCTGCTCAGGCGAATATCCGCAGGTAAAATAAAAATACGTTTATCGTAATACCTGGCAACTATGCAGAAAACCTTAATAGGATCGTTTATTGCCCCATTGAAAAAGCAAAAATGTAGGATCTTATATCTTAGGTTTTACTTTACCATAATCTTAGTTTTCTATTTGTCGTATAGATAATCACATGGCACATTTAAAATTGTTTTAAGCATAAAAAAAATATTGCCTAATTATGAAATGACAAATAATGGTAAAATTCAGGATGATTTATGCAAACTAGCACTTAGTGAAGATTAAAAGAAAGTGTCATGTCTCAATTTAGATGGTTGTTTATCTGCAGAATTTGTAGAAATTTTAATTATTTTAATGACCTTCGCTTGTTGTATTTTTTTATGCCACAATCAACTAGTTTTAAGAAATAACCGATTTAAAATTTGAAATTCCGCAAGTGTAGGTAAACAACTTAATCATTTTTTTCTTAAACTAAAGAATATAGATCGATAAATCAAAAATCATGTTTTAATTTTTCAGTAGTATCACTAATCGGTATTAGTTTTTTAAACAAAAATTTAATTTTTATTATAGTATTTTTCACGATCTAAACGCCAGTTTGAGGAATAGCTAAGCGCCAATTTCATTTAGACGTCCGTCGGATGAATTCGTATTTTCACGTTCGGTTTAAACCGACCAAATATTTTTGTCTTAATTTGTTTAGAAATTGTATATGTGGTTATTGTAACCATACAAAAACTTTGTATGGTTACAATAACAGATGAAATGTTTCAAGCATTATAATATACCAGAAAACAAAATGTCTGGGATTGAGTAATATTTGCATGATCATCGGCAGTGTGTTGGGTGCAATTCTGTTTTGTTTGAAGTTTTGGTGATGTCGGGTGGACCACATATCTCCCACAAACTGGACTTGTACTTTTCTTTCTATTTATTAACGCTGACATATCTTGTTTTGACACACCACATGTTTTGTTACACGCTGACGACCAAAAATTTTATATTGTCAATCTTAACGTCAATGACCTACAATCTAATCTTGATAGATTTATCAGTTGGGGTAATCTTAACTATTTAAAGAAGAATGTTTCTGAATGTAAAAGTATCAGTTTTTATAAATTTATCCATCAATTGATATTAGATAGACTAATTACTGTTAAAAATAATTACATGAATCGTTCTGAGTCCTTTTATAACCATTAAATATTCATGTAATGTGTATATATATATATATATATATATATATATATATATATATATATATATATATATATATATATATACAGTAATACCCCGCTTTACGCGAGGGATACGTTCCGAAAAAAATCGCGTTAACTGAAATTCGCGTATATCGAGGTTTATGATTAAACATAGTCAAAATTTAATACAAAAAAATACAAATCATTTTAATCAATCACTTTAATTCTAAGAACACTTTATGCAATACATACTCTTATTTTTTACGGAAAAATACATCTATTGTCTTTTGGGTAACGTTTTGTTTACGTTCTTGTAAAATACGTTCATAACACCCAACACTGTTTTTAATTGTTTGACACACGGTCAAGACACGGTCATCATTATTGTCTATACTCTGCAATATGTCCAAACCTGAATAAATTTTTGAAAGTGCATTTTGTATTTCCCCTGAAGATAAAACTTTCTCTTCTACTTGTTCTTCCTCATCGTAGATAGGATTATTCTGTAACTCGATCAGATCTTCATTGCTAATAGGATCGTCGTGCGTTGCTACAAGTTCTACGAGATCTTCTACCGTGACATCTTCAAGTTCAGACCCCTCAATCATTGCAGCAATGTCTTCAAGCACTTGTCTCTGCATCTGGACAATTCTTCTAGGTGCTTCCACTACATCTGGCCAAAGATTACGCCACACCCCATTCATACAACTCATTTTAACTTCCTTCCAAGCCTCTTCTATGTTGTGAATAGACTTCATAATGTTGTATGACTTCCTCCACTCTCGCATAGACTGTCTTCCTTCCCCGTCAGTTTCATGAATTAGTTGGCTAAAAGTGCGGCGATGGTAATAAGCTTTGAAGTTTGCTATTGCTCCCTGGTCCATAGGTTGTAATATTGACGTAGTGTTTGGTGGAAGGAACTTTACGTACACTTTTAAGTCTCTGGGCGTATCAAGTGAGGTTGGATGTCCTGGGGCATTGTCTAAGAGTAATATAACTTTAGGTTCAAGCCCATTTCTGTCACAGTATGATTTGACTGATGGGCAAAAACTATTAGAATACCATTCTTGAAAAATTTCCCGTGTAACCCACGCCTTTCTGTTTGATCGCCACACAACTGGTAGACTTGTCTTGTCTGTGCCTCGCATTGCACGGGGTGTTTCTGAATGGTACACTAGTAAAGGTTTCAGTTTGAAATCACCAGTGGCATTACCACCCAGCAGAAGTGTTAGTCGATCTTTCGCAGCTTTGAAACCACTGGCTTGACGTTCTTCCTTAGAAATGAATGTTCGAGATGGCATTTTTTTCCAGTAAAGTGCGGTCTCATCAACATTGAAGATGAGACAAGCAGGAATTTTCTCTCGTCTAACGAAGTCTTGAAACTTGTCTGGAAACTCAGCTGCAGCTTGAATGTCCGCGCTGGCCGCCTCGCCTGTTATGTGGATATTGTGAAGATTAGAACGCTGCTTGAACCGATGGAACCAGCCTCTGCTGGCAGCAAAAGTCGGAGTGGCACTCCCTTCTCCTTCTTTTGTTTTCAGCATCTCATACAAAGATTTTGCTTTTGTGCATATGAGATCTTGACTTAGTGGTGTGTTCTTCTTATTCAAATCTTCGATCCAGACTGACAGTAATTTCTCCATTCTTTCTAAGATAGATGATCTCGAACGAGAAAGTTTTGTTGCACTTATAGGTGTTGAACCTTCGCTGGAGATTTTAATTTTTTCCCGATTTTTATAAATCGTTCTCACAGTCGATTCTGAGAGTCCAAAATCTCTCCCAACAATTGTTGCTTTGCCTCCATTTTCCATTCTTCTTAACACTTTCATCTTCAATTCCAAAGTGACGCTTTTACGCTCTTTTTTCTTTACAGGCGGCATTTTTAACGTAGGGTTAAATTATGTATGTATGTATCTCCAATAAATATTAAAACAAAACTGCCAGCCGACCGAACTAACATTACGGAACAAATGAACACACGAAACGAACGAGGAAATCCCCATAGAACAAAGTCGAAGGACAGGGAATTCCCAATTCTTCAAAGAGAATATTCAGAGAAAGCGGGGATCCCCCCGCGACCATAGAGAAGTTAATGACTACATGAGCGCGAAATTTGAAATTCGCGTTATAGTGAAACCGCGCGTAACGGGGTCGCGCTAAGCGGGGTATTACTGTATATATATACGTACAGTAGAATCTCGATTATCCGAAATAATATGGACCAAAGTAATTTCAGATAATCGAAATTTCGGTTAATTCGAATTTTTTTAAAAAAAAAATAGAAGTTTAGAATGAATACAACATTGCAGATCGACTTCAAAGCATTTATACGATATGCTATTACGTACCTATGTACGTATTTATTAAAACAAAGAATAGAACAATTAGTTTAGTTATTTTATGTATATGTACGGAAAATCGAAAATAAAACAGTTTCATTCTTAACTTTAATGTCTTAAAAATGAGGTAATTTTTAACTACACTCGTTTTGCGTTAGTTCTGTTTTGGGCTGCAATGTCTCTCCAACCTTTGATAACCAAAACGTCCGCGGCGGTTGCATTTTCTTGTTGTTCTACATAAGTTAACGCTTTTTCTAGGGCCTCTAGTCCTTCTGAATGTGACATTTTTACTGGGATATTGTCAGTGGCTTCTACTTCGTTATCATCGTGCCACCTTCATCTACTTCTTCTAAAATATGCTCCAATGACAAACGCCTGTAATTGCGTTTTAAATTTTCCAGTACACCCTGATCCATAGGCTGAATGAG
This sequence comes from Pachyrhynchus sulphureomaculatus, assembly GCA_019049505.1. Lineage (NCBI taxonomy): Eukaryota > Metazoa > Arthropoda > Insecta > Coleoptera > Curculionidae > Pachyrhynchus > Pachyrhynchus sulphureomaculatus. The sequence goes on from CM032453.1 coordinate 159,276,974, forward strand.
AGAAGTTACAGCAGGAGACAAAAATATTGCCTTTAGTTCCCCACTTTCAAGTTGCTCCGTACTTGGGTGAGTGGGGGCGTTATCTATTAACAGAAAACATTTTCTAGGATATCCATGTTTAAAAAAAGTTCCACTTTGGGAACAAAATCTCCAAAAAACCAGTCTTTAAATAGAGAGAGGTTCGTGGATTTGCTGACTTACCAATACATAATAATGGGAGCTTATGTCTTCCAGAAGCATTACTGCATGCAAGAACAGTAATACGTTCTTTGCTACGCTTGTAACCAGGTGCTCCAGCTTCCGTTTTTGAAGCTAAGGTATTTGACGGCAACATTTTGTTCAAGCCTGTTTCATCACAATTATAGATTTGGTCTGGTTGTAAACCATGTTCTTTCATAAGCTGCTCAAAATTCTCTACAATTTTTTTGCAGCAGATACACCAGCCGACAATCTTTCTCCACAAACATTCAGTTGACGTACACCATGTCTTTTTTTCCACCTGTCTAGCCATCCATCACTTGCAGAAAAATTTACAGGCGCTTCAATAACCGGCAACTCTTCGCTTAAACTCACTGCCTTATGTTTTAAAATTGTTCCTGAAATTGGTATTCCACGTTTTCGATTCTGTGTAAACCATAAAAATAAAGAATCATCCACTTTTTGGTATTCACCGCTTTTCATACTTTTTCGTGCCTGTGTGGGCGATAACAAAAGACTACACTAAGTTTTTCGCGATTTTTTCTCCACTCTGAAACAGTACTCATGGCTCCACCTAAATCCTTCGCTATATTTTCACCATTATCTAAACGTTGAATTATTTCAAGTTTCTCTTTTAAGGTAATAACAACACGTTTACGCTTATTATTATGACACTCCATTTTGCAAAATATCTATTAAAACGAAACTATTACCTCTGCGATAATAATAGACGTAATGAGTAACTTGTCGACTAACCAACACATAGACAGCGGTGAAATTCTAGACGTCGGAGAGTCCCCAACGCGTTAAGGAAACCACTCATCGTCTGTTTCGAATAATGGGGATTTTTTTCGTTTAATGGGAATACAATTTGCTTTTTAACAGTTTGTTTCGGATAAGCCGGATTTCAGATAATCGCGATTCGGATAATCGGGATTGTGCTGTATATATGTTACAATATTCACGGATGGTGGAGTATAATAGATCTAAATTTCGGGTTTCAATCCGTTCGTCTAATAATGAATTCGTACGACGTTTCGCCAAAATCTCATTTGGCATTTTCAAGTGCTCTTGCTGCTGCTGCTACTCGATACTATGAGCAGCTTTAAAGCAGCAGCAAGATTACAGTATCGAGTAGCAGCAGCAGCAAGAACACTTGAAAATGCCAAATGAGATTTTGGCAAAACTTCGTGCAAATTCATTGTTAGACGAACGGATTGAAACCCAGAATTTTATTGTACTGTTCTATATATATATATATATATATATATATATATATATATATATATATATATATATATATATATATATATATATATTGTAGCTTCTGAAAAAGGTGTTTAATTTAATTGCGCCCCACGTAGACTGCGTCATTTAGTAAGGTGTTAACTCGCCTACTTTTTGCGGCGTCATTTTTGTACCCTGTGGAAAGTTGTTTGTCCCACGCTTGAGCGCAATTTTCTTGCAGCCCCGCTTTAATTTCTGATAATGAATTGAGTGACTAATGATTTTAAAAGAACTAAAGAAATTAAACAAACACTAGCTCAGTTTTCCTTGGTAGAGAGATATGGGTAAGAGATAATTTTTGTACGTCTTTTTGGAATTATTTTCTATTTTTTAAAAAGCTTTAGCTGTACAAATTTTGGGCACCATTCATTTTAAAATAGAAAGGATCTAACTTCAGCTAAAAAAAATGAAAAAAATACTGAAAGGGTGTACAGTTGTTAAATAAAAAAAAGAGTTTGGTACAGCCGTCATTATCCTGAAAAGTAAGATAGGTATTCAGTGAGACACTAGCTTTAATCAACAAAAAGAAAATTTATTCATGATTTTAAAATAAAAGTTCTAACCTCTGTGTTTTTAAGGATTACAAAAAATTCTAGCCTAACAGGTAGTTATTATTATTAGAGTCCCTAAATCAGACATTTAAATTCTAAAACCTGACTACCCCCGAAAGCGAAGAATCGTGATTTTCACTTCACTTTTTGTCAGTTCAAATTGCTATTAAGGCACTACTTCGGGAATAGGTCTATTGATGAATGTTCTGGTAACTTACGGTTTTTATTTGGGCTTCTAGGCCTTCGATGGAACACAAAACCGATTTCACACTTTGTAGGAAACACTTAGAGCCCACTACGGCTTTACGTTAGAAAAAAACTTGTGCTTTACTTAGCTCTCATAATTGTTGCTATGAGCCTCTACTGCGGCTCGGTCGAAGTGAGCCTCGCTGCGGCTCGATGGAAAATTAGCCTACTTGGCGGCTTGGTCGAAACAACCTACTTGGCGGCTCGGTGGAAATTAGCCCCTCTTCCTGTCCGCCGGACTCTCTCGGTAATATGGCTACGCCGGAACCAAAACTGCGGATACAAATATTTGACCAATCCCGGCGTATCGAGAGATTCGGTCGCAAACCCGCACAGCACACTAATATACCGAACGGCTTGGAATTTCTGATTAATATACCGCTCGATACAAAAATGAAAAGAAGTACAATTTAAAGTGAAAAATCAGTAACATTACATGGTCTTAAAATCTAAGAAAAAATGAATGTTACATTTACCCCCTTCCAAAAGGAAATAGACTACACTAGTCTATTAAACTAAGGCTACTTATGAAAAGGTACAAAGTGGTACACTATCACTTACTACTAAGGTCAGAACTTAAAACAAAATTACAAACTTCGGACCTTACTACTAGACTTAATTTAATTAAGCACTAATATTAAGTACAATGAAAACCAAATGAAAATCTTTGCAAGTACACAAGAATCTTATAACTAGACTTAACTTAATTAAGCACTAAGGTTAAGTACATCAAAAAGCAAATAAAAATCCTTGCATGAACATAAGAAATACCTGTTCAAAGTAACAATCGCGGTCTTCTTATATAAAAGAATCAGCTCTGTTATTGTTACCAAAACAAAAAAAAATATAACTTTGTCTAGACTCTTGTCTAAATCAAAAAAAAATGAACTGAAACAAAGTATGAACACCCCCCTTAAAATATTTTAAGGATTGTCTGAAAATTTTCTATTTCGGCAAAAGAAATTTAGAAAAATTCTTAAATAAAGAAAAATAAAAAACTGATTCTAGTGCAAACACTTACACTAAAAAGAAAAAGTCTTGTCAGACCATTTAGCACAAGGCCAAAAAAAAATAATATCTGGATAAATATCCAGACAAACGCTCGGGAAAAATCGCTATCAATGCTCTAGCTCATCGCTAAGAGAACATTCCAAATCTAGTATCACTCTAGTCGCACTCAGAAAATAATCGCACTCTACGTCGCAATGTCGACGTCCTGAGACATCCAGACATGCTAAAATCGCCAGGGAAAACTCTACATCGCGCAATGTCGACGTCCTGAGACATCCAGACATGCAAAAATCGCCAGGGAAAACGCTCTGGTTGATCGCCAGAAAACACGTCAGCTCATCGCCAACAAAACACTCTGGTATATCGCCAGAAAAAAAAACTCGGCTCCTCGCCAAGAAAACACTCTGGTATATCGCCAGAAAAAAGCCTCGGCTCCTCGCCAAGAAAACACTCTGTAAATAGTCCTCGACTACACAAAGTCTGCGTTCTAAAAGAACAATCTCGCCATTAACATAGTGAGCAGCTATAAAAGCTAACAATATCACTATAGGCACAGTGAATAGCTATAAAAGCTAAAATTCACCCTAAACACATTGAATAGCTATAAAAGCTAAAATTCACCAAACTGAATGATCCTGCTTCAAAAAGCAATGTTCACTAAGAACAGAATGATTAGTCTGCGCACAACTAACATTCTAGGAAACATTCCCAATATAACTGTATGAGACAGCAAGTCTCGAAATAGGACCTCCCTAAAATCATAACCCGATATATAGGAGTCCATAAGCAAAACGACTCAAAATCACGCATTTTGAGCACATGCCCTCAGGCAACCAAAACACACCGAAATATATACAGAAATATATACAGAAATATATACAGAAATACATACAGGAGTTCAAATCCCAAACTCTTGGTTATGATAACTCCATACTGAGCTTGGTGAAAGCTCTTAGCAAAAGCTAATCAAATCTTCGGCACATCGCACCAAAGTGACAAATCTGCCTAGAAACATGAACCAGAAGAAACGCCCTCCGTCATTCTTCAGGGTGGCTACACAGAGATATAAAACTTAACCAGCATTGCGCTTCTTCAAGTTGCATGAAGAACCCTCGTGTACTGGTCTCGCCCTAGAACAACAACGAAAAGAATTTAATCCATCCCACATAACAGGAGACAAACACCTCACCACGATATACTGAAAGGTGGAGACAATAAAATACTGAAATGGTGACCCTGGTGTCCACCAACAAAAGGGAGTAGATTATAGCATCCACTAAACTAAAACGGTGTCTACCACACCACCATAAGTCAAAAAGGAATTTAATCAATAGGGTGTTCCGAAACACCCTACTGCCAACAGCCTGTCACCACTAATAGGCTAATTGGAGCTGAGGTCGACTACAGTAGCTAGGCTCTCCTTTGGTTCAAATAGAAATAACCATTGGGTAACAAAACCCCTAAAGGTCCCAAAGGTCAAACGTTCACCCCCCATAGACTACCCTTCCAATCAGTCTGTTCCTCAGGAAGACTAACTCCCTGCCAAACGTCGTAACGGCATCTGTTAGCACCCGGTGCATCACAGCCTGTAAAAACAAATAACTCATGGGATACAACCTAAAAGGTTTACAAGGTTGACTTAACCAAGCTCCTAACGGATATTTCCAAAAAAACGAAAAAGAGCTTAAAAAGCTACATGAAGCAAAAATTTCTCAATTTTTCGGTGGCAACGCAACAAAACTTTTGAAGACGACAAGAGCTTTTCCAGCTTAATCAGAAACAAGAAGAAAACATCGTTGACAGCTAAAATATTCGATCATGGTGTTAATCGTCTCCCTAGACAATAGCCTCTAGAAGAAACTGCTACAGGTATCAGGCATAACCGTTTTCTGTCAGCCCAAACTTCTAGATTACCTCTTGGAAATCTAAAAATTCGGTTAGGAATCTTCCTTCACTGCGCTTAGCCACTCTTGACAAGGTTCTCATCTCGGTATCAGATTTTGATCATTTCTTTGTGAAACGACTGTCTTACTCTGCTCTCATCTCTTGTAAATGATCAGCCTTTAGTTCTCCTGCAGGACTTCAATTTCCTATCAATCTGATAGTATACCGAAAAAACTCAACATACGCCTATGAGTCCATGCAAAAAAATTTTAAAAAAATTAGTGACTCAAAGGTAACGTTTAAACGGCTCTGAAAAGAATAAAGTATACCCTCAGTTTGTCAATTCAGAAGAAGATCTAAATCAAAATAATCCAAGTCTTAGACTTACTGGATAAACCAAAATCAATTTACTCTTAATTGCACCCAACATATACCACTAAGGTAATAGAAATACACCCACTCGGGTAACAAACTTTGAAATTGCTCATAAAAATTTTTGACTCTACATCACACTACACGAGCTACATCTTGCGCTGGTCCTAACTCAAGATCACCTTGGATTGCCTCTAATCAAAATTTCGCTTCCAAGTGTCAAGAACTGGATATTATTTGGGGTCATAAGCAAATCAAATCCCGCGACCACCGACATACCAGTCTTATGATATATCCTGAGTGTGACTCTTTCGCAAGCTCGCAACAGCTGAGTCGATGCTAAACATCAACTACAATCAACCTAAGTTTGGATATGATCAGTACCCAAAACCTTAGCATTAAACAATAAAAGTAAGCTATTCTCTGCTCAACTTTTTTTTATAACAGTCAAAAAAAACGAGGTCGTCACCTCTACAGAGCAACATCAAAAAAAATAAAGTAAAGCAATTAAGATAATGTAAATATAAATTATTCTTCTTCTGACAAACTTTCACTAGGGTTAGGTTCATTGAATGGTTTTAAGTCTTTAATATGCCATCTTCCTATTTTAGTCCCATCTAAATTAACCAAACCATAAACTAAATCTGAAATCTTTTCTCTTATCACGCAATGCACATACTTAGGTACCAACTTAGATGTGAATTTATCTGCTGCACTGGAAAGAATTTTATTTTTTCGCCAAACGTGATCACCTTTATTAAAGGCAAAATCCCTTTTTCTAAAGTTGTAAGACTTACTGTTCCGTTCATAAGCCTTATGTATCCTACTACGCACGTCGGTGAAAATATCTTTTAAACCCTTTAAATTTTCGGCCTACGCACCCCTGTTACCCGGAATTATTTCGCTGTCAACATTAACATCCAAATCTAAATTTTAATAATACGATCCAGATAGAGGTATATGTCTGCCGTAAACTAAGAAAGACGGTGTGAACCCTGTTACTTCGTGTCTTGCGGTATTTATTGCTTGCTGAATTTTGGAAATATTGCCATCCCAAGTGTCATGTGAATCAACGTAACTTCTTAAAGCGGTCCCGACTGTTCGGTTATTACGTTCAACAAAATTACATTGTGGAGAGTACACAGGATTAAAACGGATGTTAAAACCATAAGTTTCACTTAAGCTCTTAAAACTCTTAGAGGTAAACTGAGTACCGTTATCGTATATCAAGAGCGATGGAACACCGTGGATTAGAAAGACATTATTTTCCAAAATTCTCTCGATATATCCAGCTTTAGAGCTTTTCAAAGGAAATAGCATGGTATACTTTGTAAACCAGCAAGAAACCACGAGAAGCCATTTATTTCCCCTTTTTGAACGTGGGAATGGGCCTACTAGATCAGCTGCTATGACTTGAAAAGGGTAATTAACCGTTTTCTCTTTTCCCATCAGTCCCATAGGTAGTGCATTTGGAGATTTCTGCGCTCCACATACTTCACAAGTCCTCACAAACTTTAAGATATCAAAACGCATTTTTGGTCAATAATACTGTTCCTGAACCCTGTGAAGAGTTTTATGAAAACCAAAATGACCAGAAGTAGGAGGAGTGTGACACATGTCTATAATTTCCTCTCTCTGTGGTTTAGGAACTAGTATTTTCCACTCGGGTACATTAACTTTTAAAGGCAACTGGTTTGGGATAAACTTGTACACGAAATCATTTTCCACCTTCCACTGCGGAAAATTTTGAGGAAATTCCTTAATTTGCTGCCGTAAATTATCGTACCATGGATCTATACGATCTATGTCTACTGTATCAATTCTTACGTCAATCTGTGCATTAAGACTGTTTTCGTCCGCTGTATGATCTGGGATTCTTGACAAAGCGTCAGGAATAACATTGTGGACTCCTTTTCTATGAATTAAATTAAATGTATGTTGTCTCAGCCTAATCGCCCAACGCGCTAGTTTGCCACTAGGGTTTTTAATAGAATTAAGCCACAATAAACTATAATGATCTGTTATGACCGTGAAAGGAACACCTTCTATGTAAGGTCGAAACTTTTCGATGTTAAAGAGTACTGCTAAACATTCTTTTTCAACAACCGAATAGTTACGTTCAGCCTTTGATAAAGTTCTACTGGCATACGCTATCACTCTTTCCTCACCATTGATTTTCTGTGTTAGGACGCCCCCTAAACCGGTATTAGAAGCATCACTAGAAATATAAAAACTGTTGGGAAAAATCTGGTTGGGATAAAATGGGAGCTGAAACCAATAGCTCTTTAATCTTTATAAAAGATTCTTCGGCTGCCTTTGTCCAATCTATCGATTGTCCTTTTTTTCGTCCTTTCAAAAGATCATTAATAGGCGACAACAGGGTAGAAAAATTCTCAATAAAACGTCTATACCATGAACACATTCCTACGAAGCGCTTAACTTCCGTAGTATTAGTAGGTCTCGCATAATTAACCATGCTTGCTACTTTATCCGGATCGGTACGCAAGGAATTTGAGCCTACAATATAGCCTAAAAACTTTAGAGAAGTTTTGAAAAAATCACATTTGCTCAAATTTATCGTCAGTCCGGCCTCTTTCAATTTATCTTTTACTTCTTTAAGTAAGCGAATATGCGATTCGAAGTCTTCCGATGTTACTAAAATATCATCGAGATAGGTAAAAATATGCGGCTCATATTTCGGACCAAATATAGCGTCCACTAAACGTTGCTGAGTTTGAGCAGCGTTCTTTAGACCAAACGGCATAGTGACGAACTGAAATAGACCTCGGCCTACTACTGCAAAAGCGGTCTTTTCCTTAGAGGATTTGTCCAAAGGAATTTGCCAGAATGCCTTTCTAAGATCTATCGAGGATACATACTTAGCATTCCTGAGTGATGTCAAAATTCTATCGATCTTTGTTCGGTAATGGATAGTTATCAAATTTGCTGACCTCGTTGAGCTTTCTTCCGTCAAAGCATAGACGATACTGTCCATCGGCCTTTTTCACCAATAAGATTGGAGAACACCAGGGGCTGTTTGATTCTTCAATCACTCCGAGTTTCAGCATTTCGTCTAACTCTTTATTTAATACTTTTGACATATAAGGAGACATGGCGAAGGGCCTTGTCTTTACAGGACTGGCATCAGCCGTATCTATAGACATGGTGATCTTATTCGTTCGGCCTAACCTATCTTTACTACTTATTTCTTTGAAAGAGCTTATTATTTTTTCTGCTTTTAAGCGTTCCGTCTGCGAGAGATCATCTAGGGTACATAGACGCGAGAAAAGGCTTTCTAAGGAACTTTCTGAATAACAATCTTTAAAAACTTGGATGCGAATTGACTTCTAGGGACTGTGGATACCACGAATTATTTTTAAAATTTACTAAAATTCCGAATTTTTGTGCAAAATCACATCCTAAAACCAAAGTATGTGATAGAGAAGGTACTACTAGAGCAGAGATTACTAAACAATGACCATTGCAGACTAGCGGCAACTCAACCGTACCTAAAACTTTTAGACGGCTGCCATCTGCAGTGGTAACACTTCTATTTTTGACGTGGCATATTTTTATACTTAAACGACTTAAAATTTTAATACCATTCCGACCTACAACGGAGGCATTTGCACCAGAGTCAAATAAAGCCGAGAAATGGGCACCTAATAGATTTATCTTGATATGCGGTCTGTTATCTAAATATTTATGCACGAATAAAGGAGACATGTGACCATTTGGAGAAGCAGGAGTTTTAACTTGAGAAGGAGAATTTTTATTAGACTTTAAAAAATCAGAAACTTTTTGTAACCATTTAGTCCAATCTGATCTATTGGAATATTTTTGTCCATCCGTGTTTTTAGAACGTTTTGGATTAGGGGCTATACTGCTAGCGTGAGCTTGTGACTTAGCCGAATGTTTAGAGGCTTTTTTGTTGGACTTAGTATATCCGCCTCGGTAA
>CM032453.1:159291480-159526480 GCA_019049505.1 Pachyrhynchus sulphureomaculatus
CCGAAAAATCTACTTTTTTAAAGTTTTTTTGCGATTTTGATCTGGAAGATGAAATTTTTTGGATTTTATATGTTCACAATTTTTGTTCTTTATGACAAGAGCTACAACTTTGCTTCAGAAAGTAAATCAAAATTCCGAACGGTTTGCAAGATATGAGCCTGAGAAAATGATCAGTTTTTTGCAAAAATGACATCGAGGCCCCAAATCTTTGGGGCCTCATAAAAAGAAAAATGCATTACTTCGGGCAAAACTGGGAGACACGGGTCTTTTTTTACCCGAGGCTCCCAGTTTTGGCCCAATTCATGTACTTTTTTTTATGAGGCCCCAAGGATTTGGGGCCTCGGTGTCATTTTTGCAAAAAACTGATCATATTCTCAGGCTCATATCTTGCAAACCGTTTGGAATTTTGATTTACTTTCTGAAGCAAAGTTGTAGCTCTTGTCATAAAGAACAAAAATTGTGAACATATAAAATCCAAAAAATTTCATCTTCCAGATCAAAATCGCAAAAAACTTTAAAAAAGTAGATTTTTCGGGAAAATTTTCACTTTTGCGGCTACCTAAACAGTGTTAAGAATCATTCCTAGGAAGTTCATATATTCTAGAAAGTTGTTTACTAAGATCTTAGCTACATTTTTGTAGTTGATTGTTTCCTTGAATTTTGAAGGTTTGCTAGCTATGGGCCTAAACAGGGAAAAAAAGGTAAAAAAATCGAATTTTTTACAGTTTTTTGCTATTTTGATCTTGAAGATGAAGTTTTTTTTACTTTAAATGTTCACAATTTTTGTTCCTTATGACAAGGGCTACAACTTTGCCACAGAAAGTAAATTAAAATTCCGAACGGTTTGCAAGATATGAGCCTCAGAATATGATGAGTTTTTTGCAAAAATTACACCCAGGCCTCAAATCTTTGGGGGCCCATAAAAAAAAAGTACATGACTTTCGGAAAAACTGGGAGACACGGGTCTTTTTTTTTTTTGGTCTATTATCACGTGGTGGTGTCCGTATATGGTTATTTTTTTTCGTGTTGCACTGTGTTATTCTACATGTTTGACTTTCTGCAGCGGCAGCTCTATTTTTTATGACTCGGAAGTTAGACTAGTTCGACCACACGATATTCGACCAATTCTATTCGTTGAAAGGTTTATATTTCTGGGCCCATGCGAAAAAAGGCTTTACAGCCCACGAACTCAGCATTTTGGAGTAGTCTTCTCACTGTTTGAGCAGAAATTTTCTTGTCAATGTTTTCAGTAAAATCAACAGATGGCTCAGAAGAGATCTTTTTACAATTTTTCAAAGAAACATGTTTCAACCGCCGGTCTTTTGTTTTTTTAGTTGGGAAGCATTATTTTGGGTACTTTAATTGATGTACCAATTCAGAGAAATAAACGTAAATGCGATGAAAAATAAGAGCCATCTAGTAAATGTGGTGAAAAATAAGGGCCATCTAGTTTCTAAGATAGGAAGAGGTGGAAAATAGTTTTGGCCAAGGCTGGACATATACAACTTTACCGCCTTTTCAAATTTTTGACGTAAAAATAATTTTTATATAGAAAATTACACTAATTTATACCATAATTTTTTTACCTACATTTTTAAGAGTGTATTCAAATCGAATCAAAAATACTTTATTGTTGTAAAAAATCAGTGGTTTTTCTTTTACAAAGTATATTAAATCTAAGGAATATAAAAGATAGTTACAATGCAAAAAATAGAACAATTAAAGCTACGCAAAATAATAAGGAACCTGGAAACGAAATATATACTAAGCTAAAAGTAGACAACGCAACATCAACTATACAGTAGACAAGCAGCAAGATACCTAGTTAAAACAGAACTAGTTATAGTCAAAGTAAAATTAACACTAGTATATAAAAAACCAAAACAATAATACATAATTGTCATTAGCAAGAGAAAAAGGAGCATAAAAAACCAACACAGCACAAGTGCTTCAACATAAAACTCACCCAGATCATATTATGACATGTTAATTAATAATTTTTTAAGACACTTTCGAAACACTCTGAGTGAGTTAGCAGTCTTGATGTGCGTTGGCAAATGGTTAAACAATTTTCTGCTCTTGTATATTAATGAATGCTTCGGGGAATAGGCAAAGGCAGATCCGCAGCCCGTCAGGTGCCCCTCTGAGATGCCACGCGCTGAATACTTAAGCGATTCTTATATATCAACAAAGCGGACTCCAAGTTGAACAGGGAAGTGAGAGTCAGAATTCCCTGCGAGAGAAAGATAGGTCTACAGGATTCCCTTTGAAGCGCACCAGTGATGAAGGGACAGCTTTCTTCTGCGGCAAAAACAAAATATTCAGAAGATATTAGCTGGCAAAACCCCAAAAGGAAATACAGCCTTGGCCAAAAGTATTCGGCACCCCTAATAAACACGAGAAACTCATAAAATATAAAAAAAAGACTAATTGTTTTAACAATACTATAGGCGGCGCTGTCAATAGCTAACTTAAACAATACACAACCTCTTTTACAGGACCATAAAACACCTGGCCCACAAAATTGCGATAATGAGGTTTTTTTGAAAAATATTTTTAATGTTTTGTCAGTCTCTTTTTACTACTTGTAGTGTCGAGAAGCTTCCGGGCGTGTTTTATTTGTGAACTGGACATTCTTATATTTGAGAAATGTCTAACAAAAGTGAGCTTGGTATCGAAAGACGAATTAAAATTCAAATCCTACATGAACAAGTCCCAAGTAGAAATAGCCAAGTTAGTGAAATGTTCTCGGTGCGCAGTGCAATGTGCTATTAAAAGGTTTATGGAGACTGGCTCCCATGCCAACAAAATGGGAACGGGCAGAAAACGTAAGACTAATGAGCGACAGGAAAACTCATCCGCGAGTCTATTAAAACTCGAAAAAAAAATTATCTGAGCTCGTTGCAACTCTGTCGGAAGAGATTGGGATGCCGATTAGTTCTCGAACGGCAAGGAGAAGACTGACAGAAGCTGGATTAAGAGAGTGCAAAGCTTGAAAGAAGCCTTGGTTTTCAGAGAGTGGGCTCTGAAGCACCAACATTTTAGCGAAGAGGATTGGTCTAATGTTGTTTAGTTCGACGAATCCAACTTTGAGGTAAGTTTTTATATGAGTTATTTTAACAAATGACTACATACAGTTACTCTTGATTTAATCCGTTTTAGTCAAAATAATAACTAATTTTTTAATTGAGTATTTTTTCTATTCTTACAGCTATTCGGAACGTCAGGTGCGACATTCGTGAGGCGGCGTGTCGGAGAGGAATACCATCCAGATTGCGTTATTCCTATGATAAAACATGGAGGAGGCAGCATTATGATCTGGGACTGCATGGCTGCTAAAGGTGTCGGCGAAATGTTCGCTTGTGAAGGCCGCATGAACAGCCAAAAGTACATAAATGTACTAGAAATTGTACTATTGCTTTCGCTAACGCGCATTTTTGGCGACACTAATTTAGACGACATCAAATTCCAGCAAGATAATGCACCTTGTCATAAATCAGCGGCTACGATGCGCTAGTTTAGAGACCAAAACATTATTTTGTTGGATTGGCCGGAGCAGTCTCTAGATCTAAACCTTATCGAGTATCTTTGGGGTATTCTGAAGCACAAGATACGGGAGCATAGCATAATATCAAAAGCAGCGCTAAAAAGCGCTTTGATGGACAAGTGGGATGCCATAAGTACAACTGAATGTACTAAGCTTGTACGCAGCATGCCCCAAAGAATTGCAGCTGTAATTAAAGCTAGGGGCTGACACACCAAATATTAATTTATTTCATAATTTTACCTCAATATACGATTTTACAAAACATACGAATTTAATTTTTTACCCTGAAACGCAAGAAATGAAGTAAATTGTAGGATGCCTAATACTTTTGGCCAAGGCTGTATATCTGAGATGGGACCCAAATGAGGCACAATAAACCATTCGCGCAATATCAGGGACCATTTCATTTCTCGTAACCCTGATAGCAAAGCAACCCGAAGACAGCCTTTTACTCAACTTTATTATGTGAGTCTTAAATCGGAGATGAGTATCACTGAGAACACCCAAAAACCCGGCCGCAGGCTCCTCCCGCAAAGAGTCGTCACCCAAATGTGTTCCCTGCATATTGCATCCAAAACCAATAACGTGTGTCTTACCAACATTAAAAGGCAACCGGTTAGCGCTACGCCATTTCCTAACATCCAATAAGTCGATGGAAATGTTCAATCTAAGGGTTTCAATAACTTTATTATGCCATACAAGGTGTCATAGGCAAAAAACGTAAATCCGCCTGATATTTTGATGCGAACAAGGTCATTGATGTATCAGGTGTACAAGTATGAAATGCGGATTTCAGGCAACAGATGGAGCACCAATGCAGTTTATGCTATAAAGATTTGACACTGCGTCATTTTGTAGTGTCATCAACAAGTGTCAGACGCGCACGAGTGATAAATTGTAAAAGTGTGTGCATAGTGTTGTGTTGTTGTGTTCAATATGTCGAAATTTATACCGAACAAAGAGCATTCGCCGACAGCATTAATTTTTTGTTTTTTTGAAGAAAACTGCTGTTGAATCATGCCGATTACTTCGAGAAGCTTATGGTGAAAATACTCTAGCGCAAGATACGTGTGAACGATGGTTTCGGCGTTTCAAAAGTGGTGACTTCGATGTTGCAGAAAGGAATGTGGAATACCGCCAAAAAAATACCAAGATGTGGAATTGCAAGCATTATTGAACGAAGATGATTCGCAGACATAAAAATAACTCGCCGAGCAACAATCGGCTACGAGAGGTAGGGAAGATTGAAACGACCGGTAGATGGGTACCACATGAGTTGAACGACACGCAAACGGAAAATTGCAAAAACACGTGTGACATTTTGCTCGCTCGGTACAAAAGGAAGTTGTTTTTTCATCGTATATTTACAGGGAATGAAAAGTGGATTTATTTTGAGAATCTCAAGCGCAAAAAATCTTGGGTAGACCCAGGCGCACCATCAACATCGACCGCAAGTCCGAATCGCTTTGGCAGAAAGACGATGCTCTGTGTTTGGTGGGACCGGAGGGGCGTGGTCTATTGTGAGCTGTTAAAACCTGGGGAAACGGTTAATACTAAACGTTACCAACAACAATTGACCGATTTGAACTGTTCGCTGCTTGAAAAAAGGCCAGAATACCGGAAGAGGCAACACAAAGTCATTTTTCTTCATGACAATGCTCCATCACATACGGCAAAACCGATTACCACTCATTTGCATCGATGGGTCACGCACTTGCTGAGCAGCCCTTTGGTTCGTACGAAGATGTGAAAAAATGGCTCGATGAATGGTTCGCAGCAAAAGGGGAAGATTTTTACTGGCGTGGTATTCACAGATTGCCCGAAAGATGGGAAAAAAAAACGTATAACAAGCCATGGAGCATACTTTGAATAAAGCACTTTTTATCATTCTTCCGAATTTAACCTGTTTTTTTAGAAAAAAAATCCGCATTTCATACTTGTTCACCTGGTATATTAAAAAAGAAGATATAGTTTTTAATCAAGCAGTTTAGAAGTTTCTTTTACTATAGTACACTTATATGAATTCAATAAATAAATAAATGTTATTATTTACAGTGGTAATGGCAGCCCAGGACATTGGTCATCACCTATATCGAGCCCAGTGGGTTCTGGAAGGCTTCCGTCCCTTATGGACCTTCAACAGACCCTTCCGAATGTAGTAAGAGTTGTGGTGACTCGCGATGGTGGTGGATATGGAATGAAGGTGTCTGGGGATAACCCCGTCTATGTTCAGAGTGTAAAAGATGGTAAGTTTACCCTATATATTCATAATTCAAAGTGAAACTAAAGGAAGTACTACACTGGGTGAAAAATGTCGAGAGTTTTGAAGAAAAAATAATGTTTTTTCCAAAAATCGATTTTATTCTTCAACATAGTTTCTTTCAAGAACGTTTCCCGTTCTACTTCTTAATTTGAGCCAAATTTCTTTTCCAGAAGCCACCGTTTCAAATTTGGAAAGAGGTAATAATCGCTAATTCATAGCCCAATTGGCCCATTTTCACCATCAATTTTATGAACTTGTCAGCTCGTACATTATCTTGGTGAAAGAACACCTTTTTCTCCACTAAATGCTGTATTTTTTCTTGGTTTTACAAGTTTGTTGATATTTTAACTTTGCGGTCGTTCTGAACAATATGGTGGATTTTTTTGTATTTTTTGTAATGATTCCCTCATTTGGACCTCCCGAACGTCGTACATCACCGGTACTTGTACAACCGCATTTAAATTCACTAAACTATCGACATATAGTTGCTTTCGACTGACCGGATATGCCATAACACTTCTCAAGCAGTTCTAGGTTCCCCATCAAAAAGTAATGTTTAATAAATATAGAAAATTTTTTTGGTTTCATCGTTTCACAAAATTCATAAATAACGTCTCTCAAAGAGCTGTAACTGGCAAACTAATAGACAAAACGTCATGAAAATTTTACACGAATCTTCTGAGAGTCGACTCTCACTGAAAATCATGTTTTTTGTTTGTGCTGCCATCTCTCAGATAAATTAAAACATGTTAACTGTTATTTAAATTCTTATTAATAATAACACAGTCCCACAAAAAAAAAAGTGGGGTATACTTTTGATGCCATATATCAGATCCGTAGAATTTTTGCCCGCTGATCACGAATCTGACGTCAGAATATCGCCATCACATCTCAATTTTTTTCTAACCTCAAAAAATAGGTAAAAATTAGTAAAAATTAAGAAAAATACACTCCTAAAAAATTGATTCAAGCTTTTTCATGAATCCAAAGATGTATTAATATGTATTCGGACACGCTAAGCTGATATTCATCGGTTGGATTAAGCCATACAGTTCTGTTTTCTTTCTAACCTCAATAAATCAGACAGATATAGTGCTTCTCGAATGCAAAAACGAATTCAAATTAAAATTCAACCGATTCTTACCAAATTTGGTACACCGGGTTTTTTTTGGGTTGCTGATCATGAATCTGAGGTCGGATTTGCAAAATTCAAAAATGGCGGATCCAAGATGGCGGACAAAATTTTTGAAAACCAACCGATTCCTACCAAATTTGGTATACAATTGGGGAATCCTCAAACCTGATACTCTTAAACCCTAAACCCTGAAACCTTAGACTCCCACACCCTGTAACCTCAAAAAATAGACCTCAATAACCCTGTAACTTTAAAAATTAGACCCAATAAACTCAAAACCAGGACTTTTAAACCATATACTCTCAAATAGTAGACCCTTAAGCCCTAGAATTGCGAAGGTTAGACCCGCGCCTAACTTTCCTTTTTTTGGCTGTATCTTGTTCTTTTTTCCGCGAATGACCTATTCAAAGGCTTTCTGCCCAAACGCTTTTGAGGACTTGTTTCTCTTTTTAGCGACCAGCAATAGTCCGCTAGCATATGGTCATCCCATCGTCCTTGATACCGTTTTTCTATGATTTTCAGATCTTGATGAAAACGTTCCCCTTGCTCCTCACTGTAGTCGCCAAGATTATCTGGGAAATCATCGATGTGGGAGTCCAGGAAATGTAATTTTAGATTCATTAAGCAACCTAATGTTTGAAAATTTTTTACCATTTTCTCGACTATTTCTTTGTACTTAGGACTTTTATTATTTCCCAAAAAGTTTGTCGCGACTTCTTTAAAACTAAGCCAAGCAGCTTTTTCAACTTTATTCATTTTAGTAACAAATAATGAATCTTGAAACAATTTTCTTATTTGTGGCCCGTCAAATACGCCTGCCTTAATTTTAGCTTCAGAAAATTTCGGAAATTTTTTATGCAAATATTTGAAACATGGGCCGTTTGTATCTAATGCTCTGGTGAATTGCTTCATAAGTCCAAGCTTAATGTGAAGCGGGGGAATAAGAACTTTTCCTGGATCTACCAATGGTGGAAACAATACATTATTTTCACCAGGAGGGTGAACGATTCTCTTGTTGGCCAAATTTTTTTCTTATAATAACGTTCCCTGTCTCTGCTATTCCACAGACATTTATAACAGGGATAAAGTGTAAACCCTGACTGTTGGCCAAGCAATATTGTTACAATTTTCAGATCTCCACAAATTTTCCAGTTATGATCAGCATATTTTATTTTTATCAAAAGCTGCTTCATTTTTTCATATTGCTCTTCCATAACTGTGGAATGAGCAATCGGAATGGGGGCGTAAACGTTGGTATTATGCAGCAAAAACTGCCTTAATGCTCCGTTTAGAAGAATCAATGAACAGTCTCTATTCTTCAGGATCGTATGAGTTATTTTGAAATTCATCCATTAGACCTTTTACATCGGTACAATATGAAAGTGACAATTCCTCGTCCATTGTGAAATATTTTCGAAAGTTTTCATCTCTGTTTCTATAATAAGAAATCGTAGCTTCTGGCTTAAGTAAATGTATTTTCTTTAAAAGGAAGCAAGATGCTCTGAACCATCTTTGGATAAGCCTAAATCTCTGACTAGATCATTAAGTTCTGACTGTGATACGAGTATTGGTTCTGGTTTACGGTTGTATGGTAGAAATTCTTTATCTGTGTCACTAGTATATGATAGATTGTCACTAGAACATTCATTAGTAACAGTGTTTGAATCTTTTTCGACAGTCTCAATGTTTTCGGCATGTACTGATAAGGTGAAATCATTTGTTTCCATAACATCAGCATCAAGTGGTTCAGGAGGCGGAATTAGTTTAGTTGGTCTTGTTACTGTCGAAAGATCGTTATAAGTAATAGTGCTTTTATTTTTTCGGTTATGCCTAGATACAACATTCATACAAAAGTAGCAATCATTTTCACTGTATGGTCTATTCCATATTGCTGGTCTGGAATATTTAATCGCCTTCTTATTGATGTACAACATTATTTTGCAAGAACTGCAAATGATGTGGGGAACCCAATCTGTATCCTGGTGCTGTATTTCAATGTTAAAACAATCCTTATATAAGGTTTTAATCTTATCCGTTATCGGTGACCCCATTTTACTCAATACGTGTTGACAGTAAATATAACAAAATGAATCACTGTTTTTATCGCACTTATGAAAAGTCCTTGTACTGTCAGACCGTTTTCTTGTAGCATTATACTCTACATGAGCCAAGTCACCCACACATGAAGAGCTACGGTCGCTGGATGACGACGGCTGCGGGCCCGCTTCCCCACCCTGACCAACAGCCGATACTGGGTTTCCGAGTCCCTGCATCGTAATTCTCTTTCTTCTACCTGCCATGACGGCATCTAAGCCGTTATCCAGTGACTCTGCCGGCTAGTGGAGTAACACCGTTGCCCACCGTCACCACGTGGAGGTGCCCTGGATGCAGGTAGAAGAATAAAAATCGACCGATGAATTTTCTCGGCGTTCAAAATGGCGCGAAAACATCTGCCATCTTGAGTTTTGCAAATCCAACCTCAGATTCGTGATCAGCGACCAAAAAAATCCCCGTGTACCAAATTTGGTAAGGATCGGTTGAATTTTAATTTGAATTCGTTTTTGCATTCGAGAAGCACTATATCTGTCTGATTTATTGAGGTTAGAGAGAAAACAGAACTGTATGGCTCAATCCAACCGATGAATATTAGCTTAGCGTGTCCGAATACATATTAATACATCTTTGGATTCATGAAAAAGCTTGAATCAATTTTTTAGGAGTATATTTTTCTTAATTTTTACTAATTTTTACCTATTTTTTTGAGGTTAGAAAAAAATTGAGATGTGATGGCGATATTCTGACGTCAGATTCGTGATCAGCGGGCAAAGATACTACGGATCTGATATATCGCATCAAAAGTATACCCCACTTTTTTTTTTGTGGGGCTGTGTAATTATTAATAATCTCATTGAAAAAGGGTTGAATAAAATATTTTATATATTTTTTCTTTTAGGAGGTCCCGCCGAAAAGGCTGGACTCCATGCAGGTGATAAAATTATTCAAGTTAATGGCACAAATGTTATGCATTCTACGCACACAGATGTGGTGGCTTTAATAAAAGGTAAATAAACTTGCTATTTGTTGTTAACACTTTATAAAAGAAAAAATATTTGTGGTGTAATCTTTATTAATAATATTTTAGCTTCAGTTCAAGTGGTCCTAACAGTTCAACAGAGATCTCCTACTCTTCGATCACCTGGATCCAGGCCAGCAACTATTCCGTCTTCTACTAGAATAACCGGACCTCAACCTGTGGATGTAAGTAACAAATATGTTAGAACGTAACATAATGTCTCATTAGTTCATGTGTTTTATTATACAGTATCACATGTTAACTTTATGTTTAGGCCCAAACGTATTTTTTGGCTTATTGGCATTCTGAGAAATGAATGATTTTGTCCAAATTGCCCATATATTGGTGTAAAAAAATAGTTATTGACCAAAGCATTAAATAATATTTTAGAAATAATTAAAATGATACTAAAGTAATATAGCGAAAAAAACTGGTCAAGTGCAAGATGAACTTGCCCAATTAGTGTTCCGTACCGTTATTGCTTTCAAAATTAAGTAGAATCCTTACCTAGGCTAAGTTAATTAGGTTCTGACATCTTAAGATCCAATATGTATTTTCACGTTTTTTCTTAGTCAATAATGTATAATAGTTATAGCATCTTGGCTACCTAAGCCAATAAATTAATCTAAGTCAATCTAGAATCTAATAGTAAAATTATGAAACAAATATGTATATGTATATCAAGGATTTTCTACAGCTGACGCTGTCTTCCTTCTCTCAGCCTTTGATTCCATCCGTTGCTATCTTTCCAGTCTCCATCTGTTAGACCCCTGTCCTCCATAGCCTCGTCCACATCGTCTCTCCACGATCGTCTGGGTCTTCCTATTTTTCTTCTCCCTGTAGGGCTCCACTCTGTTATTTTCTTTATCCACCTATTATCTTCGGTCCGTTTTATGTGTCCTTGCCATTTTAATCGTTTTTCTTCAATGATGTTTATTGCGTTCTCTTTGATGTTCATTCGGCTTCTTATTTCTTCATTTGGTATTCTCTCCATACGTGTCACTTTACAGCATCTTCTCCAACACTCCATCTCTACCGCGTTAATTTTAGATTTATTTCTTTTGTTGTTCGTCCATGTTTCTGATCCGTATGTCATTATGTTTTGTATTATTGATTTGTATATGCGTGTTTTGTTTCTCTTTATAATGTGTTTGTCCCACAGGATCGAATTTATTTGTCTTATGCATGTCCGTGTTTGTCCTAATCTAGCTTTGATATCTTCTTCTGATGTTGCGTTTTTTAAAATGATGGTTCCTAAATATTTAAATCTATCGGTTCCTTTGATTGTTGTTTCATTATCGACTTCTAGATTTTCCACATTTCCCTCCTTTGTTGTTAGATATTCCGTTTTGTCAAAGTTTATTGCTAATCCTGCTTTAATGTATTCTTCTTTCAGTTTTCTTACCATATAACTGAGGTCTTCCTCATCTTGTGCTATGATTACTTGTTCGTCTGCGAAACTTAGAGTATATAAGTAATCTTTTCGTATTGGGACTCCCATTCCACTACATTTTTATTTCCATTTTTTTAACGTTTGTTCGAGGTATATTTTGAAGGGGGTTGGGGATGTAGAGCATCCTTCTAGTAAGCCTTTTGATATTTGGAGCCTCTTCCCTATTTTATGTCCTATTTTTATGTTCACTGTGTTGTTTTCGTAGAGAGCTTTTACTGTGTATATTAGTTCTTTGTCAATGCCTTTTTCTTTCATTGCGTTCTATAATTTTGGTCTTGGTATTGAGTCATTGAGACTACATAAATATTTGATTTACACTGTTTATACACAAATCAAATAAAATTATTTTGTCTGTAGAGGAGCGATGCACTGTAATGAGAATATTATTTATCGCCAACATACTGTTGAGAAACCTCCTCGATATTGTCAAGGCACATAGTTTTTTTTATACCAGTTAAATTATCAAACCTAATGCACTAATTTTTGCTCATTCTACACTTTTTAAAGGATATTCCAGAATTTTTTCATCAGTACTTTTCGAGGTAGGGTGAGTAGGCAGGGGGTTTTTGGCAATTTTTTTTTAAAATAATACAAAGAAAAGTGTGCAAGTATAACATATAAACTTTTAAACTTGTAACAAATAGATGCTTATACTGCACTCTGTCGGTGACTTACTAAGTATATTCAAGCAGAGCGGCACAGCACGGCTGGCAACTTTTAAACTTGTGTTTTCACAAGCTTTCATTTAACATCCCCTGGTTGACATTACAATTTTTTTTTTTACTTCCGATTTCACCCCCCAAAACTAACCTGAACTAACCTCCCAAGTCAATATTTAACTTTCAAAACTATACGGCTTTGATTAGGCTATCAGATTCTATATTTGAGTCAAATTTCAACTTTCTATGTCAAGTAGTTTCAGAGGAAATCGTGTGTAACAGATGGACAGACGGTCGAACAGGTAGACACCGATGTGATCCCATAAGTGTTTCGTACGGAGCACTAATATAAAAGAGAACTAAAAGAATAAAATGGCGCCTAACGTTACCATGTGGAATTTTTAGTAGTCAGTGTTGCTACCAGATTTATTAGCATTTGGTTAAGGGGGTCACCATTTTATAACATTATAAACAAAAGAGCCCAGAGATGATGTTTATAGAAACCAGAATTTGTGGTGTGTAACAATACAAAAAATTTAATTCTGGTTCCTATAAGCATCTTTCCTATGCTCTTTTGTTTACGTTGTAAAATGGTTTTCTCTTATTTACAATAAATTATTTCCAATTGTATATACCATATACAGGATTACAGGGAAAGTCGTCCTAGATAATTAAGGACGTTATAGTTTAGGTCGTTTCTGACCAATTTGACTCTATGAGATGATGTCCTAAACTTAACCGTTTTCGAGATATTGAAGTTTAAAGATTTTCTAAAAAAAAAAAAAATGTTTTTTTTGCATCGATTTTTTTTTTATTAGAGGTTCTCGAGTGCGATTTTTTAGTTATTTTTAGTTAGTCTGCATGTCAAGTATCAAAAATCATCAAAAAATTTGAACTAGTTACTAACAGTTTCAAATGGCGGCTTGTTAATATTTCTAAATTACGAATTTTTACCAAGTGTTTCCTACTTTAAATCAATAAAGAGAAAAAAAAATGTATGGAAGTTATTCTGCAAATTATTTTAAAAACTTTTACGTCTTTTTAGCTATCTAAAACGGTATAATATCTACTGGATCTATTGAAAATTCTAAGTAGAGTAGAGCAACATAATAATAGAATTTAGATACTACCAATTACCGGTTTACTACCTGCACCTTCAAACAATAAAAAGGGTTGGGAAAGTATTTTTTCCGGTCGGGGTACTCTCTGTGCGAGTGACATTTTCTGTTCATGCGATTCGTCCGTGGTAGATGTGCTATACCGTGCTTTTCAAAAATATCTGTGTTTCATCTTCTGACTGTGTGAATTGGCTCGTAACTGGATTTTGATCTCTGCTTGTGAATATGGCAACGTATACCAACGAGGAATATGCTGACATCCTAATGTGTTACGGATTTTGCGAAGGAGTGTCGTCACGTGCACATGATGAATACATACTGCGATATCCTACTCGTCGTGTACCTGATGTTAGCGTATTTGATGGAACTTATCAAAGACTACGAGAAACTGGTTCCGTACAAAGACGGCGGACTGACATGGGACGACCACGTATCTTTGACAAAGACGAAGAAAACGAAATACTACAAATGTTGTCGCACAACAGCTTGGTATTTCGCAGTGGAAGGTATGGTTTGTAATGCATACTGTTGGGCAACACCCTTACCACTATACGCCCGTGCAAGTCATTGAAGAAGGGGATACGTTTGCGACGATTAGAATTCTGCAGATTTATGCTCAATACCGATGTCGAAGATGCATCTTTTTTAAGAAAATACTATGGACTGACGAGTCGAAATTCGACAAAGACGGTCTTACAAACTACCACAATGCCCACTATTGGGCTTCTAAAGAGGAAGGCAACCCAAACAAAAAAAGAACGAAAGGATCACAAACAAGATTCAGCTTAAATGTGTGGATGGGTATAATTTCAAATTATTTGGTTGGGCCATTCTTCCTGCCAGATAATTTGAATGGCGAGGAATACGACAATTTTTTGCGGAATGATTTACCTAATTTGATGGGAGACCTACCTATTGGTTTGAGACAAAACATGTACTTTCAACACGATGGCTGCCCAGCTCACTACAGAGGAAGTGTTCGTGCATGGCTCAATGACAGTTATCCCAACAAATGGATTGGAAGAGGCGGACCCATACCTTGGCCGGCGAGAAGCCCAGACCTAACACCGATGGATTTTTATGTGTGGGGTCACATGAAAAGTCTCGTATACGACCAGATGACTCCTATCGAAAACGTGGATGTCCTAAGACAAAAAATAATTGATGCGGCTGACGAAATGAGGCGGTATCTCACAACCAGCGTTGTGAAAAGTAATTTAAGAAAAAGAATGAGAATTTGTGTTAGAAATAGGGGCGACCATATAGAACATGAATTATAATTAATAAAAAATATTAAATTGCAAGGTTTTTTGTTTTATTTGTGTATTTTTCGTATTTTCACCTAGAACTAAAAATTTACCTTTTGTTACCCGAGCCCGCTTTAGGTGTCATTCTGTGTACAGTTTTCCTATTAAACTCCTAGTATTATACCTTTTTTGATAGCTAAGAAGTTTTTAAAATAATTTGCAGAATAACTTCCCTACAGAGAACCTCTAATAAAAAAAAATCGATATAAAAGCAAAAAAAACATGTTTTTTTTTTAGAAAATCTTTAAACTTCAATATCTCGAAAATGGTTGAGTTTAGGACATCATGTCATAGAGTCAAATCGGTCAGAAACGACCTAAACTATAACGTCCTTAATTATCTAGGACGACTTTCCCTGTAACCCTGTATAAATTCTTTCCAATTATCGAATTAACGCTATAAAATCTGAATCAGCTATTTTCATGTACTTTTGTGCCTCCCGTCATCTTCACAGTAACCCCGTGTATCCGACTGCACCAGTTCCACCGTTTTTTCTCCTGGCCAAACATTTTTTTAAAGTACGATGCTGTCACTGATTCCAGCGGGGCCTGTGATTCGCGTTGAATCTCTTCTACCGTCTCGAAGCGGAGGCCTTTTAACTGCATCTTCATATGGGGGAACAGTCCGACGTTACAGGGTGCCAAATCAGGTGAAAGAGGGTGGCGAGGAATCACAGTCATGGAATTCTTTTCCAAAAACTGTTGCGTACAGAACGAACTGTGGGCCAGTGCATTGTCATGATACGGGAGGAAACTCTTCTCACTCTGAAGCTTTAGTCGTTTTCTAACTAATAGTAAGTTCGTTAGGGATGCTCAGAATTTTTCGAGGAATTTTTTTACGAATAACTTGTTGAACTTCGCTATGATTTCAGACCTGATTGCAGTCGGAGGTCTTCCGGAACGTTCGTCTTCCATGGAAATTCGACCGTTCTTAAACCCGAAAACCATTCGAGTTTAAAACAATATTTCACACACATGCGCTGCTCTTTTTTCATATCCACTATAAGAATCGCGGAGAGGGAAATTAACTGTTCCGTACGGAGCACTAATATAAAAGAGAACTAAAAGAATAAAATGACGCCTAGCTTTACCATGTGGAATTTTTAGTAGTCAGTGTCGCTACCAGATTTATTAGCATTTGTAGTTAAGGGGGACACCATTTTATAATACTATAAACTAAAGAGCTCAGAGAGGATGTATATTTCTGCGAAATCTTAATGAAGACGATCTCTTACGGGTCGTTATGTCGCGTGGGGCAGAGAAATCACAGGGAGTTGATGAAATTCCTGTTTTTTAATTAAACAATGTTTCAAAGTTATACAACAGCCTCTTCTGTACTTGGTGAATTTTTCACTGCAGTCGGGTAGTTTTCCGACGAAGCTTAAAAAGTCGAAAATAACACCAGTCTATAAAGATAAGGGTGATCGCCACGACTTAACAAGCTACAGACCAGTGGCTGTACAAAATCAATTAAGTAAGGTTTTTGAAAAATCATTTCAAACTATATTATTACCTTATCTTTTTAAAGATAATAAAATATTATCTAGCTCACAGCATGGATTTGTCCCCAATAGAAGTACCGAATCTGCACTTTTTGACACTGTAGATTTGATTCTAAATTCCTTGGATGAAAAATGCGAAACAGTGGGAGCTTTTTTTGACTATAGTCGCGCTTTTGACCTGGTCAACCATAATATTTTATTTCATAAACTTGAGAAAATTGAAATAAGGGGAGTGGCCTTAGAATGGGTAAAATCTTACCTATCTAATAGAGAGCAAATAGTAAAGTTGTCAGATGGTACAAAATCTAGGGAGATCATAAATACTAGGGGACTTCCCCAGGGGAGTCTTCTATCTCCAATTTTCTTCATTATAATGAACAATGATCTTCCATCAACAGCAAACAGTAATTTTAATAGTAATGTCTTTCCCGTACTGTACGCGGACGACTCTAACTTCATTGTAAGTTCTAAAAAAAGGGGAGATTCAATCTACCACACAGAGAATTGTTAATGGAGTCTGCCAGTGGTCATATAATAATGATTTAAAATTAAATTTCACTAAATCCAAAATAGTACAGTTTATCCCTAAGCCCGTAACCCTGTATGAGAGCTTACTTATTTGATTCTCAAATAAATTGTCTTTAGCTCAAATAGACCAAATAAACTTTCTAGGAGTAAAATTAGACTACAAACTAACATGGGAAGCACATATATTAGAAATATGTAAAAAAATAAATTCATTAGCATATCTCTTTAGACAACTGAAACCAATAGTCAAAGACACTACACTTCTTACTTTATACTATGGCCAAGTTTATTCTAGACTATCTTACGGAATGGTATGTTGGGGTAATGCTGCACCTATTCAACAGTTATTTGTTTGTCAAAAATATATATTGAAAATTATGGCTAAAGCCCCACCAAGGACATCTTGTAGGAATCTATTCATTAATTATAATATTTTGACTTGCTATGGAATATATATTTTTGCAGCGCTGTGTATGTTAAAAGATATATTGTAAAATTCACGGTCCGTAGTAATATTCATTCTTACAACACTCGGCAAGCAGACGAACTTCACAAGCCCCTATGTAGGTTGTCAGCTACTAATAATGGTCCGCAACGTATGTTGATTCGGATATGCAATAAACTTCCAAAAAAAAAATAACGGGAATCTCATCTCTAAGTAAATTTAAATCAGAGTTAAGACGATACTTGGTGCCTAGAGCACATTACTCATTGAATGAGTTCTTTATATAGGTTAAGATTGTTGGTACCCAGGTGTGAATAATGTAATAATTATTATTTCTTTTTTCTTTTATATGTTTATATGTTAAATGTATTTTTAATTATTTTTGACGTATCCTATACTATGTCTTTGTACTATATTGTGCATCTGTATCAGTCAAAAAAGGAAATAAATGTTTATTTATTTATTTTTATAGAAATCAGAATTTGATGTAATTAACAATACAAAAATTAAATTCTGGTTCCTATAACCATCTTTCCTATGCTCTTTTGTTTACGTTGTTGTAAAATAGTTTTCTCTTATTTACAACAAATTCTTTCCATTTGTATATACCATATATAAATTCTTTCCAATTATCGGATTAACGCTATAAAATCTGAATCAGCTATTTTCGTGTACTTTTGTGCCTCCCGTCATCTTCACAGTAACCCCGTGTATCCGACTGTACCAGTTCCACCGTTTTTTCTCCTGGTCAAACATTTTTTTAAAGTTCGATGTTGTCACTGATTCCAGCGCGGCCTATGAGTCACGTTGAATCTCTTCTACCGTCTCGAAGCGGAGACCCTTTACTTGCATCTTCATATGGGGAAACAGTCCGACGTTACAGGGTGCCAAATCAGGTGAAAGAGAGTGGCGAAGAATCACAGTCATGCAATTCTTCTCCAAAAACTGTTGCGTACAGAACGAACTGTGAGCCAGTGCATTGTCGTGATACAGGAGGAAACTCTTCTCACTCTGAAGCTTTAGTCGTTTTCTAACTAATAGGTAGTTCGTCAGGGATGCTCAGAATTTTTCGAGGAAGGTTTTTATGAATGATTTGTTGAATTTCGCGATGATTTCAGGCCCGGAACGCTCGTCGTCTTCCACCGAAGTTCGACCGTTCTTAAAACCGAAAACCATTCAAGTTTAAAACAATATTTCACCCACATGCGCTGCTATTGTTTCGTATCCACTGTAAGAATCGCAGAGAAGAAAAATTAGACCTTAACGCAAAGTTGCATACAGAATAAACTGAACAAGCTTGCAAGATAAAACTTGTCATGTGATGTTTAAGTTAGGGATGTAGCTACCGCCATCTGTTGGTACGAGTCTATACGATTTTACTTTCTTGCTATCCCGCGTTAGTCTGGAAACTTTTAAATCACACTACATAAATACGTACATAGGTTAAAAATATGTGTAAATTTTTGCAGGATGAAAAACAACACCAACTACAACAAGAAAAAGAGCAGTACTACCGTTTAATGATTGAGAAAGAGCAACACCATATAGAAAAGCTTAGGAGCCAACTGGCTACTTCACCCAATGAAAAGAAGAGTAACGAACTAGCGAAAGTGGAAAAGAATCTCAGGATATTACAGGATAACTTGTTGAGAACACTGGTTGATGTAAGTTTGTAGGTTTAACTTGACTAAATATAACACACTAATGGTCAGAACACTAAGATTATAAGATCGACGCCCCGGAGAAAAAAATGATATATGTCATTTTTATTTTAAAATGAAATTTTAAAAATATTTTTATTATACATGTCTTTGTTTTAATACCTCATTGTAATACATTTCGTAGAAACTTCGGAGTAATTAAGCGAAGCGTTTTGAACAGATTGGATTATCATTTATAAAAAATTTGAATTCCTGGTGCTGATTAACGTTATAAATTTACAAAATTCTTTCTCACAATCTTTTATTATTCACTCTCAATCTACCTGATTGCATAACATTGTTTAGTGCTAAAAAAAATACGTACAGGATTTTTGAAAACGGAATTATTTCGCAAAGAACTCCCATTCGACTTCCTCATTTAAGCCAAATTGTTCTCCCTGGAGCTACCTTTTCAAACTTGGAAAAAGGTAATGATCGCTGGGGGCCAGATCTGGTTATTACGGCAGATGAGAAAGCAAGTCATAGCTCAATTGGTCTAATTTCACCATCGATTTTATGGAGGTGTAAGCTGGTGCATTATCTAGGTGAAACAACATATTTTTCTTCGCTAATTGCGACCTTTTTTTTTCTTGATTTCACCATTCAAACACCAATAAACTAACCCACCCTTCTCATGATAGTGGATCAGTATTATTTCATGCGCACCCCAAAAAATACTTCCCAATACTTTTCCTGCTGATGTTTGTGTTTTTGGACGCTTCGGTAGGCTTTTATGCGGTCCCAGCCACACTGCGAATTGCCTTTCGTCTATTGTTACGAATCGACAGAAAAATTCCTTTGGATTACACCGAAATAGTACCAAACAGCATTCTGATTTTTTGACACGTTGCTGTTTTTGATCAATCATGAGTGTGCATGACACCCATAGTATACGCAGCTTTTTTATATGCAATTGTTCATGTAAAATGTGTCTCACGCATTCTGCTGATATCTTTACGATGTCAGCTATCTCTTTCACTTTCGTTTTGCGGTCATTCAGAACAATATGATGGATTATTTGTGTTTTCTGGAGTGACTGCTTGATTTGGACATCCTAAAGGCGGTGCATCATCGGTACGTGTACGACCGCGTTTAAGCCTATTAAACCATGGACATATAGTTGCTTTTGATGAAGCAGATCTGCCATAACACTTTTCAAGTCATTCTTGGGTTCTGGCTGTACTTTCTCCCATCAAAAAGCAATATTTAATCAACACACGAAATTCTTTTTGTTCCTTCGTTTTACAAAAATTAAAAGTAGCGTCACTCGCAAACTAATAGATAAAATGTCATGGAAATTTTACACGAATCTTCTGAGAGTTGACACTAACTGAAAATCATAAGGTTTTTTTCTTTTTGCTGCCATCTCTCGGGAAGTCTCGGGGCTTTTCACCCCATGTACTAGAAATGTGGTGTTTTAGTTTTGTCGCACAATCGTGCTTCTCGCGTCGCTCGCAATAATTTTCCCACTCAGGGCACGGCGTAACTTTTGCGGGGTGGCATATACAACATTGCAGAATACAGGGTCTTGACGTGCGTTGAGAATTTTGCACACGCTATGGGAAATTATTAATTTTCAAGCGTGGTAAGCAGTGTGTTTTTTAAAACTTCTTTCCAGCCGGAATAAAAATATGTTTTATATGTATATATTTCTTCGAAACTAGAGGGCGAGTAATGTAAGTTGAGATAATTTCAATCCTCATAGTTATCGTATTTAAAACGTTTTGTAAAATATATTAACACGAATATTAATTTCTTATTTGGTTTTTTTTGGTACATTACCTAAAAACATTATTAATCTTGATTTTGTTATTTTGTGCTTAGGTGTATACACCATTAGCTTCACCGACAGTGTAAGTAATATCTCCCTTTGGATTTGAGACACAATACAGGGTGAGTCAACGATAGCGTAAAGTTCATTATCTCATTTGTTTCGGGAATGACGAAAAAAATATTAAATGCGATAGTTTTAGGGAATGTTAAGGTGCACAGTTTAAAATTATTTTTGAGTATACAGGGTACTTCAAAAAAGTGTGACAGATATAACATATGTTTTTTAAATGGAACATTCTATTTTCTAATTTATTTCTGCGTAAAATTTTATAACTTTCTTATTTATAATGTTATATACCTAAACCTACTAGTTTTTCTAATATTTCATTTTTAAAAAAAAAGTACTAGTTTTCAGTTTTGTAAAAAAATTGCCAGTAGCGCCATTGTTTCTGAAGATGGAATACTCATATTGGTATGAGTGTTCTATAGAGATGAAAAAAAAAGATATACGTAAAGAAATTTGAGTTAAATGCTAGAGGGTGTTCAAAATAAATTTATGCATTTCGACTATTTTAAATTGAAAAATCTCAAATTTTTTAAATGACACACACTGTATATTCTTATTTTTTCTGATAGATTTTACAAAACCTCCCAACTTTTATTAAGTATGTCATATACCTATTTCTAATAGTTTTCAATTTATTTTGAATTTTTCAATTTTTACCCTTGTTTTTAATATACTTACGCTATAACATCATAGTTGCCAAGACAAAACAAAAATGTAGGCACCCTTCACTTCAAGACCGTGATTTTAAACGACGAATAAACTTTTGTACAACCATGAATGGAACAATAGAAGCCGATCCAAATTTTTTATCTAAAATAATGTTTTCTGATGAAGCTACTTTTCGCAGTAATGGAGCAGTTAACAGCCATAACATGCATTATTATTTAACCGTTAATCCACTTTTGGGTCCGGGAAGTTCAAAACCAAAACCATTGGTCGCTTAATGTGAAATATTAAATTTTCGAATTATTGGTCCATATTTTTTCCGCGAACCGCTTAACGAGCCTAGATATCTAAATTTTTTGCAAAACGAATTACCCCAGCTTCTTGAAGAAGTTGATAACTTTGAACGGGAACAAATGTGGATTCAACAAGACTGCTCATGATCACCGGGAAGTTCGGAAATTTTTAAACGATCGTTACCCAGAAAAATGGATCGGTAGGAATGGATTCATTCATTAGCCCCCTCGATCATGTGACTTAACACCTTTAGACTCCTTTTTGTGGGGCTACATTAAAGAGCGTGTTTATGTAAATCCCCCTACAACACTAGTAGATATGGAAAATAGGATACGGGATGCGTGCAGGACAATAACGCCCTTTATGCTAAGGAAAGTGAAGGAAAATATATTAAAACGACTAAACATGTGGTAGTAGACGGGCATATTTTTGAACATTTATTACGTCATAATAATTAATCATTAGATAAGTTAAACTATATTAAAATTATTATTAACTATTTGTTCATGTTTTCACAATAGCGTAAGGGTAAAAATTGAAAAATTTAAAATAAATCGAAAACTATTAGAAATAGGTATATGACATACTTAATAAAAGTTGGAGGGTTCTGTAAAATCTATCAGAAAAAGAATAATATACAGGGTGTGCCGTTTAAAAAATTTGAGATTTTTTCAATTTAAAATAGTTGAAATGCATAAATTTATTTTGAACAGCCTGTAGCATCTAGCTCAAATTCCTTTACATAATCTTTTTTTTTCATCTCTATAGAACGCTCGTACCAATTATGAGTATTCTACCTTTAGAAACAATGGCGCTACTGGCAATTTTTTACAAAACTGAAAAACTAGTATTTAAAAAAAAAATGAAATATTAGAAAAACTACTAGGTTTAGGTATATAACATTATTAACAAAAAAGTTATAAAATTTTACGCAGAATTTAAAAATAAATTAGAAAGTAGAATGTTCCATTTAAAAAAACATATGCTATATCGGCCACACATTTTTGAAGTGTGTTCAACATTTTTTCGTCATTCCGGAAGCAAATGAGATAATGAGCTTTACTCTATAGTTGACTCACCCTGTACAGTTAATAAAAGATTCTTTGATGAATAGCGATTGTAAAAATGTTGCTGTTTCTCCGTCTATAACAAATAATAATACGAATCTTGATATTATGGTAAGAGGTCAATGATTATAACTTCTAAACATTCTAAATAACATCTTCACTCTGCACTGTCATCTTGTTACACTACTAACCTACCTTTTTGGACCAATTCGGTCGGTAAATGGATATGCTTGATTATGATTCCCAGCGTGTAAAATGAATCAGGCCATTATAATGACAATATTTACGATTAAAATTCGTTTCTCTTGAACTAGAAATGATAGAACCACAATCGAGAAACAACGTTACACATGAGACAAGTTGGTGTTTTTTAAGTTAAGATGTTATTTTTACCTGGTCTTTGCCATCATTTGTGGAGCTTCATCCGTTTTAGACCACGATTTACACACTATTGTCGTACTTGATCCATTTTTTATCGTCCGTGATCCACCGCTGCAGAAATGGCTCGATTTCGATACGATTCTGTAGAAATTCGATCTAGTCAATATTTTAGCTTCAAATCATGTGGCAAAAATCGAACTTCTTTTTGTAGCCAGCTTTCTCCAAATGATTTAAAACTGTTTGATGATGGTTGTTTACTTCCTTGGCGATGTCATAGCTACTTACGTGGAAGTCTTGCTCAGCTTTTGCCAAAATTCTATAAACTTTTTCTGTCATTGATCGATCAGTGTGAAGATCATCTTTGATATTGAAATTTCCAGAACTCAAGCGACTGAACCATCATTTGGCTGTTGTTTTTGTTAACTGATCTGGACCTAAACAGCACAAATTTCACCGCAGGCCTGCGCAACATTAGCCTGAATAAGCGAATGTCAACAGTTTTGTATGTTTACTGCTGTCAAATGTCAGCTTTAAACTGACTAAGTATGGCTCGGTGCGACTTACCGTCGCTCAAGTAAGAACGTGACCGCTCGTATTCTTGAAAGAAAGTGTTTTGAGAAATTTTTTTGTCATCAATATATTCTTTGGTATGTTAACAACGGCACAAAACCTCGTGAGACAAACTCCTGAGTCTTTCCTCTGAGCTTTCAACGGCGCAATTATCTTAGTAAGGTGTCCAATCGTCTCCTGCATCAATAATCGCTTGGCATCTTCGAGGCGTGCTGTCAACGAAGTTTTCTGTATACTCGGGCAATGATCTCCAAATTTTTCCAATCTGACGAGACAACTAAGTTGCCCCGCAAAGGTTTCTTCAACGTGCTTCGGAATTTGACATCACGAGCACGAAGTTATTGTCGCATGGTCTCATGGAATATATTTAAACCCGATTTTCTTAATTTCACCGCTCCTTGACTCAGCGTCAATTTCGGGTCCCGTGAAAACAAATACACGATTCGTTTTTCTGCTTTCGTAGTGACTTTGCCTATCGAGCCACATTTTGGCAAGTCGTCGACATTTCTCGTCTCGTTAAAACGATTTACCCACCTCTTCACAAACGACACCGACTTTTTAATATATTTAGCGGCTGGGGAATGTGTCATTTTAGGCCCCTTTGGATAGAAACGTGATTTCGACGAAAGTTCGGAATCGGTTGATACTTTTATTAAAATGAGTCGTAGACCAAGGGTTCCTTCTACCGATTTTTTGGTGAACCACTAGAACTAAAAATGAATTATCGCAGATACGTTCTTACTTGACAGACTGTATATTAACTGAGATATGTGACGCTAAAGCTATCTAACGTGAAAAAAGCTCAATACTTTTTCAATAATCTAGTATTCATTTTTTTACACGCGTTTGAATTTAGACACCACCTCTTAATTTTAGAAAAGCGATTTCAATTTATAATTTTTGCAAAAATAATGGGAATAATTTTACTGTACCGATTGGTTCATGTCTTGTTCTCTCTCTCTTACAGCAACACTCACCGGACATGGGCACCCCTCGCCCCCTCTCCTCACCCGGCCATATCGGTTCATCTCATCACGGTAGGGGCGACGGCGGTTGTACCGATCATCCGCCTCCCCTCCCTAAACGAAATAAAACAACAAAATCAACAACAGCACGACGCTAACTCGTTCCTTTCTAATGAAATTAACGCTAACATTTCTCAGATTAGAAACAGTACAGGAGAGAATAACGGGCATTCACCGGTAAGTTGCATGCTCTGGAATTGTTACTGAAGATGTAGTAAAGCTATATGTTAAGCGATATAAGTTTATGAAAATAGGCCTGTTATTTCAGTAGTATTTATGTTTGATAAAAATGTATATATATATATATATATATATATATATATATATATATATATATATATATATATATATATATATATATTAGCCGTCATAATTGGTGTATTTTAAGTTGGGTCGTTATCGTCGCATTATTATAGTAGTTACTAAATAAATTCCTTCTCTTATATAGCCGTTATATAAGTTTAAGAAACTGTTAAAAAGAACAACCTAAATATGTATAATTGAATATCACCGTCACTATAAGCCTAGTGCTATCCAACGCTGGATGTAGGCCTTCTCCCTGAATTTCCATCTCAATCTATTTGCAGCTGTTGTCATCCATCCAATGCCTGCAACCCTCTGTATGTTATCTCGCCATCTTGTTTTGGGACGTCCTACGCTCCTGGTCTCCATTCTAATGTTCACCCATTGCTGCCTTCTTTCTGCTATGTGCCTTTAATTTCGTTTGTTCACGTATTCACTTGTTTCTCTTTCTGTCTTAAGTTTTATCCCGATCATCTGTCTTTCGTGTGCTCTCTGGGTCCGAACTATTTTTTGTATATCGGCTTTATTCAGTGTTCAAGTTTCAGCGTCATATCTAATTACGGGTAGGATGCACTGATCGTAAACTTTGGGATGGCTTTATCTTCGAATATGTAATTAATTTCCCGAATGCGCGTTATCCTAACCTGATTCTTCTTTAAATTTCATTCGAGACACTTTCGCGTTGTAGTATTTTTTTGCCCCAGATACGCAGAATTCTTAAAAATCTCGAGAGCTGTTGCTTCTAAATTTATAACTATGTTATTATTAGTATTGGTTAATATTTTTGTCTTATTTTTATTCATATTAAGATCAATTGTCTTTGAGTGGTAATTTAAATCATTTATCATTTCTTGTAACTCATGTGGATTACTACTGATGACTACAATATCGTCTGCGAACCTTAAAAGACTCAGATACACACCATCTATCTTTAGGCCCTTTTTTTCCAATCTAATTGGCGTAATACGTCTTCTAGAGCTGTAATAAATAGCTTAGGAAAGATTGTATCTCCCTGTCTTACATCTCTTCCTATAGATATTCGTTCTGTACTAGGTTTGATGTACATCTTTGCATTTTTAAATATATCTTTGATTAGGGTAATGTATCTAGAATCAGTTCTACAATTGTTCAAGCCGTTGATGATTGCCCATATTTTGAAAGAATGTGGGCAATCCTCAGAATGCCTTGTCATAGTCTGAAGGCTATGTAGAGTTAGAAATTGTATTCATTTGTCTTCTCTAGGATATGTCTCATTGTCTGTAAGTGGTTGCATGTGCTGTAGCCGGATCTAAAACTAGCCTGTTGGCATGGCTGGTAGAAATCTAACTTATTTTTTAATCCATTGGAGATGATTTTAGTCAAGAGTTTATAAATGTCAGATAGTAAGCTAATCTGGCGGTAATTCTCTAACTTTCTATTATCTCCCTTTTTGTGTAGAAGTATTACTTCTGATAAATGCCATAATGTTAGTATTTTGCCGGTTTCTAGACACATGTTAAAAAGTTTGGCCAACTCTTGTTTTAAATCCTCTCCTGCTTCCATGAGCATTTCCGATAAAATACTACCAGGTCCTGCTGCTTTGTTACGCTTCATTTCATTCAATACATATATTGACCTCTACAGTAACTTCTGGTTGTTCTTCTGAACCTATATTTTGTATTTTCTTTCCGGTCTGTTTTCTTTGTTCTTCAGTGGGTGTTGTCATAGACCTGTAGACTTCAATATAGTAGGTGTTCGTATCTGAATTTACTTTCTCCCTATTTGTTATTACTTGCCCCTCACTATTTTGCAATTTAATAATCTCTGTTCTTCCGTTATTCAGTTTCTTTCGTATTACTTTCGGGCCTTTATTTCCTGCATTGGCTTCCAAAATCACTTTATGCTTGTGGGTTTTTTATACTATTATAATTAAATATATAGCCCCCCAATTTTTTTGCGAATCCCTAAACTCCCTTTGTGCTAGGTCAGGACTGTAGGGTGAATAATAATTAATGTCTTGAAATCCAGCTTTGCGAATGGCACCCTGCTTAGGCTGTGTTGTCAGTGACGTCGTGGATAAGCAAAACACCGTTGCTAACTCTTCCACGTTGTTTCTCTTATACAATTTCGCGAACTCTGCTAATTAATTTGGTATAATCATTGCCCATGATTGTACAGTTCTTTAGGTAGTCACTAAGAATATGAGAAGGTGACTGACATTTGCTAAACCTTGAACTTTAGGGGTGGCTTTCCTATCCTGCATTGATTCTTGTTTTGATAGATGATTGTTGATATTTTATCAACGTCTGTTAATCTCGGCGGTTCGATTCTCTTTATTTACTTTGATGATATGTCCTAAGTCCATATTCCTCTACTTTTTCTATAACCTGATCGCCCTTATGTATTTCTCTATCTTCTGATGTCATGACTTTAGTTCTTGCCGGGTTCGTGGACAGGGCAATTTTTGCTGATTGCCTTTGAAGTTCTTCAAGCATGTGAGTAGCAGACCTTGTAACACCTAATATAAAAGGAAGTGTTTTTTTTGTTGCCTGTTTCTTGGGCAAAGATTGACTTTATTTCATTTATTAGTTTATAAGAAATGGTTGGGTTTTTTTCGTCAACGGTTTTTGCCTTTTTTGCTTCTGCTATTGGCGCCGCAACATTTTGTTAGATTTAATAACGATTCGAAGAATGATGTCGCTTTCCCTTATCGCTTCTTTCTGGTTTGCTTGTCGCTCTGCTACCTTTTCGATCAATTGTTACGTCAAAATTATAACTTTTAAAATAACAGCCAACAAACACGAGACTCCCATCGTTACCGAAATACCATGCGACAGAATGAAAACTAACCAAAAATTGTATGTTTAGGGTTGCAACCAGAGTAATGGGGCAGTTTATAATTCTGTTTATTTCTCCGAATAATGTTCTTTCATAGTTTCATGTTTGTACTTGCTGACAATGCTTTACCTGAAGTGTTCCGAGCTGACGTTTCAATGGAAACTTTGCTGTAACTTTGTAGTCCAGTCGTCAGAGGCAAATTTTGACGGATAGCCGCATTTTGGCATACAGGTAGTTTTTTGACCGTAGAATACCATAAGTTTGCTGCTCTAAAATATATACTAAGCCTACAAAATCGAAAATAAAATGAAATATTCGGTTTTTCGCAATTATCTCTAAAAGTAAAAAAAGAAAAACTAATAGCACCACGTGAAAGAACGCGAAATTTTACAAAAAATAGTATATAGTTTTTTTTTTAGTTTTACCGTAATTTAAAAAAATAAAATGGCTGGTTTAACTCCTTCAGTTGTAGTGGGAATCGTGCTTCCAACCTCAGTTATGATTAAATTAAAATTTCTGTATACGAATGTAATGAAAGACTGATTTTGTCAAATTTCCACTTTATTTAGTTTCACTTGAACTGTATGACGCGTTTCGCTATACTATAGCTTTGTCTGATACAAAATGATATTCAATATTAGTGTTGTTACATTTATACAAACACCATAAGGTAGATAGGTAATAAAATTAATACTATATGCTATTGAATATTGCTGGGAAATCCATTCTGAATATTAATTGTATAAATTGAGTAAAGGTGAGTTACCATGGGCCAGACAGGTATCTTTTTGTTCATTTTATTATGATGTCTGAATTTTTAATTCTATTTATTTCTAAATTTTCTAATAGGTTTAATTTTACGCCTTTGTTTTGTATGTGTAGAATTTTAAATTTATCGTCAAAAAGATGATTTGATTCTGTTAAATGATTACTGTACGCTGAGTCAGTTTTGTTTTTTAAATAGCTTCTTTTATGTTCTAAAATCCGAGTTTCGAATGAGCGACCTGCCTGACCTATGTAACTTTTATGACAAGAACCACAATTCATCTGATCTATTTTGTTTTCCCTTTGCGTTTTTAATGAATTTTCCTAACGAGTTGTTTATTCTAAAAGCTATGTTGATATTATATTTGTTTAAGTGGTTTTTAATTTTCTCTGATGTGTTACCAAAATAGGTTAAAACATTATATTTTTTCCCTGTGTTTTCTTTCTTGGGGTATACTAAAGAAATAGCTTTATTTTTTAATTTTTTGTTTAAAATTGAGTCTATGGAGCCGTTGTTTACAGCAATTTGTTTTATTAGATTTAATTCTTTATTAAAATCATCTGCATATAAGGGGACACTTACAAGTCTATGCAACATACTGTCGTAAGCTGCCAATTTGTGTTGTAGGGGGTGAGCTGATTTTATGTTTATTGTAGTATCTATATGTGAGGGTTTGTGAAAAATAGAGAATTTGTGTTTGTCGTAATGTCTGGTTACCGTTAAGTCATGAAAATTAATTTTATTGTCGACCTCTAGTTCCATAGTGAATTTAATACTTTTGTGTATTGAGTTTATATAGTTAAAAACATTGTCAAGTTGACGAAGCTATTTAAAAAACAAAACTGACTCAGCGTACAGTAATCATTTAACAGAATCAAATAATCTTTTTGACGATAAATTTAAAATTCTATACATACAAAACAAAGGTGTAAAATTAAACCTATTAGAAAATTTAGAAATAAATAGAATTAAAAATTCAGACATCATATTAAACCAACAAAAAGATACCTGTCTGGCCCATGGTAACTCACCTTTACTCAATTTATACAATTACTATTCAGAATGGATTTCCCAGTAATATTCATTAGCATATAGTATTAATTTTATTACCTATCTACCTTAGGGTATTTGTATAAATGTAACAACACTAATATTCAATATCATTTTGTATCAGACGAAGCTATAGTATAGCGAAACGCGTCATACAGTTTCAGTGAAACTAAATAAAGTGAAAATTTGACAAATTCAGTCTTTCATTACATTCGTTATGAATTTCCATCAAGTAACAGCCAGAGAGTACTTAATTTATTTAATTTCTTCGAATAATTTAGAATTTTTGTGTTTCCAATAACTATTTTCTTTGTACCTGAATGTTTAAATGAAACTTTATACTTAAAGCGGAAACTTTTATCCTTCATTTCCTACCTTTAAATATTTTTTTTTTATTTTAAGTTGATAATTAATAATAAGCAAAAAATACGTTTATCATGAACATTTTTTTAAGAGCAAAATTACAAAAAAAAGAGAAAGTTTTTTTAAGTTTTTAATGATCAATATATTATATTTAATATTATAGTCCTTTTACATGGTCATATCAGTTCCGTTTCAGTTTTCGTTTCATTTCAGTTCGGAAGGAGGTTTGTTTTTACACCGTCCGTTCAATTCTCAGTCCGAGTTATCTATCTTTCAAAGTGTTATGTGTGTTTCGCGTTCAAACACGTGTTGTCATACTGTCCCAAAGTGTACATGTGTAAAATAGCTCATATATGAACACTGTCTCACTGCAATAGCCTTAGCTGTGGCATTGAAGAAACGATGGAAGAAAAGAACCCCATACCGTCAGGTATCAGTCTCCGTTTCAGTTCTGTTTTCAGTTTTTCCTTTTTACACATAGGAAAAACGAAGAGTTCGACTGAAACTAAACTGTAACTAAAAAATAATAAAAAAATTATCCGACTTTTTTTGTCCATTTCGTACTGCTTTGAACGTAAAATTGCCGGCGGCGCACTACAGCAGGCAAATTTTCATGTTTTAGAGCTCAATTCTTAAATAACACAGACAATGTGGGTATTTTAAATTATTCTTATATTGAAATTTAAGGTATAATAATGATATATGCACAAGGATTTTTTTTTTCAATATTATATTTTATTAAATATTTGTAATTTACTGTATGCCCGTTAAAATCACGCAAATAAAAATGTTGTCTTAAGTTTTACAAATTATAAAGCAACAAAAATAAAAACTATTAGTATCATCGGAAAGCTGAAAGTCTCCTCTTCGAAAAACTTTCTTTAATTTTTTTCTTACACTCTGAAAACAAGTAATATCGATTAACCTTCGAGCGGTGTGCGAAGACTTTCAAATTAACCACGCTAGACTTTTTGAATCACCTCACGCTAATAAAAAGAATGTGGAAAAAAAATCTGTTGTATTTCTTTGTAAAATTTTCCGCTCTTTCACGTGGTTCATTTAGTTTTTCGATTATTTTTTTTATTTTTCGAGATACTACCGAAAAAACCGAATTTTTGATTTTATTTTGGATTTTGTGGGCTTAACGCACATCAAACTTTAACAAACTTTTTTTTATCGTATTCTACGCCCAAAAAAACTACCTGTGTACCAAAATGTAGCCTGTTAACAATAAATAAGAGCTCAAAACCCCTGGCGATTAGACTATGGTTATATTCACAAATTTTAACATAATATTTTAGGACCATATTCTCGAACATATAATTCCAGTTATGTGAAAAAAAATCGATTTATCCCTACTTCCACCGTGTCGGTCCTCTTTAAATTTTAGAAAACAAACAAATAAAATATGAAAAAAATATAAGGTGAATGGAACGGTAGCTTTCAGGATGTTGATTAGATAAGAAAGCGCGATTCTTGGAATTAGACCGTGTTAATATAAGTAATTTTTCAACGTTTCGCCTCCGATTGCACGAGGCGTTACTCAAAATTGACTCGGTCAGATCCCAACAAAAACGATTTCTCATCAATAGAAGGTGGAGGTAATTTCAGAATTAAAGACTGCTTAAAAACAATTGTACATTTTTGTATAGTTAATATTTTATATAGTTTAAGTTTGGTTTGCCACGTATTACATTTACTTTATTATAACAAAGAACAAGAAAAAAAAGGCGTAGTGATTTGTACTGGTACCTATACGCTGAAAGAAACGACTACACGGGGTGAAAATTCCCGAGACTGTTGAAGAAATATTTTTGCCAAAAACCGATTTTATTCTTCAACATAGTTTTCTTCAAGAGCGATA
Source organism: Pachyrhynchus sulphureomaculatus (assembly GCA_019049505.1). Taxonomy (NCBI): domain Eukaryota; kingdom Metazoa; phylum Arthropoda; class Insecta; order Coleoptera; family Curculionidae; genus Pachyrhynchus; species Pachyrhynchus sulphureomaculatus. Next base: position 159,323,216 of record CM032453.1, read on the forward strand.
CAATTATCCCAGCGATCCTCCAACATTTGGAGACTTTTCATATAGAACGATTTGTTGAGCTCTCTGAAATAAGCCTTAGTTTTCCGTTCGACTTCTTCATTTAAGCCAAACATCTTTCTCTGAGGCTACCTTTTCAAATCTCTGGGGGTCAAATCTGGCCAATTTCACCATGGATTTTATGGATTTGTGAGCTGGTGCATTATCTTGATGAAACGACACTTTTTTCTTGGCTAAATGCCGCCTTTTTTTCTTGATTTAATCATTCAAATGCTCCAATAAACCAACATAATAGTCTCCGGTGATTGTTCGCCCTTTCTCCAGATAGTCGATCAGTATTAATCCACGCGCATTCCAAAAAAATATTTGCCAAAACCTTTTCAGTTGATGATTGTGTTTTTAGACGCTTCAGGCGGTTCCAGCCACTCTGCGGACTGCCTGTAGGACTCAGACGTGCAATGGTGGATCCACGTTTCGTCCATCGTTACGAATCGACGCAAAAACTTCTTTAGATTACGCCGAAACAGTGGCAAACAGCATTCTTTTTCAGGTGTACAAGTATGAAATGCGGATTTTTTTTCTAAAAAAACATGTTAAATTCGGAAGAATGATAAAAAGTGCTTTATTCAAAGTATGCTCCATCGCTTGTTATACATTTTCCCATCTGTCGGGCAATTTGTGAATACCACGCCAGTAAAAATCTTCCCTTTTGCTGCGAACCATTTATCGAGCTATTTTTTCACATCTTCGTACGAACCAAAGCGCTTCTCGGCAAGTGCGTGACCCATCGATGCAAACAAGTGGTAATCGGAAGGAGCCAAGTCTGGTGAGTAAGCCGCATGGGGTAGAACTTCCCAGCTGAGTGCTTCCAACGTGTCGCGAACTGTGATGGAGCATTGTCATGGTCCCACCAAACACAGAGCATCGTCTTTTTGCGGTCGATGTGGATGGTGCGTCTGGGTCTACCCATGATTTTTTGCGCTTGGGATTCTCAAAATAAATCCACTTTTCATCCCCTGTAACTATACGATGCAAAAACGACTTCCTTTTGTACCGAGCGAGCAAAATGTCACGTGTTTTTGCGCTTTTCCATTTGCCTGTCGTTCAACTCATGTGGTACCCATCTACCAGTCTTCTGAATCTTTCCCATCTCTCGTAGCCGATTAGAAACAGCTTGTTGACTAACGCTCAATTACTCGGCGAGTTGTTTTTGTGTTTGCGAATCATCTTCGTCCAACAATGCTTGCAATTCCACATTTTCGAATTTTTTTGGCGGCTTTCCACGTTCCTTGTCTGCAACATCGAAGTCACCCCTTTGGAAACGCCGAAACCATCGTTCAGATTTATCACTCGTGCGCGTTTGACACTTGTTGATGACACAACCAAATAGCGCAGTGTCAAATCTTTATAGCACAAACTGCATTGGTGCATTATCTGTTGTCTGAAATCCGCATCTCATACTTGTACACCTAGTGTACAGTTGCGTGCAAAAGTTATGGGTCAAAAATATTTTTGTGATTAATTGAGGGGAGAAGAGAAAAAAAAAACGAAATACAACGTTATAAACTACTTTAATTATACTAACAACATATACAACTAAAAAATCTTTTATTATAAAAAACAATTATTCCTAAGAAAAATAACATTTTTCGGTTATTCAATATCGGGTCAACTTCTAAGAAACTGTGACTTACTCAGTTATGTTCACATTTCTGATCGTGAATCCAGGTAAACATCAACAATTAAGTTCACTTTATAATTGTGTATCAGTATCATTGAGGGAAGATGCCGAAACGTACGTCATTAGACATTCGGAAAACCGTTATAAAGTTGTACGGTAAAGGAAAAGTTGCACGTGAAATATCTGAACTTTTATCCATAGGAAAAACAACGATTAACAATATAATTAAAAAATGGGGAACTACAAGTACTCCGAATGATAAACCATGTTCCGAAAGACCAAAGAAAACAACTATTCGTGTCGACAAAGTAATTAAAAGAAAAACAGTTTCGGACGTAAAAAAGAATGCTGCAATTATTGCACGTGAATTACGTGAAGAAAATTTAGCTGACATCAGTAGGAGTACTGTTTCTCGTAGACTAATACACGTTGGACTTGTTGGACGTGTTGGAGTAAAAAACCCGTTTATTAGTAAAAAAAATAAGAAGGCCAGATTGCAATTTGCAAAAATGCACCAAAATTGGACAGTTGAAGACTGGAAAAAAATGCTGTTTTCGGACGAAACTAAAGTTAATTTATTTGGAAATCATGGAAGAAGATATGTTCGACGACCAAAAAGGTACTAGACATGATTCTCGGTATGAAAAACCGACTGTTAAGCATGGTGATGGTAGTATTATGATTTGGGGGCATTTTCGTAGCAAGGCGTCGATCCAGTTGTTAAAATTCAAGATACTATGAGCGCTGTTATGTACAGAAATATTCTATCAGAACATGTGCTTCCTTATGGACGTCAAATATGTCACGAGGATGGATTTTTTCAACAAAATAATGATCCGAAACATCGATCCAATCTTTTGCAACAATTTTTTCAGAAAGAAAAATCTTCAAATTTTAGAATGGCCAAGTCAATCTCCGGACTTGAACCCCATAGAACATTTGTGGGAAGCGTTCAAAATGAAAGTGAGAACTCAGAATTTTTCCAGTAAAGGTGCTCTTTGAAAAAAAGTTCAAGAAAAGTGGGTCAATATCACCAGAGACAGAATTCTCAAATCAATCGAATCGATGCCTCAACGATGTACCACCCTATTAGCTTCGAAGAGTATGGCTATAAAATATTGATAAGAATGTATGTTATACTGCCACTTTTTTCTGAGTTATAGTCATTTTTGCTATGTTGTTTACCTTTTTATCGTGAAATTTGAAGTCGGCCCAATACTTAAGAACATCTGAAAAAAGTTATTTTTGTTATAAATGATTGTTATTTACAGTAGAAGATTTTTGAGTAGGATATGTTGTTAGTATAATTAAAGTAGTTTATGATGGTGTATTTGGTTTTTTCTCTTCTTCCTTTATCATCAATTAATCACAAAAATATTTTTTGGCCCAATACTTTTGCACGCAACTGTATATGATATGCTTCACGCATTCTGGTGATATCTTCACGATGTCAGCTATCTCCCTCACTTTCACTTTGCCGTCATTCAGAACAATATGGTGTTTTTTTTTTTATGACGGAGCAGATGTGTCAAAACACTAACTACTCAGGCCGTTCTTCGGTCCTGGCTGTATTTTTTTGTATTAAAAAGCAATGTACATGCATACGAAATTCTTTTTGTTCCCTAGTTTTGCAAAAAAACAAAAGTAACGTCACTAATAGGCAACCTGCCATGACAACATTCTGAGTTGACACTAACTGAAAATCATATTATGGGTTTTTGTTTGTGCTGCTATCTCTCGGAAAGTCTAGGGACTTTTCACACCGTATAGTATTTTGTACAAACGATTGTTGTCAGTAATAGTCAGAGGGTAAATGCATGTTTGTTTATAATTTTGTGATTTTTAACGTATATTTATTCGTCCAGCGAATATTCTTGTGACTAAAATTAGGCCTAATAATTAAGTTTTTTGAGAACCATCACAATTTTGGTTGGTTGTTGCCAATATTTTTTTCAATTTTAAAAGGGGTCAGTAATGCTAATTATTATTTAATTATTCTTACCTTTGAGCTGTAATCGAGATACTTAGTAATCTGTACTTATATCTCGATATTTTGATTGACAATTTTAAATGATTGCCAGTTTTAACGTATTTACTACAAAATAACAGGCCTATCGCTTTATATGTTTCTTCGCAATCGAATGCGCACGCTCCAAAGCTAGCATTCACCTCTCCTGTCCTTTTTCTAGGACCGTTCTGGTGACGTACCCCCTCCCCTGCCACCTCGCACTTACCCCCCATACAACAATAACAACACAACGCATAACAACACGGATGAAGGGCCGGCCGTCAACTCGATCGATAAGCAGATGTCGTACCCGCTCGTAGCCTCGTGCACCCCTTTGCACAGCAACTGTGTAAGTAGCAGACATGACCTTTGATTTTTATATCTGCTTTAAGTTGGCCTTAGCTCTGATACATACTCGCTGCGATAGTAAAGTGCTTATGTTCGTTAACATGATTTCTTTTTTTCACATAGATGTTCAAAGATTCAGTTTAATGTAAAAAAGAATAAAGCCAGCGACCGATCGGCAGGTTTCGACACCGGCACGGCGACTTTTATCAATATGACCACTCTATGCCGGTGGCCGTCGGCTGTCGTCTTTATTATTTTTTATAATGAAGCGGAACTTTGAGCCTTTTTTAGCAAAGAAAAGAAATGATGTAATAAAAAGTACAAGCACTTTATAAAATGTGCTGACGACGTCTTCGAAAAATATCGTAATCCATTTGGCGTTTTAATGAATTGTTACGATTATAGGCTGCATACTATTATTTGTACAGGTTGTCCAACTTTTTTTTGTTTGAAACGGAACAAACTATTTGTTGCATCATGTTTTACTTTTATTTAAAATTCCATCTAGCCCTATTGTGTGGTGCAATCTAGAAGGTTCCGGGCAAAAAAAGCGGAAAGGGCCGATCCCACCTGAAAGGGTATACGTAGTGCGATCCAAAAGTTCCCGGACTGACGCTCTATAGCAAGGACGCGAAATAATATCGATTCGCCCCGATAGGTGGCGGTTCGTGACAAAAGTAAACTTACTAAGCTCGTTGAGTTCTGTATGCACATTTTCGAGTGGTTTTTGCGATTTAAGGCCGGGTAATCTTGAGTGGAAAGCGACGAGTGTTTCGGAGTAACTTCGGCTCTAACCACGCAACAAATCCTTCGACACATCGTTGGACAATTCTGAACGTCTCTGACGAATTTTACATTGTTTCGATAACTTTGGTGCCAGAAGAGCTTCCTCCTACATCACGACATTGCACAGTTGCTTCTGTACGTAACAATTTTTCGCGAAGAATTCCATTACTGTCATTCCCCAGCCCCCTTATTCGCCTGATTTGACCCCCTGACTCATATAGCGTAAGCCCGGGAACTTTTAGATCGCACCACTTAAATGAATGCTACTATTTTTGTCCTTTAATTATTTATACGAGGGCTACTTTTTTACAAAAACATTTAGAAGAAAAATATTTTTTGGTACAAATCGTTTTATTTGATTTATTTGCCCTTAATTTTTATACACTTTTGCATGCGTTCGAATCAGTTCTCGAAACATTTTTTCAACTCTGAAGTTGGTACCTCAAAAACATGATTTTGGAAGGATTCAACAGCTTCTTGAGGTGATCAAAATTGCTGTCCACGAATTTTTTTTGACATTCGGGAATAAAAAGAAGTCGTTAGGCGATAAATCAGGTGAATACGGGCAATGAGACATTAATTCGATGATTTTCTCCGTCAAATTATCACTTGTTTGACATACTGTGTGAGAGCTGGCATTGTCATGATGAAGAGCGATGTGCCATTTTCCATTGTTTTTCCTGATTTCATCGATTACTTCTGGCAAACAAATTGTTGTATACCATTCACCATTAACTGTTTTTCGATCCTCTGAAGCAGTGGTTGCGATATATCCAGTATAACCAAAGAAACAAGCGTTCATTTTCTTGGAAGTCCTTCGCGAACGTACCATGGTTGTTGGATTCGGTTTATCTTGGAACACCCAAACAGTTGATTGTTGCTTAGTTTCCGTCTCGTACGAATATATCCAAATTTCGTCTCTTGTTACGATGTTGTATATGGTTTTTGAATGTCCTCGGTCGAATTTTTTGAGCATTTTCTTACACCAATTAACACGAGCCTGTTTTTGAGAGAGAATCCATCTTTTTCACGGCTAAATATTCTTGGAAAATCGAATATACCGCAGTCTTCGACATGCCTAATGATGGCTCTATCTTATGGTAAGTCATATACCGATCATTTTCAATTATGTTCTGCACAGCATCCATGTTTTTTGGAATAACAACCGATTTTGGTTGACCTTCACGAAATTCATCGCTGACGAAAGCACGACCATGACGAAATTCTACAAACTAATTGTAAATTTCCATTTGTTCACTATAAACAAACTACTCGGCCAATTTCTGAACTGCCACCGTTTTAACAATAACAACTGTCAAATTTTACAGTGTCACATCTACCTAAAAGGCGGCCGTCGTGGTACCTAAAAGGTATACGTTTAAGAAAAATTAGTTGGTCATTCCTATCCAATAGTCTATTGATACTCTAAACAAAAAAGACAACTTCAAGCTAGAATTTCAAAGGTAGATAGAGTCATTAACAGCTAGATTCACTAACATGAACCAGATTTCCTTTCACACTTCAGTTAATGCAATATATGAAGTAGTTTAAACATAGAGGAATATTTATCAGAAATGTCCATTTCTTTCGTGATAATGCGCTCAGACACACTGCTAATATTATAGAAGCTGCCACTAAAGCATGTGGTTTCCAACAATTTGATCATCCACCGTATAGTCCCAATAAAACTCCCTCGAACAACTGTCTCTTTCAAACATAAAAAAAGAAGTTTAGAGGACGTTTTTCCATCGACGATAAAACGAAAACGGCATCGTGGAGCATTAAGTATTGTGCTTGGTGTATATAGGTTACGGATGCATATATGTATAGGAAAATAAAATATTAATATTTTCGTACCTATTTTCTAAACTAGTTAATAACCGTAACAAACTGTAAATACGCGAAAAATTTTTGAAATACATTTATTTAGGTTAATAAATTAAATTATTTCCTAAGAGTAGATATAGAATCTGTTGAGATTGAAGTTTATAGAAGCTACCGCTAAAGCATGTTGTTTCCAACAATTTGATCATCCACCGTATAGGTACTAGATATTTTCTTGTAAACTCTGGAATCATCCGCTTAAGAAAGAGTTTGAGAATATGGGAAAAATGCCTTAATTTTATTTATACATATATAGTAAATAATTGAGTACCTAGGTGACTGCCTTTGGGTTACATTTGATGCTGAAGTAAAAACTTCTAGTACCAGCAACTTCAACAAACTGGCTGCGGTCCACCAAGTAAGACCTGAACCAATGCAGTCTAACGCGACCTGTACCCACCTCAACGGATCTTCTTCTTCGGGTACCATGACCGTTCAACGATCGTTGGTTATCATGTTGGCTACCATGTTGATGATGATCGTTTTATTATTGACCGCCGCTCGGAAGAGTGAAACCGTAGATACGTTCTTTTGCCTTAAATTTTGAACCACGATGTTCTTCTCCTAGGACTACGTCTGTCTGGAGTCTTTCCCTCTATAATCAGATGCAAGATTTCGTATTGTTTTGGATGTCTCATAATGTGGCCAAAATATTCTAATTTGCATCACTGCTTGATGGTCATGATCACCTCCAAGTCCTTGTCCATGCGAGTGAGAACGCTGTATTACCACCATCTTCAGTATTAGATTCTTTGCTTATAATCATATATTTTGTTTTATTTGCAGTGAGTCTTAAACCAAACTGTGTACAAGTATCAGTTATTTTATCCATTAGTTTTAGTAGATCTTTTCCGTTATTAGTGATAATTAGTGGATCGTCGGCGTATCTGATGTTATTTATGTTAATGCCGTTGATGTTGATTCTTTCAATGGTACCAGTGAGTGCTTCATTGAATCTCACCTCCCAATAGAGGTTAAACGACAAGGGCGATAGAATACAACCCTGACGCAATCCCCGCCTGATTTTATTTCCATCCGATGTTCCTACAGTACTACAGCTGCGCAATGTTAGTACAAATTGACGATGATTCGAATGTCTTCGTCGTCTTTACCGGTCGTTTTTAAAATCTCTAGAAGTTTTTCGTGGCGTACCTTGTCAAAGGCTTTTTCAAGGTCCATTGAACACAGGAACACATTTTGGTTGACATCGCGACATCTTTGGATCAACACATGGATACCAAACAGTGCCTCTCTTATATTACTATTAAGATTATACCTCCAGTATTACCATAGGAAGCTGCAAATCCCAAGCTAGATAAAACATCTAATAGGTTTTTAGATCCATATCTTCTATGAAGAAATACAGAAAGGCCTAATAATAGCTGTGATTAAAATGACCGTTCTCGTATCGAAGCCATTATTGCATAACTTATTGAGGTGCATTTCGTTTTTAAATGATCTGTTTTTCCTTTTCTATTTTTTATTATGACTTCTTGTAAAAAATGCAATAAAGTTTTTGGTATTTCTTCATTAATATCATCTAACATTTTACTCGGAGGTGGATAAGACTTGGTTTCGACTACAGATGATCGAATATTTTCCCTAACAATAGCTGCTGCAGCTTCTACAATCCTTAACCGTCTTCGGGATCCTTTTTTTTATTGTCGTACCAAGCTTTTGATAATATATTAGCTTGTGTATCACGAAAAGATATGATAGTGAATGATTCGACCTTTCTCTTAATTATTATGTCAGTTAAATATTTTTGTTGAAGTCTTGTAATGATAGTCTTATCATCTGGTACATACTCCGTAAGGACATCTTTAAGCTCTTTTAATGTAAATTGTGAATCTTCATGATTTTCTATATAACAAAAAATCTCTTTCATTGCTTGTGTGACTTGATTATCTTCGCGAGGCTTCTTCAGTAGATAGTACTCGACTTAAGAAATCCGTCGTTACACTAGTATTATCTGGCGTGTGAGTGGTAGCATAATGGATTTAGTGAAATTTTGATTAATGGCCTTAGCGACTGAATAAAAGGACTTGGAATTGTTGGGGCAGACAGGAAGTTTGTTTTAATTCTTTGATGGCCTGCCTCGTTGGTTTCCTCCATTTTTTTTTTTATTATGGGTCTAGCACGAGTCCTGCAGGGAAATCCCTACTCGGTGGGAAACACAGTCCTAGGCAAATTATTGCAAAGGGATGAGGTTCTCCATATAAAAGACTACTTGAAAAGAGTTGTACGAGGAGTAACAAGCCGAACCTCATACGATGTGAAGTATTAGCAGATCTTTAATGTTAATGAGAAAGAGAGTAGGAGACAGTATGGAGCCCTGGGGCACACCGACGTTGATAGTGAAGGTGTTAGAAAGAAATCCGTCGACAGCCACTCGTAAAGAACGCTTTCTAAGGAAATATAAGAGCTACAAACAGAACTTTTCAGACATACCAGAAGAGCGTAGCTTAGCCAACAATCCATCGTGCCAAACACGGTCGAATACCTTGGATATATCAAGAGCAACCGCTCGAGATTCTCCAAAGTGTTCAGTTGCGTTGTTCCAAATATGTGTTACATAAGTTAGAAAATCTATAAATACGAACGCCATATTGACGGTAATAATGTAGAATCCTTCAAGATATTCTAGAATATGCTGATTGATAACCTTTTCTACGACTTTCGATTTTATTGAAAGCAGTGCGACTGGTCGGTAGTTATTTGGCAAGATCTTCTTGCCTTTTTTAGGTATCTGCTGAACTGTGGCACATTTCCAGCAGGAAGGAAATATTCCTTTTCTGTAGGGTGGGTTGAAAAATCTACAGAAAACTGGTGTTAGTTCCCTCGCACAATCTTTGAGTTCTAGGCAGGTATTCCGTCAGCGCCAGAAGCTTTTTTGGTGTCTAACTTCATTAAAATACGTTTTATGATACGCTGTCTGAAGACAATATCGGGCATCCTTGACTGCACTGTGGGAATAGCAGGTGGTGTTTTTCCTTGGGAATCGAGAGTAGAATGTGAAGCAAAGAGTTTAGCCAACAAGTTCGCTTTCTCAACAGGTGTTGTTACAATAGAATTATCTGGCCGTGTGAGTGGTGGTATAGCGGATCTAGTGAAATTTTGACTAACTGCCTTAGGGACTGACCAAAAGGACCTGGAATTGTTAGGACAAGCGAGAAGTTTGTTTCCAATTCGTTGATTGGTTTCATCGATAATTTCTTTGCATCTGTTCCAGGCACGAACAACGATGTTTCGATTTATAGCGTTAGGATTTTCACGCCATTGTCGGTAGGCAAGATGTTTAGAAGCAACAGCTTCTTTGCATTTTCGATCAAACTAAGGCTTGCCTTTGGAAAGGCATTTTTTCGAAAAAGGGATGTAAGCTTCCATACTAGCCAAAATACGAGTAACATCGGAAACCTCCGGCAGTCGATAATTTCTTTGCATCTATTCCGGGTATGAACAGAGATGTTACGATTTGCAACGTTTTTTTATGGCTTATGTTCTATACTTGGTTAACTAATGATGTAACAACACTTAATGACTAAATTAAGTTTGTCACACAACCTAAAAAAAATGTAAATTAATTTGATTAAACTATTCGCCATTATAATTATTGAAATAAATATATACAAAGAACGGGTTCGGTCAAAATGAAACGTAATTAATTATTTTAAATTTCATTTAGGTACAAAATGCACATTTCCTTCTTTTTGTCCTTCCTTTTCCCAAGATTTAAAATAAATTAGTCGACGTTAATTCAGTGATTAAATTGTGACCCCGTCACATTGTTTTACAACACTGGGCGATTTCGATTTCAATTTCGGACCTCTCTATATAAATAAAAAGGTAACCTAGTACGTTAACACAGTATCTACTATAGATTTCAGTCACATACTAAACGAATACATTTAGTCGTTTAGGAATGATATTGGAACAAACACGCAAACAATTAAATTATTTTAAAATATTTACTTCGAACATTCTATTTCGTTTAAGTACAAAATGCACATTTCCCTCTTTTTGTCCTTCCTTTTTCCGAGATTTAAAATAAAATAGTCTATTTTAATTCAGTGATTAAATTGTGACCCCGTCACATTGTTTTACAACACTGGGCGATTTCGATTTCGAACCTCTCTATATAAATAAAAGGTAAGCTAGTACGTTAACACAGTATCTGTTATAGATTTGAGTCAAATACTAAACGAATACATTTAGTCGTTTAGGAATGATGTTGGAAAAAACACGCAAACAGACAAAGACACAGGCAGAATTTTTGAGAATTACCTCAGGAATTTTTAGTGTTCCGTCCGGAACACTTATAAGATCACTTCGGCGTCTGTCCGCCCGTCTGTATGTCTGTCCGTCTGTCACACCCGATTTTCTCCGAAACTATTTGTCATAGAAAGTTGAAATTTGGTAATAATATAGGATTTTTTTTATGGGTCTAGCACACGTGCTACAGGAAAGTCCCTAAAGCGTTACAATCGCTGTAGATTGTACTCAGTGGGAAACACAGTCCTGGGCAAATTATTCCAAAGGGATGATGTTCTCCATATAAAAGACTGCTTGAAAAGCGTTGTACTAGGAGTAACAAGCAGAACCACATACAGATGTGAAGAATTAGCGCGACGTGTACTTCTAACATGCACCGCTCTGGGAGGAATTAAGCGGGCCACCTTCTTCGAACACTTTCCATGAAAGTACTTGTAGAATAGGCTTAAGTCGCCAACCGTTCTTCGATGTTCCAGCGAATCAAGGCCCGACGGTCAGTTCCGGGTCTCCAATCAGACGAACAGCTCTTCTCTGAATAGAATCCAACAAATGCAGTGTATGTTTGGGAGCGGAGCTCCAAACATGGGAGCAGTATTCCATAGTTGGTCGAATTTGAGCTTTGTAAAGAATTAACAGTTGTTGTGGAGTGTAAAGCTTTCTGGTTCGAAATAATATTCCCAACTTTTGAGAAGCTCTCCTTACTATGCCTGCAACATGTTCATGTCAGGACATATTTGCTCCCAAATTAACGCCCAACAAATAGAGTGACGATGTTAGAGAAATGGAGTGGACCGACATAACTATGTCGGGTTCAGCAACGTTAACTTTTTTAGAAAAAAAACTGCCGCCTGGGTTTTTTTTTTTAGCGTTAAATTCCACTTGGTTACTGTCACCCCAAGATAGAATTTCTTCCAGGTCTTTGTTAAGTTGAATGACTTCCTGCTGTCTGCGGATATTGGTCTGAGTAGCCGATGTCCGAGCATTCAAAGTGAATGAAGAGATAAGTGTACTGTCATCTGCAAAGCTGTAGATTGTATTCTCGGTCTTTTCCAGCAGATCGTTAATGTAAATGAGAAAGACAGTAGGGGACAGTATGGAGCCTTGGGGTACACCGGCGTTGATAGTGAAGGTGTTAGAAAGAAATCCGTCGACTGCCACTCGTAAAGAACGCTCTTTGAGGAAACATGAGAGCCACAAACAGAACTTTTCCGACATACCATAAGAACGTAGCTTAGCCAACAGCCCATCGTACCAAATACGGTCGAATGCCTTGGATATGTCAAGAGCAACCGCTCGAGATTCTCCAAAGTGTTCAATTGCGTTGTTCCAAACATGTGTTACATAAGTCAGAAGATCTCCTGTTGATCTATTTTTACAAAAGCCATATTGGTGATCGCTAATAATGTTGAATCCTTCAAGATATTTACTGATTGATAGCCTTTTCCATGACTTTCGATATTATTGAAAGCAGTGCGATTGGTCGGTAGATATTTTTTAAGGTCTTCTTGCCTTTTTTAGGTATCGGCTGAACTGTAGCACATTTCCAGCAGGAAGGATAGATTGAAAAGTCTACAGAAAACTGGTGTTAGTTCCCTCGCACAGATTTTAAGAACTATGGCAGATATTCCGTCAGCGCCAGAAGTCCTTTTGGTGTCTGGCTTCATCAGAATACGCTTTATGATACGCTGTCTGAAGACAACATCGGGCATCCTTCACTGCACTATGGGAATAGTGATTGCCTCATCAGAGCCATGTAGTTTTGAAAGTTAAATTTTGACTTAAGGGGTTGGTTTTGGGGGGTAAAATCGGAAGTGAAAAAAAAATTTTTTACTAGGTAATCGAGTGTGGTGTCAAATGAAAGCTTGTGAAAACACGAGTAAAAAATATATATATAATGTAATACTTGCGCGCACTTTTCTTTGTATTATTTTTAAAAAATCGCGAAGAATCGCTCTCCACCCGCCTTATCACGAAAAGTACTTATCAAAAAATTTCGAAAAAATTCTGGAATATTCTCCATGGAGTGTAGATTGAACGAAAATTATCACGAGTGCATTACCTGTAATAATTTATCTGGTATATAAAAAAACAGAAATTTCAAGGTCATCAATTTTCAGTAAAGATTGGAAATAAACTTTGTTGAAAACTCATTTGGGGTGTGTTTTGTGAAGTCACTGATCATTTTTATACTTCCGTTACAACATTTTTTATTTTAAAAGCAATCAACGTATGGAACACTAATTGCGCAAGTTCAACTTGCACTTGACAGGTTATATTATTTATCATCTATAGGTTTGGTCGTGCAGCAGTTTCAAACTGGGCTTTAAAAAAAGCTATTGCCTCAACTAGCAAACTGGTTTTCTTCGATTTAATTGATCTGACTAGTTGGAAGCTGGCTGCATGAACCAACCTTACATTTTACCTGGTTAATGATGGTTGTAGATTTTTTAGAAGTCAAATTTTTGCGTGTTATTTTTCCGATATTACAGAACTGATTTTTAATCCAATATAGAGAAAAACTTGACCAGATTTACACGTGATAGAAAACTGCATTAAAATAATGATATAGTCACGCTATGATCACTGAATTAATATCGCCGATATATCATCCCTTAACAAGCTTTGGTGGTGGCTGTATAATCGTTATTATGTGCCGTTCAGTGTTGTCATGTCATATCTGATGTTTTATGTATATAGCTAAATATGGGCGTTTCTAATTAAGAAAAGCAACATTTTACCACACTGTAAAAAATAGAGATTGGAGAGTATGTTTAAGGCAACCAGAATTTGCCGACTTAACAATATCAATTAAAACCGGCAATTAATCCCGCTAAATTCTGGCTGCTATATACATCTTTTTTGTGCTATTTCTTTTAGTGTTACAAAATGGTGGTCCCCTTACTTATAATCACAACAGAATATATCATTGCGAGTTTTTATAAAAACGTTTTTGGTAGAAAAATTGCCCAAATCTATGTTTCTTTTGATACATACAGTCGGTCACGTAAGAAGGTGGCGCGCATTGTTGATTAAAAAATGTATTTACAGTAGAATCTCGATTATCCGAAATAATATGGACCAAAGTGATTTCAGATAATCGAAATTTCGGTTAATCCGAATTTTTTTGTAAAATAGAAGTTTAGGATGAATACAACATTGCAGATTGACTTAAAAGCATTTATACGATATGCTCTTACGTACATAGGTATTTATTAAAACAAAGAATAGAACCATTAGTTTACCTATTTGATGTATATGTACGGAAAATCGAAAATAAAACAGTTTTATTCTTAACTTTAATGTCTTAAAAATGAGGTAATTTTTAACTGCACTCGTTTTGCGTTAGTTCTGTTTTTGGCTGCAATGTCTCTCCAACGTTTGATAATCAAAACGTCCGCGGCAGTTGCATTTTCTTGTTGTTCTACATAAGTTAACGCTTTTTCTAGTGCTTCTAGTCCTTCTGAATGTGACATTTTTACTGGAATATTGTCAGTGGCTTCTACTTCATTATCATCATCGTCATCACTGTCTATTTTATTAGCATTTTTGCATACACTTTTAATTAATTCTTGATCAGTCATTTCATCTTCCACACTATCACTGTTTAACCGTTCACAAACATCGGTTTCTGAAACACTTTCACATCCTGATATTCTTGTAATTATTTGATATAAAGGTTCATTATCTTCTATTTCTGCCTCTGAGTAATGTCTCTCCTCTTGTGGAATCAATTTTGACCAAGATTTTTCCAGAGTACTACTCTTTACTTGATTCCAGGCTGAAGCTATCCAATACCTTCATCTACTTCCTCTAAAATATGCTTCAATAACAAACGCCTGTAATTGCGTTTTAAATTTTCCAGTACCCCTGATCCATAAGCTGAATGAGAGAAGTTACAGCAGGAGGCAAAAATATTGCTTTTATTTCCCCACTTTCAAGTTGCTCCGCACTTGGGTGAGTGGGGGCGTTATCTGGTAACAGAATACATTTTCTAGGATATCCATGTTCTTTTAAAAAAAGTTCCACTTTGGGACCAAAATCTCCAAAAAACCAGTCTTTAAATAGAGTCGCGTTTATCCAGGCATTGTTTTGATTTTTATACAAAACAGGAAAAGCATTGCGACGAATATTCTTAAAGGTTCGTGGATATGCTGACTTACCAATACATAATAATGGGAGTTTGTGTCTTCCAGTAGCATTACTGCATGCAAGAACAGTAATACGTTCTTTGCTACGTTTGTAACAGGTGCTCCAGCTTCCGTTTTTGAAGCTAAGGTATTTGACGGCAACATTTTGTAGTTCAAGCCTGTTTCATCACAATTATAGATTTGGTCTGGTTGTAAACCATATTCTTTCATAAGCTGCTCAAAATTCTCTGCAAGTTTTTTTGCAGCAGATACACCAGCCGACAATCTTTCTCGACAAACTTTCAGTTGACGTAGACCATGTCTTTTTTTCCACCTGGCTAGCCATCCATCACTTGCAGAAAAATTTACAGGCGCTTCAATAACCGGCAACTCTTCGCTTAAACTCACTGCCTTATGTTTTAAAATTGTTCCTGAAATTGGTATTCCACGTTTTCGATTCTATGTAAACCATAAAAATAAAGAATCATCTACTTTTTGGTATTCACCGCTTTTCATACTTTTTCGTGCCTATGTGGGCGATGACAAAACACTACACCATTTTTCAAGTTTTTCGCGGTTTTTTCTCCACTCTGAAACAGTACCCACGGCTACACCTAGATCCTTTGTTATATTTTTTAGGAAGTTCACCATTAACTAAACGTTGAATTGCTTCAAGTTTCTCTTTTAAGGTAATAACAACACGTTTACGCTTATTATTATGACGCTCCATTTTGTAAAATATCTATTAAAACGAAACTATTACCTCTGCGATAATAATAGACGTAATGAGTAACTTATAACACTCGTCGACTAACCAAAACATAGACATAGGTGAAATTCTAGACGTCGGGGAGTCCCCGACGCGTTAAGGAAACCACTCATCGTCTGTTTCGAATAATGGGGATTTTTTCGTTTAATGGGTATACAATTTGCTTTTTAACAATTTGTTTCGGATAAGCTGGATTTCAGATAATCGCGATTTGGATAATCGGGATGGTACTGTATTTAAAAAAAAATTTACATCATTCGAATAGTAAAGGATTGCCATTAAAATGCTAGTGATTTAGTAGTTCATTCAGTCCCCATCAGCGTCGATAATAGCTTGGCATCTTCGGAGCATACTATCCACGAGATTGTCCAAATTGCCGAATTTGCCGTGACAACTACTTCACTGGGTACACCTTTTTACTACGAAGCTTCTGCTTGATGGATGACCACACGTTCTCAATTGGATTCGCATCGGGCGACTGGGTCGGCCAATCTACTGTGTCGATACCAGATTCCCCTTTTCACTGGCTACACGTTTTACCCCTGTTGTTTGCAGTCGTTATTCTCTTGAAGAATCCACTCTTCATTTATTATCTGCAAACCACCGTTTGGCAGTTGGTACTAATGGCATCTTGTAAATCTGGAGAAATTTTTCAGCGTTCAAATTGTAGGTAAAGATGAAGATTCTCTTAAAACCTTTTTCCGAAAGACATCCCCAAATATATGGATCTTCACAGGGTGTTTTATGGTGCGCTGAACCAATCGGTTAGTGGAAATTGACCAGGCTTGTAGGGTGTTAACATAACCCCAAAATGGAGCTTGATTCGAAAAAATTACATTGCTCCGGTCTTGATCTATGTTTTCCTCTACCCTTCTTACGCCGCCGTCTCCTCACGCGACGGTTGACAATCCATATAGCTAAACGAATCTTAGAAACGGCTACTCGAAAAATATCACTCGAAGCACATCCAAACCACCTTCTCATGTAATTCTGCCAAAAATTCGATCATTTTACCCTTTATTTTACCTTTAATAAGGAAACGTAGGAATTCCCATATTATATGTCTAAAGTATTGAGTTTTTCTTATTTTTGTGGTTGTTAGTAATCCCTTCATTTTGTTCATTCTTTCCAGTACTTCTGTATTTTTTATTTTCTGTACCCAGGAGATGCGAAGAAGGCGTCTGAAAATGTACATTTCAAAAGATTCCAGTTGTTTCTCTACGCCAAGGTCAAGGGTCCAGTACTCGCATCCACACAATAGCACGGAGAATATATACGCTCTCACCATTCTCATTCGGAGTTCGAGACTTCTGCTATAGAAAAATTTATTCATATTCATATATGTTACTCGGCCTATTCAATTCGGGAATATATTTCCTTTCTTGGGTCCGACTTGTCATTTATATTGGTTCCCAAATATTTAAATGTGAAGACCTGTTCTACGGTGTTGTCCCTGATTTCGAGGAATTCTGGTGGTGGATTTTTCTTTGTTATTCCCATCCAGTCGGTTTTTCTTATTTTCATAGTTAATCCAAATCTCTCGTTGGCTTTTACGACTCGATTGATCAGTTACTGGAGATCTTTGATATTATTTGCTAATAGAATAGTATCACCAGCATACCGTATATTGTTCAGTGTACTCCCATTAACTGTTACTTTCAGTGGATTCATGGATGGCCTCATTAAAGACAGCCTCAGAATAAAGTGAAGAGAGAATGCATCCCTGTCTTACACCTTTGGCTATTTTTATGCTTTCGGACTTGTCCAGCCCAATTTTAACTTCCACTGATTGATTCCAGTACAGATTTTTAATAATATTTGGATCTCTTTAGTCTGTATTTGTTGATTCTAGAATCTTTACAACGCTGGACTAGTACATTTAATGAGAATAAAACTTCTCGTGTACCCATGCGTTTTCGGAATCCGAATTTTGTGTTATTTATTTCTGCTTCATATTTTCTATATATTCTGGTTTGGATGAATTTCAGGGATATCTTGAGAACGTGAGACATTAAACTTATTAAACGATAATCGTCATATTTCATTTATTTTGACTTTTTAGGAATTGGAATGAAAGTGGACTTTAGCCAGTCAAGAGGGATTTGTGCAGTTTCATAGATCTTGTTAAATAAGATTACCAGTTTTTGCGTAAATAATATTTTTTTCATCTTTGTCCGACACGCCTTCTGGTAGATCAAAATTTTTTAACTGAGTATCGTTTCACCCGCTTGCTAAGGAATGCCCTCGACTTGCTCATATACTTAGCAGCGAGTGTGGGCGTCATTTTCGGATCTTTTGGATGATGACATAGGAACATAGCCTCGAAGTGCGATGCGTCTGCATGTTTCATAGTGTAATATTTAGCCATAAATAAGGTTAGAAATGAATCTCTTTCCACAAAGCATTGTTTGCAGGGGTGCCAACAATAACCTCAAAAAAAAAGAAAAGGAATTTCTTTTACCGGCTACTTATGTATAGCCGTTCTTACTTGACCGACTATAAATGCTCGCACTGTGTCACTCCCTGTATAGTTAAAGAGATTAACGTTTAAATTTAATTTATCAGGGGCATGTTACTTTAAGATAAGTTCAGCATTGTCGAGTTAAGGCTTGCAACTAAATTTCCAACTGATATATGTTTGAGGTAGTGTTAACTCTACATTGATAAATTGAGTCTTGGATATATAATATATATATATATATATATATATATATATATATATATATATATATATATATATATATATATATATATATATATTATACATATATATATATATATATATATATATATATATATATATATATATATATATATATATATAGCGGAATGATATGAGTTGAATTTTTGATGAAAAAGTCGCGAAGAACTGATGCTGTGTGAGAAGGCGCATTATCGTGGTGAAAAAACCAAGAGTTATCGGCCATAATTCCGGCCGTTTTCGAACGTTTGGGAAGCCGAAAAAAAATATTTTTTAACAAAATTTAATGCAACTTCTTTGCTGAATTTTTTCACTCATGTTAAAAATCGAAAAACGCACTTTTTTTGTTGAACGAATGCAAGCGAATCTTATTAATTACTGACGCTATGGTCTTAAAATTTGACACAGATGGCAGTTAAGGTTCTACCAACCTAACGAAAAAAATTAATCCGATTTGGAAATGCCCAGGCGATTTAAATTTAAAAGTCTTACTATTTTTTAATCACAGTAGTATATATGTGTGTATATATATATATATATATATATATATATATATATATATATATATATATATATATATATATATATATATATATATATATAAAACATTAAAATTCCGGGTTTCAATCCGTCCATCTAACAATGAATTTGCACGACATTTCGCCAAAATCTCATTTGGCATTTTCAAGACTGCTGCTGCTCTATACTGTGATCTTGCTGCTGTTGCAGCTCGAAGCTAGCTTCAAACCGCAGCAGTAGTAAGACGAACGGATTGAAATCCGGAATTTTAATGTATCACATTCCAGCATCCGTGAAAACCGCTATTGTAACATATATATATATATATATATATATATATATATATATATATATATATATATATATATATATATATATATATATATATGTAAATTTTCATTTTAGGCTCTACGTTCTAACGTTTTTATAGATCAATCTAAAAAACGACCTTAATTTTCAGGCCGCAAGTCCTAAACACCAACGCACGAAATCTAGTCCCGATTCGCTAATGGCGCTCAGTGGAGAATTTAGAAACAACAAGAATTTAGATGCGGTAGATCACAATAACATGGAAAATTGGCAACAACGTCCGGGCACCCCGCCAGGAACTCCTCCTCCGCCTTATCCTAGTCCACAGCCTGGAAGGAGGGATAGATTTAATATGGGGGTGTCGTGTGACAGTTCTTTTGAGTTTGTTTCAGTAAGTATAAATGTTTGAATAGTGGAAAATGTTTCATTTGTGCCAACCTGTAATCAGATATCCTTTTTTCCAACCCCAATTAACGTCTGGGTAATATCAGAAGAGAAATTAATAAAAATTCTAGAAACAACAAATATAGATAACAAAGATCTAAATATTATTAAAAATCTGTACTGGAATCAATCAGTGGAAGTTAAAATTGGGCTGGAAAAGTCCGGGAGCATAAAAATAACCCAAGGTGTAAGACAGGGATGTATTCTCTCACCTTTATTCTGATGCTGTGTTTAATGAGGCCATCCATGAATCTATGGAAAGAAACAGTTATTGGGAGTACACTGAACAACATACAGTATGCTGATGATATTGTTCTATTAGCAAATAATATCAAAGATCTCCAGCAACTGATAAATCGAGTCATAACAGCCAGCGAAAGATTTGGACTATGAATATAAAAAAAAAACCAAATGGATGGTAATAACAAAGAGAAATCTACCACCAGAATTCCTCGAAATCAGGGACAACACAAGTCTGCATCACATGGATATCCATAATCAAGCAACAAAAATTTAAAATAGTTGATGGTATACAAGAAAAATAAAAATTAATTGAAAATGGTAATAGGAACTAAAAATTTTTTCTCGTGTTTATAGTCTAAGATCCCACCTAAGATCGAACTTCGCTCATCCGTTTACCGAGTGACATATTTTTTAGCAATCTTAATATGTGAACAAACACATTGCAAATGGGTTGCCTAGAGAAATTAAGTCAAGGCTGCCCTTAATAAAAATTAATGTAATTAATGTTTTTTTAACTTTTACGCTCATCTGTAAACCAAACGAAATCAATATAAAATGAAAGTATGAGATATAAGGGACAAGACGCCGTTGGGTTGCCTATCTTTTTCTGGTCCCTACTACTGGGTTGTCAGGTATGAACAGGTAAATTGGTGATATATACTTACGCTCATGTGTTTACCAATTAAAATTTATATGAAAATAAAGTTAATTTTATTACAAATACGATGGTATGGGGTTGTCTAAGTAAATTCGGTCAAGACTTACGGTTGTCGCAATTGTAAGTAGCGCGCGACAGAGAAACACTGCGTGTATGGTTGAGTGTGAATGAGACATGTTAAACTGACTTGCTATTTCAGTAGCTAATTCGTCAATGCTTTTACACGAAAAAGGATAACTCATAAATGATGGGATATTTGCCAATTTACTGAAATCATAAAAACGTATTTCGAATTGGCCCGAAATATTTGATAATTCTGCCTCATAAATATCATAATTCAACTGAGGAATCCTTGCTTTCAAAGACGGAAAATTTTTCAGATCCTTTCTTTTCAGTTGATCTAGTTTTTCCTTTACCTTGAAGCTCCAAATTAATGGTGTTTAAATGCATTGTGATGTCTGTCAAAAATGCCAAATCAGTCAGCCATTTTCCGTTTTTCAGCATCTGAGTGTCATCACCTCTTTCGTCCAAAAAAGCTGTTATTTCGGGCAATAATTCTTGAAACCTTTCTAGGAATTTTCCGCGACTCAACCACCTGACGTCCGTGTGAAGAACTAAATCAGTGTGTTCCGCTGACTCACTATCTTCCAACTGTAATTTAAAGAGCCGTCGTTGCAAGCTACGTGCATGGATAGAATTCACAATTTTTATTGCAATGCCCATAATCTCCTCCATGTTTAGAACTTTTGAACACAAAAACTTGTTGATGTATAATGCAATGGAAGGAGAAAAATGAAGGGAAATCATCATTAGCTCGACACAATGCCACAAAACCGTTTTTGTTTCGAGTCATTGCTGGTGCTCCATCGGTTGTAATGCACACTAGTTTATATATTGGTAGCTTGTAGTTTGTTACAAAATTGAAGAAAACGTCATATATATCTTCGCCACGGGTCTTTCCTTTCAGAGGAATCATTGTCAAAAAAACTCTTCCTTAGCCGACATTTCATTGAATACCATTCGAATAAAAATACACAGCTGGGCAGTGTCTGTCATATCGGTGGATTCGTCGAACTGTAAAGAAAAGTATGTACATTCCATGATATCATGTTTTAGTTTAGACGAGATAACTGAAGTTCTCTAATAGCAGACATAATCTCTGTTTTATTTTTAAAATCTCCAAATAAAGTCTCACCCGCTTCAATAAATGCTTCCTTCACAACCAATCCATCATCAAATGGTTTCTTGTGTTTCGCCAATATATGAGATATTTTAAATGACGCGATCGTTGCAGCTTTTGATTGTTTGGTTGGTCTTGCGAACATGGTTTGTTCTTTTTTCAAACAAGTTATCAAATCACTTACTTTTCGTTTTCTTAATTCACTCTGTGACGGAAAATCCTTTTCATAGTTTTTATGAACCGTTTTATGATGCCTCTCTAAGTTCCCACGCTTAGGTATTGCAACTGACGCACGACAAATGAGACAAATGCACTTATCCTTTACCATACAAAAGAAAAATTCTTCCTCCCAATCGTTATTAAAATGATAAGTTTTACTTTTCTTCGCCGCACTCATTTTGGACTATTTATTAATAAACTTTGTATCGATGTATCGCCTTCAAGTTACAACTCAGACTGACTCCTATTCCTGCAGGCGCAACATTTATATCGGCGCGAACGAAGTTTCGAATGTTCCCGTCAAACACGCCGCCCGAAGTTTCTAGAAAAATCGGCGGGAATCAAAAACGCGGCTTTTCTTTGACAAGTACCGCGCGTTCCTTTGATAAAGCCGCCTTTTGCCGCTAGCAGGGGGTTATTACGATAAAAGAAAGTGATTAGGGGGTTATTCTGGCCTAATTGTGGATCGAATAAATTTTAGTATTTTATTCATTACATTTTGTTTTAGTTACCTAAAACAAAATCTGTGATCGAGAGATCGACTCAAAAAGCACCGTTGAGCACCCCTGGTCTACAGACTCCTTAGTTAACTCAATGTCATTGTATTTAAAACATTTATTTTTGCGATACAATAACTTTAAAAAACACTTCTTGAATGTTTCACGTCAAAATCAATAACCGAATCTTCTAAACCACACAAAAAACATTTTTTTTTTCCTTTTTTCACATGTATTATAAAATAGTAACTATTAACATAGCAACTTCTACTCCAAAATGAATCTCGGTATACAGCATAGTGTTGTTTGTCTTTTTCGATCACATGGAGAAAGAGCATGCGCACTCTCTTACATTCGATGCCTACGCCATGAGCAGCTGCTACGCTGCGTCCTTCTCTTTCACACTGAACAATACACGCAGTGTTTCTCTGTCGCGCGCTACTTAAAATTGCGACAACCATGAGTCTTGACCGAATTTACTTAGACAACCCCATACCATCGTATTTGTAATAAAATTAACTTTATTTCCATATAAATTTTAATTGGTAAACACATGAGCGTAAGTATATATATCACCAATTTACCTGTTCATACCCGACAACCCAGTAGTAGGGACCAGAAAAAGATAGGCAACCCAACGGCGTCTTGTCTCTTATATCTCATACTTTCATTTTATATTGATTTTGTTTGGTTTACAGATGAGCGTAAAAGTTAAAAGAACATTAATTACATTAATTTTTATTAAGGGCAGCCTCGACTTAATTTCTCTAGGCAACCCATTTGCAATGTGTTTGTTCACATATTAAGATTGTTAAAAAATATATTTCACTCGGTAAACGGATGAGCGAAGTTCGATCTTAGGTGGGATCTTGTACTATTAGATTTGTGGCCTTCCTAGTTAAAAATTCAAAAAAAAATTACAGTAAACACGTCAGTAATTGTTGGATTATTTATTGAATAAAATAAAACGAAATCACTGCAAATTTTACGCTGGAAATAAATAACCATATCTTTGTAAATACCTAACAACTGTTAATAAAGTTCAAAACTAACGTCAGTCTGTATTTGCAATAATTAGAAATGCCAGTAAAATTAAGTGTTGAAGATAAAATTGAAATTGTTCTCATAGTTGGAGAGAGAGATAGAAGCTGTGACCATGAGGGCTTGCTGGAGAGATTTGAGATACCATTACTGCTGCGACGCAGGAACTACTTACTTACGAGTTTTCTGGCAAAACTTATGAGGTATTTTTTTTTATGAGTCTAGCACACGTGCTGCAGGAAGGGCCCTAAAGCGCTCCAGGAGCGGCACGTGTGCGAAAGTCAGTTATTGATTGCCCCGAGTTATTGTCCCAAATCATTTTGCACGTGCCTGGGTGTACAATGAGATCCCTCTCAACTTTTATCGTGTCTACCCCACAAAATAATTTTTTATTAAAATCACCACTTTAACGAGCAATGGCATTTTGTAATGAGACATTCCATAACATTGATATTTTCCATTTATTACTTCTTCAATTGCTTGGACTCTTCAGGAACAGGGTATTGAGATGATCCAAAATACTTTTCTTATCGTGCGATGGATGGGCTGAGCAGTATTTGTGGTATGTTTAATTTGTAATAATTATTATTATGATTTAATTAGGTCTGATACTTTTTTCACCTATTGTCAAATTGTCTTGTAAATGGATGTAGTTCTGTTAGACAATAAATGCTTATTATTATTATAATTATAAAACTTTTAGAGAAGCAGCAGAAATCTTTAATAATAGACACCCTGATAAAACTGTACACTTCACAACTGTAGGATATCTAATAAATAAATTCAAGATTTACGGAAGTGTTAAAAAAATTTAAAAAGAAACTCGGGCATGGGTTTCAAATGAAGATAATCAAAATCAAATAATGCTGTCGGTAGTAGAAAAGCCAAAAGATTCACTTCGGAAAAGATCAGCTTTATTGGATGTGAGTAAAACTACAGTTGTGAGAATTTTAAGATCAAATAAATTTAAACCATACAAACCCCACTAAGTTGGGAATGTGGAATCTTTGGCACATTGATACTACTCAGTATATATTACCACTACACCAAACACTTTATTTTTGCACTCGACGCGCGTTTCGCTAACCATGTTAGCTTCATCAGGAGCGATGATTGACTAAAGCTAAACTACAATTCTACCCTATTTATACTTAGCCTAACCCTCCCTTGAATTACTCAAGCGGAACTAATGACATAGGCAAGGCCATCAGTTCCGGTCAAGTAACCAGTAGAGGGGACTATAAGGAATAGGCCCTCTGTCTTTATTTAAACTACTTTTACATTTTATGATTTCCATACTTTCGTATGCGTTCAACAATCTCCTATCAGATATATTTTTTTATTAATCTTAGATTATCTAATGTTACAATATGATCAGCTTCAAGGGCATGTTCGGCAATGCTAGACTTTTCTGTTCTATTGTATTTTAAGTGTGCTAAGTGTTCTTTAAATCTTGTTTTAATTGACCTTTTAGTTTGCCCAACATACTTTTTGTCACAATCATTACAACTAATTTCATAAATTCCACTTTTCTCACAATTAGGGATCTTATCTTTGGGATTTCCTAAGATATTCCTCAGATTGTCTGATGACTTATAGACTAAGGTGAGGCCTACCTTATTAAATACCTTATTGAGTCCCTTGCTATATTTCGGATTATATGGTATGGAGACATACTTGGTGTTATTTTCTTCGCGTGTAAAAAAGGTGGAATTCTGAATATTAAACCTAAACTTATGTCTATTTATTAGCTTATTTACTAAGTCATCGTCATAACCATTAACTCTAGTTATATTTCTAATACGATTCATTTCTTTATTAAAGTTTACTCTATTCAGAGGAAAAGTGACCAAACGATGAACTAAAAAAATGTAATGAGGCTAATTTATGTTGTTTGCAATGAAATGAATCATTAGGAATATATCTATCTGTTACTGTGTCCTTCCTATAGATATCAAATTCTAATCTAATATTATTTTTAATAATTAAAATATCTAGAAAAGGCAATTGTCCTTTGTTCTCAACTTCGTAAGTGAATTTAATGGAATCATACCGGCTATTTAATCTAGAAACAAAATCATCAATATTTGCTTTCTTTGTATCAAAAATCGCGAAAATATCATCCACATACCTATACCATACCCTTGGGAAATATTCGAATTCTTGACTGGCTTCGATTTCAAACTTACTCATGAATAAATTGGCTATGAAAGGTGATAAGCAATTACCCATAGCCGTTCCTTCTTTCTGAACATAAAATAGATTGTTATATTGGAAATAATTTTGTTCCATACAAAGTTTAGATAATGTTAAGTATTCACGAATAATTTCTTCAAAGTCATTCATTCTAAGTAATTCTTCGAGATATTGTAAAGTTTGTGGAATTGGCACACTTGGGAACAAAGAACTAACATCAAAAGAAATTAAGACTTCACCTTCATTAAGAACTAGATTTTTTGTTTTATTAATAAATTCTAACGAATTCTTCACTGCGAATGTATTTAACGGTAACTTCTCAAGTTCTTTTGATAACCATTTGGATATTAAATATGTGGGTGATCCGACCGACGAAACAATGGGTCGCATTGCTTTTCCAGCTTTGTGAATTTTGGGTAAGCAATACAATTTTGGTATGGTCGGATTACTCACATTTAATTTAAATTTTAGCGACTCATTGTTTCGTCGGTCGTATCACCCACATATTTAATATCCAAATGGTTATCAAAAGAACTTGAGAAGTTACCGTTAAATACATTCGCAGTGAAGAATTCTTTAGCATTTATTAATAAAACAAAAAATCTAGTTCTTAATGAAGGTGAAGTCTTAATTTCTTTTGATGTTAGTTCTTTGTTCCCAAGTGTGCCAATTCCACAAACTTTACAATATCTCGAAGAATTACTTAGAATGAATGACTTTGAAGACGAAATTATTCGTGAATACTTAACATTATCTAAACTTTGTATGGAACAAAATTATTTCCAATATAACAATCAATTTTATGTTCAGAAAGAAGGAACAGCTATGGGTAATTGCTTATCACCTTTCATAGCCAATTTATTCATGAGTAAGTTTGAAATCGAAGCCAGTCAAGAATTCGAATATTTCCCAAGGGTATGGTATAGGTATGTGGATGATATTTTCGCGATTTTTGATACAAAGAAAGCAAATATTGATGACTTTGTTTCTAGATTAAATAGCCGGTATGATTCCATTAAATTCACTTACGAAGTTGAGAACAAAGGACAATTGCCTTTTCTAGATATTTTTAATTATTAAAAATAATAATAGATTAGAATTTGATATTTATAGGAAGGACACAGTAACAGATATATATATTCCTGATGATTCATTTCATTGCAAACAACATAAATTAGCCTCATTACATTTTTTAGTTCATCGTTTGGTCACTTTCCCTCTGAATAGAGTAAACTTTAATAAAGAAATGAATCGTATTAGAAATATAACTAGAGTTAATGGTTATGACGATGACTTAGTAAATAAGCTAATAAATAGACATAAATTTAGGTTTAATATTCAGAATTCCACCTTTTTTACACGCGAAGAAAATAACACCAAGTATGTCTCCATATCATATAATCCGAAATATAGCAAGAGACTCAATAAGGTATTTAATAAGGTAGGCCTCACCTTAGTCTATAAGTCATCAGACAATCTGAGGAATATCTTAGGAAATCCCAAAGATAAGATCCCTAATTGTGAGAAAAGTGGAATTTATGAAATTAGTTGTAATGATTGGGACAAAAAGTATGTTGGGCAAACTAAAAGGTCAATTAAAACAAGATTTAAAGAACACTTAGCACACTTAAAATACAATAGAACAGAAAAGTCTAGCATTGCCGAACATGCTCTTGAAGCTGATCATACTGTAACATTAGATAATCTAAGATTAATAAAAAATGTATCTGATAGGAGATTGTTGAACGCATACGAAAGTATGGAAATCATAAAATGTAAAAGTAGTTTAAATAAAGACAGAGGGCCTATTCCTTATAGTCCCCTCTACTGGTTACTTGACCGGAACTGATGGCCTTGCCTATGTCATTAGTTCCGCTTGAGTAATTCAAGGGTTAGGCTAAGTATAAATAGGGTAGATTTGTAGTTTAGCTTTAGTCAATCATCGCTCCTGATAAGCTAACATGGTTAGCGAAACGCGCGTCGAGTGCAAAAATAAAGTATTTGGTGTGGTGGTGATATATACTGAGTAGTATACAAACCCCAATTTACCCAGGACATTTTGAACGAAGATTTGAATTTTATGCTTGGTTTCAAGGAGAGTTGGAAGATAACAGGTTTATGGCAAGACAAATACTTTTCTCTGACGAAGCCTACCAATAATTGAAAGACAACGTATAGTGCATCATGTCACGGTACGAGAAATGTTCGAGATTATTCCCTCCAGATTTTTAACAGTAGAGTAATAGAAAGGTACGTGCAGTTTACTTGCCCCCAACATCTTCGGACATCACCCTTTTAGACTTTTTTTTTATGGGGCTACTTAAAAGAAAAGGTTTATCTTAAAAGGCTTTTTCAAAGTGTTGATCATCTTGTGAGAGTCATTAGGAAAACACGTGAAGCTGTAACTCTTGACGCACTTAGAGATATAATAAAAGATTTTTTTTGAAGAACAATCACCTGTTTAGGTACATTGAAGCAGAAGTAAAGTTAGAATTAATCCATATGTTTAGTTGTTATGCTGTGTAAGTAGTATTTAAATAATGTTGCAATTTCAAAATAAAATGATATTAGCACAAATTTATTATCGATGTAATTGTTGTTGTTTTTTTTTTATTCAGTAAATAATCCGACAATTACTGACGTGTTTACTGGAGTTTTTTTTGAATTTCTAACTAGGAAGGCCACAAATCTAAACGTGAGCATAATTTTTTTTTACAGTTCCTATTAACATTTTCATTTAATATTTTGCTCTGTATTTAAATTTAAACACCCTTTACTGTTCATTATAAATCATTATTTTTTATTTTCCCTGTATACCATCAAATATTTTAAACTTCTGATGCTCGATTATGGATTTCCATCTGATGCCGAACTTTTTATCAAGAATAAATTTTTTGTAATATGTACGATAAACTTTTTCTCCATTTTTATACAACTTTTTGGGACACACTGTACAATGAGGGGCTCAAAGTACGAATTGCTACGTCTAATCATTGAAAGCAAAAAAAAGGGCAAACGATCGATCCGAAGACGACAGAATTCTTAGCTGAAGGACATGAGAAGCTGATTTGGATGTGCTTCGAGTAATATTTGTCGAGCCACAGTTTCTAAAGTTCGTTTATTTATGTGGATCGCCAACCTTCGTGAGGAGACGGCATCTTAAGAAAAAGAATATCAGCCGGACAGAACCTACAGTTTAATGTGGGATCCCAATAACAGGGTGTTAGAGAATACGCTCTCAAGCCGCTCCTGGCAGACCCGGATCTTCGTCGGACTACCAGACTTTTAATATCTCTATGAACACCAATGTGGCATAAGGATGTTATAATTAGTTGTATTTATATTGTGTCTTCTGTAGATTTTTCTGTTAGTATTAACGACCGCAGCAATGTGACTCCTATATAGAAGCTTGTAATCAAGGCCAATAAACCCTAGGGAATTAAACCTTTGGTATTAGTAACCTTTTTTTTGCAATTGTATTTTAAATTTACGTAATTAACATTTAATTATTAATAATTAATATTAATATGTTTTTTTATTATTTCAGAATTCTCCTGAAAGCCCATTCGCGGAAATTCAGCATTCGCCTCATAGCGGTACACCAAAAATTTCGAATAGTTCTCCGATTCGAGCAGCCAATTCGAGGGTAGCTCAGCAAACTATTATTAGTATGGAAGATGACGATATGTCAGACTTAGAGATAGTAAGTATTTTGTTAAGTTTTCCTTTAGATTAAGTAAGTTAAACAAATTGAAATGAAATCTTACCAAGTGATAATAACATTATACTAATACAAAATTTTAAAACAATACATCTGTAATATATATAAAACGCAACGTCTCTCTGTCTGTCTGTCTGTTAGTGCGCTTATTACTCGAGAACCACTTATCCGATTTTTTTTTTAATGCATACATATGTTCTTTGACCCGTTTTTGGTATATATTTTGTTACGTTAGGTGATATAAGAAATAAGCAGTAAATCAAGTCAGAAAAAGTTTGCCACCAGTGGGCTCTCTTGCAAAAAAACCTAAATAATAGTTCTGTAGTCCACGTGAGCGGAGCCGCAGGCACAGCTATTTATATTATAATTATCTTTACTAGTGACGAAGGAGATCTGGAAAGATAAAAGGAACTACATTATAAACATCATAGAGGAAACCATTAAGGATAACTATAAAAATAAAGTATTACGTTCACGACTATCTAAGGAGGAAACAAAAATTACAAAACTACGAGATATAATAGTACATAATAAGAAGGAAGAAGATAAAATAACATCTGTAATATTCAAAATGGGAGGAAATGAACTTTTTGAAGCAGTACGGATATTACTCAACAAATGCATTGAAGAACAAAGAATACCTGTACGTTGACAAAATGGTGAGGTTACAGTTATTCGAGAAAGGCGATCACGAAAACCTTAAAAACTATCGCCCCATCAGCATGTTATCGCATTTGTACAAGCTTCTTACTAAAATTGTCACAAACCGTTTAACAAATAAGTTCGATGACTACCAACCAGTCGAACAGGCGGGCTTTCGCAAGGAATGTAGAACAACAGATCGTATCCTTTGAATAGAAAAAGCGACCGAATATAATATTAAGCTGTATCTAGCTCTTATCGATTATAAAAAGGCTTTCGACTCCCTGGAACATTGGGCAATTATGCAGTTCTTAGCTCATGCCAGAATAGACTCAAGATATACTGAACTCCTAAAATTCATATATGAAAATGCGGCATTAAGATTAAATTAGATGAAGATCGAAAAAACAGAACCTATAAAGATCAAGAAAGGTATTAGGCAGGGTGACACAATTTCACGAAAATTGTTTACCCTGGCCTTGGAGGATAAGTGGGAAGAGAAGGGAATTAAAATCGATGGCATATATTTAAATCACTTACAATTCGCAGTTGATGTAGTACTGATTAGCGAAGATCTAGAATCACTCAAAATCATGATAGAACAACTAAATCAAGCTTCACAGAAAGTTGGACTCGAGATGAACATCAAGAAAACACAAAATTTAAGATCGGCACGGAAAAGATCGCGAAAGTGGGACATAAGATTAGAGTGGATAAGGACAATCAAACAGCGGAAATAACAAGGCGAATTGGTCACAGCTGGACTGAGATTCATTCTAAAAAACGGACATATCCCCATAACCTTAAAAAGAAAAATGTATGAGAGCTACATACTTCCAGTAAGTACGTATGGGTTGGAAATCATGACCCTTACAAAAAATAGTCTTCGTCGACTCCAACGTACTCAACGAACCATGGAAAGACAGATGTTAGGTGTTAGTTTACGAGATCACATTAAAAGGAGGAGGATATCAGACCAACCAGAATTACAGATATCAGTGAAAGAGGCAAAATTAAAGTAACAATGGGCGAGGCATGTGGCTAGAACTAATGATGATAGATGAACAACAAATGAGGACCTCGGAAGAGCAGACGAAGTGTCGGAAGACCAATGAAAAGAGGAACTGATGATATCAGGTTGATAGCAGGCAGTAGATGGCTCCATCTTGCACAGGATAGAGATAATTGGAAGAAACTGAAGATGCCTATCTCCTGCAGTGGAGAAGCAGTGGCTTATAAAGAAGAAAAAGAAGGATATAATTGGAGCTGTTGACGTCTTCTACACAAAATTATACACATCCCGGTCATAAACATTATGAACCTAGGATCTGAAGAACTCCCTGATATCACAGAGGAGGAAATACAAGCTGCATTGAAGCAGATGAAAAAAACAATAGATTCCCTGGAGGAGATTAAATCACTATAGAAATGCTGAAACTGGGCGGAAAATCTCTATAAGGTGCATTGAAAGTCTAACTAAATAAATATCTTTATGAGGGAAAAATTCCAAAATGGTGTAATTAGGAGGTTGTATTTCTCTTTGAAAGGCGGTATTACAAATTTCGAAAATTATCAACCAATATCTTTTGTGTCGCACTTATATAAGCTTTTCGCTAAAATTTTAAATCGCTTACCAGCAAAACTAGATTTCTATCAGCCTGTGGAACAGGCGGGATTCAGGAAGGGTTTTAGCACGATTGACCATCTCTACACAATACATACTGTAATAGAGAAATGTACATTCGACCTTCACTGATTTTGATAAGGCGTTTGTAGTGCTGAAATTTGGTCAGTCGGCGAATGCGAGAATAGAGTTCAGATATGACATTAAAAAGAGGAGTGCAATAAGGCGATACTATCTCACGTAAATTGTTTACCATTGCCTTTGAAGACGTCTTTAAGGAGTTAGGTTGGGATGAGAAGGGCATCAATATCGACGGCACCAGACCGAGCCACCTTAGATTTGCAGACGATGTAGTCGTGACAGCTAACAACACCAATGAGCTACAGGAAATGTTAAACCGGTTGAATGTGGTCTGCCTTTGCAAGGGTAGGTCTTAAAATAAACTTAAATAAATCCAAATTAATGAGCCCTGAAGATATCAACATTCAGATAGGAAATAACTCCCTAGAACGCGTCGACGAGTATATCCACTTAGGTCAAATTGTTAAGACCGGACAGGAGAACCGGCATGCAGAAATTACCAGGCGAATAAGGCTGGAATGGGCGTCTTTTGAGAAATTAGAGCATATCTTAAAAAGTACTACAATACCCATAAATCTAAGAACTAAAGTTTACAATATCTGTCCTAGCTGTCAGCACATATGAAGAACTTTACAGAGAACTATAGAGAGAAGCATCCTTGGTATCTCCCTTAGGGATAGAATTTATAACGAGCAGATAAGGAGACGAACCACGGTCAATGACATTACTCTGGAGGTGGCAAGAATGAACTGGCTATAGGCGGACCATGTGGCTAGATCATCCGGAGACAGATGGGTGTACAAGATCACAGAATGGAGACCCAGAGAACCAGAAGGAGGCGTGGAACGTCCACAGAAACGATGGTATGAAGAACCATATCTACCCACCCTATTTTGAAAAGTATCGAACAAAAAATTTTAAAAAAATTCTGCAATATTAATAATAATAATAATCTTTATTGTCTAACAGATAGAATATCCATTTACAAGACAAATGTATAAATTACAAAGAAAAGAAAAAAAGAAAATTACAATAATTGCTTAAATAAATATAAAAAACAACATATAACACATGGGCTGAAAAGTCCCGGGCCTAACAAAGAAAACACGGTTTTTTTGGTTCAAAATTAGCTTTATTCATCAACGTAATCTCCATCAAGAGCAACGCAATCATTCCAGCGCCGCTCTAACATTTCAATACCACTTTTGTAGAACGATTTATCTTTTGCCTCAACATAGGCCTCAGTTTCAGCGATAACCTCTTCATTTGTGCGAAATTTCTTACCGGCGAGCATTTTTTTCAGGTCTGCGAACAGCCAGTAGTCGCTGGGAGCCAAATCTGGCGAATACGGTGGATGTGGGAGCAATTCGAAGTTCAATTCATGTAGTTTTGCCATTGTTTTGATTGACTTGTGACACGGTGCGTTGTCTTGATGAAACAAAATGTTTTTCTTTGCTATATGCGGTCGTTTCTTTGCAATTTCGACCTTCAAACGCTCCAATAACGCTATATAATATTCACTGTTGATGGTATTTCCTTTCTCAAGATAGTCGATGAATATTACACCACGCACATCCCAAAATACCGAGGCCATAACCTTTCCAGCCGATTGTTGTGCTTTCGGGCGCTTTGGACGAGGTTCACCAGTTGCTGTCCACTCAGATGACGATCGTTTTGATTCCGGAGTGAAGTGATGGATCCATGTTTCATCCATTGTCACATGTCGACGCAAAAATTCCGGTTTGTTACGTTTAAACATGGCCAAACACTGCTCAGAATCATCAACACGTTCTTGTTTTTGATCAACAGTGAGCAAACGCGGCACCCACTTTGAACAGAGCTTTCTCATAGTCAAATGCTCATGCAATATAAAGCCAACACGTTCTTTTGATATCTTTACGATGTCAGCTAACTCACGCAACTTCACTTTTCGATCATTCAAAACGATTTTATGGATTTTTTTTATGTTTTCTGGTGTTACCGCCTCATTTGGACGTCCACTGCGTTCTGCATCATCGGTGTCTCTACGACCACGTTTGAAGTCAGCAAACCAACGTTTTATTGTTGTTTCTGATGGAGCGGAGTCCCCATAACACTTTTCCAGCCATTGCTTCGCTTGAACGGTATTTTTTCCCATCAAGAAGCAGTGTAAAATTAAAACACGAAATTGTTTTTGATCCATTGTTTTGAAAATAACAAAAGTAGCGTCACTCTTAGCACAATAACTCACAAACTAATGAATAGAATATCATGAAATTTTAACAGCTGTCTTTTGAAGGTTAGTATTAACTGAAAAAAAGGTGACTGCAATAAAACTAGCGCCATCTATGTGTTAGGCCCGGGACTTTTCAGCCCATGTGTTATAACCCGTATATACCGTTCAAAAATGTGAACACGTCCACCGAGCATCAAGAACCCTCGTCTTCATCAATTTAGTAAACTGAGCATGAGTTAAGTTATGCATATCGAAATCGCTACAAACCACATTGAAAATATTCATGGATGGATACAAAGGAGTCTTCATTAAAATATTAGTTCTTGGTGTACTCAAGCAAAAAACATGAGGAAATCTGGTAAGTCGAGACGGCACATGAAAGTTAATTTGGGAAAGCAGGTCAGGGAAATCAATAAAGGATTTACATATCTTGAACAAAAATTGAACCAGCAAGTAAATCCTGCCATTCATCAACGACAGCATGTTGAAACGCGCTAACAAGATCTTGCTTTCTATACCTCTAGGAGGGTAAGTACCACCATCTTTGAAGCACAGGAACTTAAGGACCTTTCTCTGTATGTTCTCTATTCTATCAATGTATTTGTGATAGATTGGGTGCCAAATCACTGAGCCGTATTCCAACTTAGATCGCACATAGCAAAAGTAGAGCATTTTAAGGGACCCTATATCTACCAACCCCCTTGAATTGCGAAAAATAAATCCAAGCATCTTCAACGCTTCTCCACGAGCACGATCAATGTGATCGGCAAATGACAATCGGGTATCAAACACCACTCCCAAGTCCCTGAAAGTATAGCAACGATTTATAATCGCTTTATCCAAGACATACTCATAATGAGTGGGGTTCAGTTGGTTGGAAAACGACATAACAAACATTTCCCGAGATTCAAGGTCAACTTGTTGATAGCACACCAATTTTCAGTAGTACGTATGTCTTTCTGAAGTATAATACAATCGTTAATGATGTCATGAATTACCCGGAACAGTTTAAGATCATCAGCAAATAAGAGTGTGCTACTAGCAATGGACTCCACAATATCATTTATAAAAATTGACAACAACAATGGTGAGAGGTTACTACCTTGTGGAGCGCCGCTAGTAGCTACGAATTGAAATGAATGATGTCCTCGGATATCAACATATTGAATACGATTATGTAGATATGACCGAAGGAATGATATCAAATCATTGTGGAACCCCATACTAGCCAGTTTACGTGCCAGAATGGAATGATCAATACGATCAAATGCCCTCGTGAAGTCTGTGTAGATAGCGTCGACCTGCTGACGATCTTCAAGGGCTTTCCCCGTGAATTGCGCAAAGGAAGCCAAATTGCTGACCGTGCTGCGGCTGCCAAAGAAACGATGTTGAGCCTGCGTCAAACGTCCCTTAATCTGCTTAAACAATGAGTCATATATTGCCATTTCAAAAACTTTAGCAAATGGTGACAATATTGACACAGGCCTGTAGTTGGAAATGATACTAGTATCGCCCTTCTTGAATACAGGTGTAATTCTTGCTGTTTTCCAGATTTCAGGAAAAGTGTTAGATTTCGGGGATAAGTTATAGATGAAAGACAAGGGCCTCAACAAGGCTTGCGCACAGTCCTTAATAATAAAACAAGGGACCTTATCAGGGCCCTGAGTGAACTTATTCTTTGACTTCGACAGAGCAGCCAAGATCACATCATCAGTAAGGCAGTGAAGAGAGACAAGATGAATCAAATCGGCACCTCCCTGGAGACAATTATGCCCTATAGGTGTAGGGGCACAATATATGCCACAAAAAATTTTTCATAAGATGTAGATTGATCGAAAATTATCACGAGTACATTGCTTTTAATAATTTCTCTGGTATATAAAAAAATAAAAATTTCAAGGTTCAACAAAGATTGGAAGCAAACTTTGTTGAAAACTGATTTGGAGTGTGTTCTGTGAAGTCATTGATCATTTTAGCAAGAATTTTTATTTTAAAAGCAGTCACCGTACGGCACACTAATTGCGCAAGTTCAACTTCCACTTGACCGGTTTTTAATGAATGTAATAGTACCGTGTTCGCAGTAATTAAAACTCTTCTGCCTAGTTGTTTTTAATCTTATAAATATTTAATGTTAGATTTTATTTATTTCAGGACCAAAGCGAAGATCACGGCCACTTCAAATCTTTATCAAGGTTATGGGAACATCTGCCCCATCTGGCCGTTTTCATGAACTATATATTGTCCAATTCCGATCCGAATAGTCTGCTCTTCTACCTGCTCACCGATCTTTATAAAGAGGGCAATGCTAAGGAAATGCGAAAATGGGCTTTCGAGATACATTCTTGTTTTTTAGTACCTGGCGCTGTAAGTACCAATAAGTTTCTTTATTTTCCATGCTAAGGGGGAATATTTCGTTCTTGTTCTTTGAGATTTATACGTTTTAGTGTCCCTAGATTACAAAAAAACGTAATTTCCTACTTTCGTCGGTGTGTACATGTCAGTTTATGGTCACGATAATTCCTGAATTAAATATTATACCGACTTCCAATTTGGTATACATGTATTACTAACAGTAGATCGATATCATTTCCCAGTAAACGGTTAAAGGTTTACGAAAACGTTTTCTGTTTTTTTTTTTTGTTGAGGAAATTGGCAAATCTTAAGCATACTTATTTGTACAGATCATTGAATTAGTTCGTTACTTTGTGATAGGACATTTTAACAATAAAATTACTTATTTACTTTATTTACTTACACTAAATATATTTTTGTAAAAATTTACAAATGCGTTATCGCGATTTCATAGTACAACTTCATTTTCAAACGCTTAACTAAGACTAAAACAGATTTTTTGTATTCATTTTTATATAATGAAAGTATATAAGTATCTTACGTGCTATAAAATATTCTCTTTTGGTTCAGATATGTGGACAAAATCTTAGTATGTTTCCATAGAAATGATATTGAACTAAATCCTACTTTAAATCATCTGAATAATATACACCCTATAGTGTATACTCCCTCTTTTATATTTTAAATAAATGCTTTATTTATTAAAAAATGCCCCTTATGTAAATCTTAATTTTGAGAATGGATTGAGCGGATATTAATGCTGAGAGAGAACAAAAATAAGATATAAGCTAGCCCGTTTTGTTTGGAGAGAAATGGAGATCGAGGTAATTTTTGTACGCCTTTTGAAAATAGTCTCTTCAGTTGTTTAAAGCCTAGTTGTACTGTTTTGGGCACCTTTCGTTTTAGAATAAAAAGAATCTAAGTTCAGCTCAAAAAGTGAAAAAATACAGAAGACTATTTAGTTGTTGTTAGAAAATTGAATAAGGTACAACATATACGTCCTGTAAGATAGAACGGGAGGTCAGTCAAACACTACGCTAATACAAAGAAAAGTATATTAACAAAATAAAAAATCCTTACGTGTATTACACCCTTAAGATTAAGTAGACTCAATAAATAACCTTTTATGCTATGAGAGTGCACTAATTCAAGAATAGTCTAACTTAGAATGATGAAGGGAGTATAGTTTTTCGTATTGCGTAGTTTTGAGAATGAAAAATTGGTTTTAAAAAGGCACGATATCGAAAGATTGTTCTAGTTTCACTTTCTGTGAAACCGATTTTGGTATCACATGTGTTACGTTGTCGTTGGGAACATACGTTGTAGAAAGGAAGTATGATATTTAAACTGGGGTACTAATGACTGCTTGGCTTCTCCTCGTGGCTTTTCTATCAACTCCTTGGCCTCTCCTGGTGAGTTTCCCATTAAAATATTCGGTGGACTTTCTTGTGGGCCAATCGCGGGCGTTTTTCTTGCAGCTCGGTTTTCAAACGGTCCAATAACGATGAATAATATTCACCTGTAATAGTTTTTTAACCCTTTTCCAGATAGTCGATGAGGATTATCCCTTGCGAATCCCAAAAGACAGTCGCCATAACCTTTCCGGCCGAAGGAACGGTCTTCGCCTTTTTTGGTGCAGATTCCCCCTTGATAACCCATTGTTTAGATTGTTGTTTGGTCTCAGGAGTATAGTAATGTATCCATGTTTCATCCACAGTGACGAAACGACGCTTAAAGTCCTCCGGATTCTTCTGGAACAGCTGCAAACCATCCTTGGTCAAGCGTGAGCAATCGCGGCATCCATCTTGCGGATAGCTTTTTCTCATGTCCAAATGTTTATGCAAAATATTATGTACCCGTTCAGTCGAGATGCCCACAGCACTAGCAATCTCACGCACCTTAACTCTTCTGTTATCCATCACCATATCATGGATTTGATCAATGATTTCTGGAGTCGTAACCTCCACAGGCCGTCCAGAACGTTCAGCGTCACTTGTGCCCATATGGCCAGTCCGAAAATTTTGAAACCACTTATAAACTGTTCTAATCGAAGGTGCAGAGTCACCATAATGTTTATCAAGCTTCTCTTTAGTCTCCTGAGGCGTTTTGCCTTTCATAAAGTAATGTTTAATCACCACACGAAATTCTTTTTCGTCCATTTCTTGAAAATCACTCGACTTCCTTGATTCACACGAAT
This sequence comes from Pachyrhynchus sulphureomaculatus, assembly GCA_019049505.1. NCBI lineage: Eukaryota > Metazoa > Arthropoda > Insecta > Coleoptera > Curculionidae > Pachyrhynchus > Pachyrhynchus sulphureomaculatus. The sequence goes on from CM032453.1 coordinate 159,361,927, forward strand.
GCCAAACACAAAGAAATAGACCAATATGGCTGAAACTTGGTGTGCGTTCATTCAAGAGATGCTACTAACTAAACATGACCTCGATACGCGCCGGTGATGCCATCTCTCGGACTTTGCACGGACTTTTCAAACCAGCCTCGTACCAGTAAACGAAAAAAAATTGTTGTTTTACTGTTCACTTAACTTAAAAATATTGCCTCACACACTACCTCCTTATTTTTATTTGGGTAACTAATCAACCCTTGACCCAAAATATTTTAGGATGGGTAGAATATTTTAGGAACGGCCTGATAATAAAAAAACACTATCTCATCGACGGCAAAATGGATGTCTTCATTACTTGAAGGACGGCGAAAGTCGGCGGAAAAAAAAACCTTCTAAAATTGGAAAGGGCAGGTTATATACCTCTCCGTTCCCCTTCCTTCTAAGTGAAGTCTTCAAAATGTACTGGTTCACTTCAGGAACGCAAAATGAGACGGGAGTGTTAAACTCTCGACTTGCTAGACAAGGACCGATGATGCTCGTCTTAATCATATTCAATGCGAATGAAATAAGTTATTAAATTGATCACATGTGCCTACTACTGGTTGAGTTACACTGCTTAACCAAATATAAAAAACTGTAATAAGATTTAAATTCACTGCTTAACTTAAATTAACAATTATTACATGAATTAAAGAAATAAAAACGGTTTTGTAACTTGATCTAAAATCTAGGAAAAAATGAATGTTACATCCCCAACATAAAATTCACATTGGAAAAGAAAACAGAAAATAAAATTAATTTCTTAGATATTACAATTTCAAAGAATGGAAATAGATTAGACTCAATACACCCTAACTCCAATAAACTGGCAGCTTATAGATCTATGTTCCATAGAGCCTTTAATATCTCTCTTAGTAAAAATAATTTAAAAAAAGAACTGAACACATTCAAAAATATAGTACTCAATAATGACTTCCAACCTAAAATAATTAATACCCTAATAAACAGTAAACAAAAACAAATCACCTACAGCTTAATTTATCCCATAAAAGAATACCAAGAAAGAAAAACATCCATACCTCTGACATATTTTGCTCCCATCTCGGATGAAATATTTAAAACCCCCTCAAATGTTATCCAATATATTGTTCAATGCCAAAGATAAAATTAGTAAACATAATAAATCAGGGAGTTTATAAACTTAAGTGTCGAGAGTACAATAGCTGTTACGTAGACCAAACAGGATGGAATTTCAAAACAAGATTCGCAGAACATAATGCATCTTATAGGTTAAAAAATGAAAAATCACACTTTGCTAAGCATTTTTTAGAAACTGCCCATCCATTTCCTAATATTAATTGTTTACCAATACTCCATACGGCACCTAAAGGGCAAAACTGAATTTCTTAGAATTAATAGAAATTTACAGACATTCAAAGAACCATAATATAATTTTACTAAATAGTCAAGTAGACATCAGAAATTCCGTCCTTTACCAACTTTTATAGCACCTAAGATACCCATATCCTTTCATTTTATACAAATAAATACAAAAAAATCTGTTTTAGTCTTAGTTAAGGATTTGAAAATGCAGTTGTACTTCGAAATCGCTATAACGTATTTGTAAATCTTTACAAAAATATATTTAGTGTCAGTTAACAAAGTAAATAAGTAATTTTACTTAACAAAAATTCGCGAGCGAACTAACATCAAGTTTCTGTAGACTTTTTAACCTATCCTGCAGAAAGGGAATGTTTTCTTCCTGCTGGAAATTTGCTACATTTCAGCCGATACCCAAAAAAATAAGAAGACCTTGTTAAAGAACTACCGACCAGTAGCACTGCTTTCGATAATCGAAAGTTATGAAAAACGCTAAAAGGGTAGCAATCAGTATCTCTTAGCGATTTAAAAGCTTTCGTAAGCAAGAATCAACAGGAGATCTTCTAAACTTATGTTACACATGTATGGAACAACGCAATTGAACAGTTTGGACAATCTCGAGCGGTTGCATTTGATATATTCAAAGCATCTCAAAAGCTGTAATTCTGTGCTAAGTTTAGATTCGACCAACAATACTGCTCCCATGTTTGGGACTCCGCTCCCAAACATAAACTGCATTTGTTGGATTCTGTCCAGACGAGAGCTATTCACCTGATTGGAGACCCAGAAGTGACCAGCAACCTTGATTCCTTGGAACATTGGGGAACGGTTGGCGACTTGAGTCTATTCTACAAGTATTTTCTTGGAGAGTGTTTGGTGGTTGTAGCTCGCTTAACTCCTCCCGAAGCATGTCACGCTAATACTTCACGTCCGTACGAAGTTCAGCTTATCACTGTTCGTATAACCCTTTTCGAGCAGTCTTTTATATTGAGAACTGTAGCCCCTCGGAATAATTTGCCCACGACTGTGTCTTAGTAAACCCAATACAGTAGCTCAGGGGAAAATATAAAGGAAAATCAGGTCTCAGTTTTCAAGAGGTCACGTGGCAGTCCGCTAAGTTAAAAAGGGGACCAGTGAGAGATCCATGAGTAATATGAAAAAAAAAATAAATAGGATGAACCGCTTTGTTAGAAAAGAGATGAATACAAATGAAAAACTTGACAGAAAGGCATTTTCAGAAAAAATGTTTCAGACAAAAGTTTTAGCATATTCTCCAGGGAATTGAATACGCTTTGTTGGAACCCTATAGGGCCCAAAAGTGAAAACTGAAACTAGAACTCAAATTTTTACATACATATTTGAATTCAGCAAGGAATTTTATGTCTGAATACAAATTGAAAGTTTCTGGGCCTGATTGGGCCTCATTGTAACTTCAACAAAATCCGACTCTTATAAGGATGTTTACCTGTGTTATTAGCATAATACAGAGTGTTCTGTTCTCACAGGTAGAATTACATTCAAGTTAAGTGCGACAAATTCGAAAAAAAATATAGTTTTTGGCCGCGATTGAATGCTTTTCGAGTTACCACTTGTCTTTTCAAAGAAGCACTGCATGAATATCTGAAGAAGGTTCGATTACTGCGCCATCGGATTCAGGTGGAGCTTGATCTATAGTAATAGGGAAAAAATTGATGAAATATATTCATAATAATTCTACAGTTTTTTTTTCAAAGAATATAGTAAAAAAGCGTCCAATTTCTCCAAAAATTTGTAAGTTATAATAATTGATGTGCTACACCTGAATTATTTTGTCAGTTAATAATTGATCTGCATGCTCAATATCCACATGGTTGTCTAAAATTTCCAACTCTGATTTTATATTAACGTTTAGATACGCATGGTCGAATAAAGGATTTGACAAATCATTTTTAAACATTTTCTGAGAAATATGTTATCTATAATTTTTGGATAAATTTTCAATTGGACAATTGATGACGCGTTTGGTTGCTGCAAGCTAAATCTTTGCTCTATAACCAAAAATATGTCGTAAGAGCAATAGCTTCTCAGAATTATTCAATTTATCCGCGTACGATTTCTTACGCAATTTATGTTCTTTAATTAAATCACTTACCTTTTAACATCTTTGGGGAAGAAGAAGAAACAATTGTCAACAGCACAACAATAACCTCCTTTCCCCATGATTATATAAATTGTTTTTTAACCTTTTTGATTCTCTCCACTTACAAACGTTTTGAATTCTCTTTTTATACAAACTCTCTCTTCCTTCTGTCTTTAAATTCATATAGACTGCAGTCACGTCAAGAAACGATCGACAATACATTTCAAAAGACATATTCCGACATCAGATGTAAACATTGAGTTGCCATTTTGTAAGAGGGACCCGACGATACACGCGCCGTCGAAATCTCGTTACCAACTTGGAGCTCACTTTTGCTACTGTATTGGGTTTACCTTGACTATGTTTCCGACCGAGTATAATTTACAGCTATTCAGGACCAACATGAATCGCTTTTTCACACACGCGACGCTACCACTTTAGGAATTCCCCTGCAGTTCATGTACTGTGACCATAAAAAAAAGAGGATAACCTAAAAAATTAATAGCATTTTTGCTTGTTTTGAGTTGGCAATAATGCTAATTTTAAGCTTAACTATCTTTAATAAAACATATAATCGACGTAAATGTTGCATATTTTGGTGTTCTGGTAAATAAATTTGCTATTTTTTTTAGCCTCTACGGTTTTAAACAATGTAGATGAGAACATCGCGAGAGAAATAGATGACGACTTAACAAAGGAATACGATAAAGAGGAAATAATGAGAAAGATTTTTTGGAAAGCCAGGCAGCGAGCTAAGGAAGAACTTACGAGGCAGTTGACTGATTTTCAACAAAAAAGGACAGCTGGGTTGGGCACAATTTATGGACCTAGTGACCAGGAACTGAGGGTAAGTGACAACCTGCTAAGGTCCTAGAATTAACAATTTTCAGTCACAGTCTAATTTAAACCGCTCTCCCCAGACACCTTGAAGAAGACCCCAAAGATGATTTTTGGACGGGGGACTCTCCTTTTTGACGGTTTTATTCAGCTCACCCCATAGCCACTGAATGGAGTTGAGGTCGGCTCTGTGGTGGCCATTCCATCATTTTGAGCATTTTTTTTCTTATTGCTCGACAGTCCTTATAAAGCTTTGAAGTATGTTTAGGATTGTTGTCATGCATTATCACGGATTCCTCTTTGATTAATCGCAACCCATATCGCGATGATTTTGCGCCCACTGAAGCTATTAGGCCTTATTGCCATGCCGTAATAATGGTTTTTTGGTCGCAATACAACCATGAAGATTACCCTTCTGAAGACGCCGCTTTACGAGTATACCGTCTGCTAATCACCAAACGGGGACATACTATGTTCCATTTCAGACTTTATCAGTTATTCTGGATAAAGCGGTAATCGGAACACAACTAGAACATCATTAAAAATCTCGGCGCAATCTAATGTAAACCTTGGGAAAATAACTCACACTCCTGTCGCATAAAGAACAATTTTTTACTGCGGCTTTTAAAGGGTGGGAAGGCAGGTGAATAATGTAAAAAACAATAACATTTTGTATAGTTTTTATGATTATTACCCTCATTATGTTTATTATTATTATTTTAATCTTATAACTTTCAGGATCATTACAATGACAAAGCAAAGGAAACCAAATTGTATGAAAGCCTATTCCTGCCAAAACTCGAGATGTATCTGGAGGAAATCGAGAAAGAAAATTACGATCCTCAGAAGTATTTTCTAGCAGCAGCTTTAATAACAGTACTTACGAGAGTATTCCGTATCCGTCCTCAGAACCTGGATTTGGACAGGGTTCCGACGTTTGTAAATAAAGAGAGGTCTTTCAAGTCGAAGTTTATCGGGAGATACTCGAGAAAGGTAAGAGAAAGTTTCACTGTTTACTGTTTTTCTATAATAATTCTCCGAAGTAAGCTGTAGGTGTGGAATTTGGAAACTTTTTTTAGTTAACAGCCCCGCAAATATATTTATTTGTGGATGTTTTCTTGTAGACTCTGGGATCATCCGCTTAAGAAAGAATTTGGAAATATTGGAAAAATGCCTTAATTTTATTTATACATATATACCAGGTGTACAAGTATGAAATGCGGATTTCAGACAACAGATGGTGCACCAATGCAGTTTGTGCTATAAAGATTTGACACTGCGCCATTTTCTTGTGTCATCAACAAGTGTCAGACGCGCACGAGTAATAAATTGGAAAAGTGTGTGCATAGGGTTGTGTTGTTGTGTTCAATATGTCGAAATTTATACCGAACAAAGAGCATTCGCGGACAGCTTTAATTTTTTGTTTTCATTTGAAGAAAGGTGCTGTTGAATCATACCGATTACTTCGAGAAGCTTATGGTGAACATGCTCCATCGCAAGATACATGTGAACGATGTGATGGGAAAGATTCAGAAGTCCGGTAGATGGGTACCACATGAGTTGAACGACAGGCAAATGGAAAAGCGCAAAAACACGTGTTACATTTTCCTCGCTCGGTACAAAGGAAGTCGTTTTTGTATCGTATAGTTACAGGGGATGCAAAGTGGATTTATTTTGAGAATCCCAAGCAAAAAAAATCATGGGTAGGCCCAGGCGCACCATCCACATCGACCGCAAGACCGAATTGCTTTGGCAGAAAGACGATGCTCTATGTTTGGTGGAACCAGAGGGGCGTGGTCTATTATGAGCTGTTAATACTAAACGTTACCAACAACAATTGGCCGATTTGAACTGTTCGCTGCTTGAAAAAAGGCCAAAATATCGAAAGAGGCAACACAAAGTCATTTTTCTTCATGACAATGCTTCATCACATACGGCAAAACCAGTTCGCGACACGTTGGAAGCACTCAGCTGGGAAGTTCTACCCCATGCGGCTTACTCACCAGGCTTGGCTCCTTCCGATTACCACTTGTTTGCATCGATGGGTCACGCACTTGCTGGACAACGCTTTGGTTCGTACGAAGATGTGAAAAAATGGCTCGATGAATGCTTCGCAGTAAAAGGGGAAGATTTTTACTGGCGTGGTATTCACAAATTGCCCGAAAGATGGGAAAAATGTATAACAAGCGATGTAGCATACCTTGAATAAAGCACTTTTTATCATTCTTCCGAAATACTTAAGTGCCTAGGTGACTGTCTTCGGGTTACGTTTGATGTTGAAATAAAAACTTCTGATTTAGTATCAGCAACTTCAACAAGCTGGCTCCGGTCCGCCAAGTAAGACCTGGACCAATGCAGTCTAACGCGACCTATACCCACCTCAACTAATCTTCTTTATAGGGTACCTTGGCCGTTCAACGATCGTTGGTTATCATGTTGGCCACCATGTTGATGATGATTGTTTTATTTACAGCCGCTCGGAAGAGTTGAACTGTAGACTTTCCATACCACCGCCTCAAATTTTTCAACCACGTTGTTCTCCTCCCTGGACCATGTCCGCCTGGAATCTTTCCTTTCTCTATAATCATATGCAAGATTTCGTAGTTTTCTAGATGTCTCATAATGTGGCCAGAATAGTCTAATTTGCATCGCTTGATGGTAATAATCGTTGGGGGGGCCAGATCTTCACAACTTCAAACCCCCTCGTTTTGAATACCCCCTCTTCACCTCCCTTCCCCCTTGGCAATCGATTGATCTTCGGTTTGACTTCTCAATGAATATTCTAAATAGAGAAATTACTCCAAATAAATTACTCTGCTCCATTGTCCATGACAAATTAAAAAATCAGTATGCTGACTATGAAATGATTTACACTAATGGTTCCAAATCCTCAACAGGTGTTGGTGCTGCCTTTGTGATTCATAGCCATCAAAAAACTTTTAAATTACCTCCACACTGGTCTATCTTTTCGGCTGAACTTCTAGCCATAAAGGAATGCATGAGATATGCGATTACCTCTCTTCTATATTCCAAATTTTTAATCGCTTCAGATTCTTATAGCTTCCTACTAGCCATCAAGCAAGCTAAACCAGAGGATGCATACATCAGACAAATCATGGATCTCTTATATGTTGCTAGGAATAAAAGCAAATCTTTCATCCTATTTTGGATACCGGGTCACTCTGGCATAACAGGCAATGGCAAAGTTGACGTCCTAGCCAAAAATGCCAAACTATCAGGCACCATAGTACAGGGTGAGAATCACCCTAGGGACTATATCAATTTCTTATCACATAAATTTAGAAAACTCTTTCAATTACAGTGGGATCTTGACGACACTAATAACAAGCTCTGGGAGCTAAAATCAGATGTTCATCCCCCTCTACGTCATCTCTCACTGAACAGAAAGCAAAATACTACAGTTAGAAGATTAGCCATTGGACACACTTTTTAGACCCACTCTCATCTGCTTAACAAGGAAAATCCTCCCATCTGTTCCGTTTCTCTCTCCCCTCTCACAGTAAAGCATATCTTTGAAGCACATCACTTCTCTGATTTACGGAACAAACATAATATACCTCCTAAGTTAAAATCGGTCATACTCACCTATAAATCCATTTACAAACAAATTGACGAATTTCTAAAAGACATCAACTTCAAAGTATAACCCCCAACACTCTCGGGCCCTAAATGACCTAGGTAGTCGATGCGCCCTACCCCCTTAAATAATTCAATCAAATCAATCAATCTGGTGAATACGGCGGATAAGGAAGCAATTCATATCCGAGTTGCTCCAATTTCACCATCGATTTTATGGAGTTGAGAGCTGGTGCATTATCTGGGTGAAACAACAGTTTTTTCTTCGCTAAATGGTCCGATAAACCAACCGAATAGTCTCCGGTGATTGTGCATCCCCTTCTCAAAATAGTCGATCAGTATTATTCCATGCGCATCCCAAAAAATACTTGCTAAAACCTTTTCAGCTGATGTTTTTGGACGCTTCGGTCGACTTTCATGCGGTTGCATCTATTCCGCGGACTCGGACGTGTAGTAGTGGATCCATGTTTGGAGTGACTGCCTCACTCAAACCATGGTCTTTCGACGGATCAGATGTACTGTAACACTTATCAAGCCATTTTTGGGTTCTGGCTGTATTTTCTCTTACACAGCCCCACAAAAAAAAGTGGGGTATACTTTTGATGCGATATATCAGATCCGTAGTATTTTTGCCCGCTGATCACGAATCTGACGTCAGAATATCGCCATCACATCTCAATTTTTTTCTAACCTAAAAAATAGGTAAAAATTAGTAAAAATTAAGAAAAATATACTCCTAAAAAATTGATTCAAGCTTTTTCATGAATCCAAAGATGTATTAATATGTATTCGGACACGCTAAGCTAATATTCATCGGTCGGATTGAGCCATACAGTTCTGTTTTCTTTCTAACCTCAATAAATCAGACAGATATAGTGCTTCTCGAATGCAAAAACGAATTCAAATTAAAATTCAACCGATCCTTACCAAATTTGGTACGCGGGGATTTTTTGGGTCGCTGATCACGAATCTGAGGTTGGATTTGCAAAATTCAAGATGGCAGATGTTTTCGCGCCATTTTGAACGCCGAGAAAATTCATCGGTCGATTTTTATTCTTCTACCTGCATCCAGGGCACCTTCACGTGGTGACGGTGGGCAACGGTGTTACTCCACTAGCCGGCAGAGTCCCTGGATAACGGCTTAGATGCCGTCATGGCAGGTAGAAAAAAGAGAATTACGATGCAGGGACTCGGAAATCCAGTATCGGCGGTTGGTCAGGGTGGGAAAGCGGGCCCGCAGCCATCGTCATCCAGCGACCGTAGCTCTTCATGTGTGGGTGACTTGGCTCATGTAGAGTATAATGCTACAAGAAAACGGTCTCACGGTACAAGGACTTTTCATAAGTGCGATAAAAACAGTGATTAATTTTGTTATATTTGCTGTCAACACGTATTGAGTACAATGGGGTCACCGATAATGGATAAGATTAAAACCTTATATAAGGATTGTTTTAACATTGAAATACAGCACCAGGATACAGATTGGGTTCCCCACATCATTTGCAGTTCTTGCAAAATAATGTTGTACATCAATAAGAAGGCGATTAAATATTCCAGACCAGCAATATGGAATAGACCACACAGTGAAAATGATTGCTACTTTTGTATGAATGTTGTATCTAGGCATAACCGAAAAAATAAAAGTACTATTACTTATAACGATGTTTCGACAGTAACAAGACCAACTAAACTAATTCCGCCTCCTGAACCACTTAATGCTGATGTTATGGAAACAAATGATTTCACCTTATCAGTTCATGCCGAAAACATTGAGACTGTCGAAAAAGATTCAAACACTGTTACTAATGAATGTTCTAGTGACAACCTATCATATACTAGTGACACAGATAAAGAATTTCTACCATACAACCGTAAACCAGAACCAATACTCGTATCACAGTCAGAACTTAGTGATCTAGTCAGAGATTTAGGCTTATCCAAAGATGGTTCAGAGCATCTTGTTTCCTTTTTAAAGAAAAGACATTTACTTAAGCCAGAAGCTACGATTTGTTATTATAGAAACAGAGATGAAGAATTTCGAAAATATTTCACAATGGACGAGGAATTGTCACTTTCATATTGTACCGATGTAAAAGGTCTAATGGATGAATTTCAAAATAACTCATACGATCCTGAAGAATGGAGACTGTTCATTGATTCTTCTAAACGGAGCATTAAGGCAGTTTTGCTGCATAATACCAACGTTTACGCTCCCATTCCGATTGCTCATTCCACAGTTATGGAAGAGCAATATAAAAAAAATGAAGCAGCTTTTGATAAAAATAAAATATGCTGATCATAACTGGAAAATTTGTGGAGATCTGAAAATTGTAACAATATTGCTTGGCCAACAGTCAGGGTTTACACTTTATCCCTGTTATAAATGTCTGTGGAATAGCAGAGACAGGGAACGTCATTATAAGAAAAAAATTTGGCCAACAAGAGAATCGTTCACTCCTGGTGAAAATAATGTATTGTTTCCACCATTGGTAGATCCAGGAAAAGTTCTTATTCCCCCGCTTCACATTAAGCTTGGACTTATGAAGCAATTCACGAGAGCATTAGATACAAACGGCCCATGTTTCAAATATTTGCATAAAAAATTTCCGAAATTTTCTGAAGCTAAAATTAAGGCAGGCGTATTTGACGGGCCACGAATAAGAAAATTGTTTCAAGATTCATTATTTGTTACTAAAATGAATAAAGTTGAAAAAGCTGCTTGGCTTAGTTTTAAAGAAGTCGCAACAAACTTTTTGGGAAATAATAAAAGTTCTAAGTACAAAGAAACAGTCGAGAAAATGGTAAAAAATTTTCAAACATTAGGTTGCTTAATGAATCTAAAATTACATTTCCTGGACTCCCACATCGATGATTTCCCAGATAATCTTGGTGACTACAGTGAGGAGCAAGGGGAACGTTTTCACCAAGATCTGAAAATCATAGAAAAACGGTATCAAGGACGATGGGATGACCATATGCTAGCGGACTATTGCTGATCGCTAAAAAGAGAAACCAGTCCTCAAAAGCGTTTGGGCAAAAAGCCTTTGAATAGGTCATTCGCGGAAAAAAGAACAAGATACAGCCAAAAAAAGGAAAGTTAGGCGCGGCTCTAACCTTCGCAATTCTAGGGCTTAAGGGTCTACTATTTGAGAGTATATGGTTTAAAAGTCCTGGTTTTGAGTTTATTGGGTCTCATTTTTAAAGTTACAGGGTTATTGATGTCTATTTTTTGAGGTTACAGGGTGTGGGAGTCTAAGGTTTAGGGTTTAAGAGTATCAGGTTTGAGGATTCCCAACTGTATACCAAATTTGGTAGGAATCGGTTGGTTTTCAAAAATTTTGTCCGCCATCTTGGATCCGCCATTTTGAATTTTGCAAATCCGACCTCAGATTCATGATCAGCAACCCAAAAAACCCCCGTGTACCAAATTTGGTAAGAATCGGTTGAATTTTAATTTGAATTCGTTTTTGCATTCGAGAAGCACTATATCTGTCTGATTTATTGAGGTTAGAAAGAAAACAGAACTGTATGGCTTAATCCAACCGATGAATATTAGCTTAGCGTGTCCGAATACATATTAATACATCTTTGGATTCATGAAAAAGCTTGAATCAATTTTTTAGGAGTATATTTTTCTTAATTTTTACGTATTTTTTAAGGTTAGAAAAAGCTTGAGATGTGATGGCTATATTCTAACGTCAGATTCGTGATCAGCGGGCAAAAATACTACGGATCTGATATATCGCATCACAAGTATAGCCCACTTTTTTTTTGTGGGGCTGTGTTATCAGAAAGCAATGTTTAATCAACACATGAAATTCTTTTTGTTTCATCATTTTGCGAAAATCAAAAGTAGCGTCACTCAAGTAGCTATAACTCTCAAACTGATGGACAAAATATCATGAAAATTTTAAACGAATCTTCTGAGAGTTGATACTAACTGAAAATCATATGGTTGCTGTATTGCTTTATTCCGGGAAATTTTGGATCACACCGCGTGTATGTTACTAATGACAGTCCTAAATTTACAATAGAGAGATTTTGCACATGCCTTTATCCTTATCGTTATGTCAAGCATGCGCAATATTAACGCAAAGGAATTGCAAGGTTAGGTTATTATTCATCTTCTATAAACTTAGGGGACTTTTTTTCGTTCATTTCATGCTTAAGCACACCGGTTATTAATATTTATTGGGTCAATAAATTAAAGTTGTGCCTGCAGGTTTCTATCACTTCCTCCAGTATTTTCAAGGTAATACAAATGTGCGATAAATAAAATTTCATTTGAAATTAGCACTACACACACACTATAAGATCATTGTGCCGAAGATCGCAAAATCCCAACGGAATCTGAACCCTAATTAACTGTTGTCAGTGTTATTTGCAATAAAAGATTATAATTTGAATTTTACTGTATTTTCTTAGTGGTTTGTATATCTAAGTAGGAAAATACAGGCCCTACCATAATAGCGATATATATATATATATATATATATATATATATATATATATATATATATATATATATATATATATATATATATATATATATATATATATATATATGTAACATGGGAACTTGCCCGCACGTTGTGGTGTCATTTTGTACCCTGTGAAAATTGTTTAATTTAATTGCGCCCCACGTAGACTGCGTCATTTAGTAAGATGTGAACTTACCCGCTTTTTGAGGCGTTGTGAAAAGTTGTTTTTCCCACGCTTGGGCGCAATTTTCTTGCAACCTCTTTTTAATTTCTGATAATGAATTGAGTGGATCCTGATTTTAAAAGAACTAAAGAAATTAAACCCACACTGGCTCAGTTTTCCTTGGTAGAGAGATATGGGTAAGAGATAATTTTTGTACGTCTTTTTGGAATTATTTTTTTCTTATTTTTAAAAAACCTCAGCTGTACGACTTTTGGGCACCATTCATTTTAAAATAGAAAGGATCTAACTTCAGCTAAAAAAATGAAAAAATACTGAAAGGGTGTACCGTTGTTAAAAATAAAAAACAGTTTGGTACAGCCGTCATTATCCTGAAAAGTAAGATAGGTATTCAGTGAGACACTAGCTTTAATCAACAAAAAGAAAATTTATTCATGATTTTAAAATAAAAGTTCTAACCTCTGTGTTTTTAAGGATTACAAAAAATTCTAGCCTAACAGGTAGTTATTATTATTAGAGTCCCTAAGTCAGACATTTAAATTCTAAAACCTGACTACCCCCGAAAGCGAAGAATCGTGATTTTCACTTTTTGTCAGTTCAAATTGCTATTAAGGCACTACTTCGGGAATAGGTCTATTGATGAATGTTCTGGTAACTTACGGTTTTTATTTGGGCTTCTAGGCCTTCGATGGAACACAAAACCGATTTCACACTTTGTAGGAAACACTTAGAGCCCACTACGGCTTTTCGTTAGAAAAAAACTTGTGCTTTACTTAGCTCTCATAATTGTTGCTATGAGCCTCTACTGCGGCTCGGTCGAAGTAAGCCTCGCTGCGGCTCGATGGAAAATTAGCCTACTTGGCGGCTCGGTCGAAACAACCTACTTGGCGGCTCGGTGGAAATTAGCCAAGATTTTCGTTCACCGGACCCTTAAATAAACCGTGGGCACTCTCTCCGTAATATGGCTACGCCGGAACCAAAACTGCGGATACAAATATTTGACCAATCCCGGCGTATCGAGAGATTCGGTCGCAAACCCGCACAGCACACTAATATACCGAACGGCTTGGAATTTCTGATTAATATACCGCTCGATACAAAAATGAAAAGAAGTACAATTTAAAGTGAAAAATCAGTAACATTACATGGTCTTAAAATCTAAGAAAAAATGAATGTTACAATATATATATATATATATATATATATATATATATATATATATATATATATATATATATATATATATATATATATATCAAGGATTTTCTACAGCTGACTCTGTCTTCCTTCTCTCAGCCGTTGATTCCATACGTTTCTATCTTCCCAGTCTCCATCTGTTAGACCCCTGTCCTCCATAGCCTCGTCCACATCGTCTCTCCACGATCGTCTGGGTCTTCCTCTTTTTCTTCTCCCTATAGGGCTCCACTCCGTTATTTTCTTTATACATCTATTATGTTCGCTCCGTCTTATGTGTCCATACCATTTTAATCGTTTTTCTTCAATGGTGTTTATTGCGTTCTCTTTGATGTTCATTCTGCTTCTTATTTCTTCATTTGTTATTCTCTCCATACGTGTCACTCTACAACATCTTTTCCAGTACTCCATCTCTCCGCGTTAATTTTAGATTTATTTCTTTTGTTGATCGTCCATGTTTCTGACCCGTATGTCATTATGCTTTGTATTATTGATTTGTATATGCGTGTTTTGTTTCTCTTTGTAATGTGCTTGTCCCACAGGATCGAATTTAATTGTCTTATGCATGTCCGCGTTTGTCCTAATCTAGCTTTAGTCTCTTCTTCTGATGTTGCGTTTTTTGAAATGATGGTTCCTAAATATTTAAATCTATCGGTTCCTTTGATTATTGTTTCGTTATCGACTTCTAGATTCTCCACGTTTCCCTCCTTTGTTGTTAGATATTCCGTTTTATCAAAGTTTAGTGCTAATCCTGCTTTAGTGTATTCTTCTTTAAGTTTTCTTACCATATAACTGAGGTCTTCCTCATCTTGCGCTATGATTACTTGGTCGTCTGCGAAACTTAGAGCATATAAGTAATCTTCTCGTATTGGGACTTCCATTCCACTACATTTTTGCTTCCATTTTTTTAATGTTTGTTCGAGGTATATTTTGAATAGTGTTGGGGATGTAGAGCATCCTTTTGATGTTTGGAGTCTCTTCCCTATTTTATCTCCTATTTTTATGTTCACTGTGTTGTTTTCGTAGAGAGCTTTTACTGCGTATATTAGTTCTTTGTCAATGCCTAGTTCTTTCATTGCGTTCCATAATCTTTGTCTTGGTACCGAGTCATAAGCCTTTCTTATGTCTATGAAGGCTAGATGAACTTCTCTATTTTGCTAGTTTTTTTTCCATTGTTTGTTTTATAGTGTATATGTGGTCTATACATGATTTTCCGGCCGTAAAGCCTGCTTGGTTTTCTCCAATTTTTCCTTTTATATTTTCTTCCATGATATTTTTAATAATTTTTCCATACAAACGTCCCATACTCGATATTATGCTTAGGCCTTTATAGTTTGTGCATTTTCTGCGGTCTCCCTTTTTAAATATAGATACTATTTAAGCTTTTGACCATTCCTCTGGTATTTTTTCTCCATTTATCGCTCTGTGGAACATGTTTCTCAGCATTCGATGTAATTTATTAGACCAGTACTTAATCATTTCATTTACCACACCCCCAGGCCCTGCAGATTTATTATTTTGAGTGTTTTTATTGTCTTCTTTACTTATTCATAGCTTAATTCTATCTCTTTTATTTCCTTATTCTGTTCTTCTTCAGGGTTCTCTTCTTGGAATTCTTGTCTGTCTTCTGTTAGCAGCTTCTTATAATATTCTTCCCACTCGCTTTCTGGGATGTACTCTATATACGTCTTCTCTCTATTGTTGGTCCTTAATGCTTTAATTATTCTCCATGACTCTGTGCTTCTAGTTCCTCCTATATACTGTTCTACATGTTCGCACGATTTTTCCCATCTCTCGTTCTTTTCTTTGTTTATCATCCTCCTCGTTCCTGCATTTTTCTCTTTATATTTCTGTAGATCTTCTTCTGAATTTGTATTCAGCCGTTTTTCGTATAGTCTTTTTTCTCCTTTATAGATTTTTTGCTTTTTCACAGATTCTAATTTTATGTTTCTTATTCTCGTTGTCTTCTTTACCTAATGCTTCTAGGGCCGCCTGTTTGAAGCATTCTTTTATATGGTCATACATCTGTTGGAGGTTGTCGTAGTTAAATTCATTTAATTTTTGATCTAATCGTCGTCTATATAGGTCTCTTATCATTTCGTCTTGCAGTAAGTGTATTTTGTATTTTATTTCTTTGTCTGCTTTTTCTGTTATCGCATTAGTATTTCTGTTTTTTTTATCTATTGTTCCTTTTTGCTTTATTGTCTTGTACCACGGTACTTTTATATTTGCTATAGCGATAAGAATATCGAACTTCAAATAAGTTCCTAAATAAGGGAAATCGTTATCCTTAATAAAGGTTTCGCTTATTTTGTTTCAATACTGCGCAAGCTCCAAATGGTGGGCGCATGCTTTAAATAACAATAACAGTTCATTCCTTATATTTAATTTCTTCCCTTTACTACTGCGCAAGCTCCAGACGGTGGGCGCATGCTTCAAATGAAGATAAAAGACAGTGGCCTACCAAATTAAGCGTTGCAAAATCTCTCTAATAATTCTGCATTTTTTTACTTGCATATCTATGGGTACAAAAACTATGCAATACTTTACTACGAGACTGTTATTTAATGTCTTATTGATTGAGGTCGAGGCACAATACATCATAATATAAAAATAAGTTATAATAATAAAAGCAATAGGAAAAAATAACAATTTTAAATATCTTGGCTTAAAAAATGGCAGTAAAAAATTAGTAAATGTTCAGGATTATTTCGAAGATATACTTTATACTTAAATAAACACAAAAATATTTTTTTACTTTTAGTAAATCCACACATATCCACAATTTTATGCCAACGAAATAAAAATAACTTAAATAGACTGCAAACATCACGAAATAAAACCATTAAAACATTTTTTAATTTTTTATCATGTTAATTCCGGCAAAACAAACATATCCAAAGCCAAAGAAGAGTTATCACATGGTGGCCTGATTTTATATACTAGAATATCTGAATCACTAAGATCAGTTAGAAACTGTAAAAAAATTTAAGAAATACTAAACACTTGAATTGTTCTAATTTCGAAGAATAAGGATCCCTGAAGGCGACTCACCAGTGTAGGTGAAACGTGGGAAAGTTAACTCCAAACTGTAGTGTTGCGTTACATGTTACCGTTTGTTTTTAATGTACAAGGATGCGAATCACCTGCGGTCAAGTCTCTTCTCTCATGAAATATTTTACACCACCTCAAAACTTGTGTCCTTGATAAACATTCATCACCGAAGAGTTCCTTGAACAATGAATAAATCTCTGGTGGATTTAACAAGGAATTTCACATTGACACGCCGCTCCGCGTTAAAACTTCCAAGGAAATAATTCGGACTTATTAAAAGATGAAAGAGTATGCAGGTGAAACATAGACAGTTGTTAACCCTTACCGCGCGGCAAAACTGAAGAGAACGCGGCCTTAAAAATCAAACAGTAGATTGGAAGGGGGAATCCTGAGATGCTGCCCTGCACCTGTTTGATTTTGACGCGTTTACCATTTTGCAATAAAAGAGCAAGCTGCAACAAGTTAATAATGGAGAAAAATATACAGTCAAGTAAGAACATGACCGCTCGTATTCTTGAAAAAATGTGTTTCAAGAACGTTTTTTGCCATCAATGTATTCTTTGGTGTGGTAACAACGGCACAATTACCTTAGTAAGTTGTCTAATCGCCTCCTGCATCAATAATCGCCCGGTATTTTCGAGGCATGCTGTCGACGAGATTTTCTGCAATCATCTCCAAATTTTTCGAACCCCGCGAGACAAAGTCCCGAGTCTTTCCTCTGAGCTTGCTCTTTACAAGGTACCAAACGTTTTCAATAGGGTTGGCGTCCGGCGATTATGAGGGCTACTCTAGTATCTTATCGTGGGCCTAAGCGAGCCGCTTCGCGACGTGATGTTCGCCCAGCAAAGGTTTCTTCAACGTGCTTCGGAATTTGACAAACCCGATTTTCTTAATTTTGACGCAGCGTCAATTTCGGGTTCCGTGAAAACAAAGACACGATTCGTTTTTCGACTTTCGGAGTGACTTTGCCTTCCTAGCCACATTTTGACAAGTCGTCGACATATTTCGTCTCGTTAAAATGATTTACCCACTTCAAAAACGATACCGACTGTTTTTAGCGGCCGCGGAATGTGTCATTTAGGCCCCTTTGGATGGGAACAAAGAAAGACTGCCTCGCACCGAGGTGCAAACAAGTAACTCATTTTGGATTTTACGTGATTTCGACGATAGTTCGGAATTGACTGATACTTTTACGAAAATCCGTCGTAGACGAAGGTTCCCTCTACCGATTTTTTGTTGAATCGCTAGAATCGCATCTGCTAAAAATGAATTATCACGGACACGTTCTTACTTGACAGACTGTAGTAGTGGCAACATTGATGATGAATCTTAGCAGTGACCCTTTCTATTACTTTAGTAACTACACATAGATCAGTCACAGTCTAATATAACTAAGTTGGGAATGTGGAATCTTTGGCACAATGATACTACTCAGTATATATCACCACTACACCAAACACTTTATTTTTGCACTCGACGCGCGTTTCGCTAACCATGTTAGCTTCATCAGGAGCGATGATTGACAGTCAATCATCGCTCCTGATGAAGCTAACATGGTTAGCGAAACGCGCGTCGAGTGCAAAAATAAAGTGTTTGGTGTAGTGGTGATATATACTGAGTAGTACAGTCTAATATAGTTTGCTCTAACATTTAATTGACGTAACCTTACTTAATTTCATTTTTTTTTTCATTTTAGTTTAGTCATTTGAGCCACCAATTTGTCTCCCAACAATATTTTACTGTGATACCGTGCAACTATTGCCACCAAATTATTTATGGAATTAGTCCTCAAGGATATCAGTGTTCAGGTAAGTAATTTTGTACATATTGTAACCATTTTAAGGTTGACATAATTAAATGTTCCTTTTTGCCATTTATTGCAAATAATAACAAATTATAGACCTACTCTTTGGATACAAGACGTAAGACGCTAAGAGTCTGTACTTGAAAACACATTGTGTCACGAATAACCTGATCCTAAACCATAGTAAAATAGATATTTTCGTTCTAGGAACGCCTCTTAACATTGTTGCCAATCGTTCGCATTTTTTTTGCTGGTTTCAACAATATCGAAAGTTAGGGAAAAGAGTAGCAATCAGTATCTTCTATGATATCTAAAAGGATTCCATATTATTAGCTACCAACAATATGGCTTTTGTAAGTAAAGATCAGCAGGAGATCTTCTCTCTTATGTAACACATGTTTGGAACAACGCAATCCAAAGCATTCGATCGTGTTTGGCATGACAAATTGTTAACTAAGTTACGCTCATATGCTGGAAAATTTTGTTTATGGTTATAATATTTCCTCAGAGGACGTTCTTTATGTGATGTGTGATTATATGAGTGGCAGTCGACGGAGTTTTTTCTAATACCTTTATTATAAAACAATAAAACTACTTAATTACTTTGTTAACTGTCACTAAATATATTTGTAAAGATTTTACAATTGGGTTATCGCGATTTCGTAGTACAACTACATTGTCAAACGCTTAACTAAGACTAAAACAGATTTTTGGCATTTTATGTTTATATGATGAACAGATGTGGGTCTATTATATGTTAAAAAAGTTTGAACAAAAGAGAATTTGCTACGTCTAATTGACTATTCAGTAAATTTATATTATGGTCCTTTGAATGTCTGTAAATTTCTATAGGTGCCATATGGAGTACTTGTAAACAATCGATATTGGTAAAAGTATGGCCTGTTTCTAAGAAATGTTTAGCAAGGTGTGATTTTTCATTTTTTAGCTTATAAGAGGCATTGTGTTCTGCGAATCTTGTCTTGAAATTCCGTCCCGTTTGGCCTACGTAACAGCTATTGCACTCTTGACAATTAAGTTTATAAACTCCTGATTTATTATATTTATTAGTTTTATCTTTGGCATTAAAAAATATATTGGATAATTTTTGGGCGGGTTTTAAAGCTATTCTTGTTTTTTCGGTCGTGAGAACTTATCCGAGATGGGACCAAAATATGTAAGAGGTATGAATGTTTCTTTTCTCGGTATTCTTTTACGGGGTAGATTAAGCTGAGAGTGATTTGTTTTCGTTTACGGCTTATTAAGGTATTAATTATTTTAGGTTGGAAGCCGTTATTGAGTGCTATATTTTTGATTGTGTCCAGTTCTTTTTTTTAATTATTTTTACTAAGAGGGATATTGAAGGCTCTATGGATCATAGATCTATAGGCTGCCAGTTTATGGGAGTTAGGGTGTATTGAGTCAGCTGGGATGGTGACATCTGAAAAGGTTGGTTTGCGGAAGATATCGAATTCTAGTCTATTTCTCTTTTTCAAAATTGTAATATCTAAGAAATTTATTTTATTATCGGTTTCCTTTTCAAGTGTGAATTTTATGTTGGGGTGTAAATTATTTAGCTGATTTAAAGTGGAATTTAGTTCAGTATCATACAACAATACAAGAAGATATATTGAAACTGTTCGAATTTTGTATATCCGGAAATTATTTTCAGTTCAATAATCAATTTTTCAAACAAAGAGATGGACTTGCCATGGAGTCTCCACTTAGTCCTTTGCTAGCCGAAATCTTTATGTCAGAATTGGAAAACAGTTTTCTAAAAACTCAACACGCGAAAAATATTCTCTTTTGGTTTAGATATGTGGACGACATCTTAGTATGTTTCCTTGGAAATGATACTGAACTAAATTCCACTTTAAATCAGCTAAATAATTTACACCCCAACATAAAATTCACACTTGAAAAGGAAACCGATAATAATATAAATTTCTTAGATATTACAATTTTGCAAAAGAGAAATAGACTAGAATCCGATATCTTCTGCAAACCAACCTTTTCAGATGTCACCATCCCAGCTGACTCAATACACCCTAACTCCCATAAACTGGCAGCCTATAGATCTATGATCCATAGAGCCTTCAATATCCCTCTTAGTAAAAATAATTTAAAAAAAGAACTGGACACAATCAAAAATATAGCACTCAATAACGGCTTCCAACCAAAAATAATTAATACCTTAATAAGCCGTAAACGAAAACAAATCACTCTCAGCTTAATCTACCCCGTAAAAGAATACCGAGAAAAGAAAACATTCATACCTCTGACATATTTTGGTCCCATCTCGGATAAAATATCCCAAGTTCTCAAGACCGAAAAAACAAGAATAGCTTTAAAACCCGCCCAAAAATTATCCAATATATTTTTTAATGCCAAAGATAAAACTAATAAATACAATAAATCAGGAGTTTATAAACTTAATTGTCAAGAGTGCAATAGCTGTTACGTAGGCCAAACGGGACGGAATTTCAAGACAAGATTCGCAGAACACAATGCCTCTTATAGGCTAAAAAATTAAAAATCACACTTTGCTAAACATTTCTTAGAAACAGGCCATACTTTTCCCAATATCGATTGTTTACAAATACTCCATATGGCACCTAAAGGGTCAAAACTCAACTTCTTAGAATCTATAGAAATTTACAGACATTCAAAGGACCATAATATAAATTTACTGAATAGTCAATTAGACGTAGCAAATTCTCTTTTGTTCAAACTTTTTTAACATATAATAGACCCACATCTGTTCTTCATATAAACATAAAATACCAAAAATCTGTTTTAGTCTTAGTTAAGCGTTTGACAATGTAGTTGTACTACGAAATCGCGATAACGCAATTGTAAAATCTTTACAAATATATTTAGTGACAGTTAACAAAGTAATTAAGTAGTTTTATTGTTAAAATGTACTGTCACAAAGTAACGGACCACTCAATCAACTGTTTATTATAAAAGTTAGCGAGCCTAAGGCTCTATACTATCTCCTACTCTCTTTCTCATTTATATTAATGATCTGCGCGAAAGGACCAGGAATCCAATCTACAGCTTTGCAGATGACAGTACGCCTATCTCTGCATTCACTTTAAACGCTCGAATATCGACCACTCATGCAAATATCCGCAGACTGCAGGAAGTCGTTCAGCTTAACAAAGAAGAAGAAGAAAAAATTCTATCTTGGAGTGATAGTAGCCAAATAGAATTTATCTTCATCTCCTCAATATTGGCAAAACGCCGCCCTTTCATGTTTTTTTCTTCATCTTCGGGAGTAGGAGGAAGTCCCAGGGATCCATGTCCTGCGAATACGAATGCTGAGGCATCATAATATTTTTGGCGAAAAAACTACGTACAAGCAGTGAAGTGTAAACAGGTGCATTATCGTGGTGCAATTGTCATGAGTTGTTTCGCCGGACGTTTTTTCGGATTACTTCACACAAATGGCGTAGAATTTCCAGGTAGTACTCTTTATTGACCTACCTGCCCTTGGGATCGAAAAAACCGGTCAGCAGAATCTTTATATTTGATCAAACTTGACGAGCTTTTTTCGGTCTTGGCTCTATAGAAAGCTTCCATTTGGACGATTCAGCTTTAGTTTCGAACACCTCTGTTTCTTCATCAATTACGACCTGTTTGAACAGTTATGGATCGTCGTTGATTTCATTGAGCAACACCTGAGCAATGTCCATTCGGCATTGCTTTTCGTCGAAATTCAGCAATTTCAGAACAAATTTTGCTGCCACACGTCTCTTGCTCAAAACAACGGAAAAAATGAATTGGCATTAGTCAAACGATATGCCAACATTATCAACAACCTCCCTGATAGTGATTCAGCAATTTTCCATAATCAAATCGATATTCCGTAATAAAGTTTCGGAATATGGTTTGTGACTTGATTGATCACTACAACAGAATGTCGAGAATTTGCAAATGCAAAATGCCTTTCCTCCTACGACTATAGTTTCTGAGCCTATACTCTTTATCAGGTAGACTTTAGGCAACGGTATCGATCGTTAAGACCAGAGTACCGTGGAGAGTCAAGTTGGAATGACTCTCGCTGGCTTATAGCAATTTACATAAAGTACCATGATTGCTATAAGCCAGCGAGAGTCATTCCAACTTAACTCTCCACGGTACTCTGGTCTTAACGATCGATACCGTTGCCTAAAGCCTACCTGATGAAGAGTATAGGCTTAGAAACTATAGTCCTAGGAAGAAAGGCATGGATTATAGCATTCATGGGATCTTTATTTGTTGGTCATTTTGCATTTGCAAATTCTCGATTTTCCATAATCATTTCTTTACTTTTTCGACGTTGTTATCCGTCGTTGATGTGCTGGGATGTTTCACGACCATCTTGGAAACGTCTGTACCACTTATAAATGCTTGTTGTAGTCATAAAAGACTCGCTAAAAGAAGTGTTTACATTTCCAATACGGTGCTGCACTTTATTCTCTTCGTAACGCAAGATTTAATGCAAATCTTTTGTTCCCTTTTTCCCCAAGGAAAAAATCGTCAAGCACACGAAAACACGTGTAACCTTTACGATAGCAAGCCCAAAAAAAAATTTGACAATTGGACGTCTACAGCCTGGGGAATTCGAAAATTCCGCGGACTAATTCCCTGGTCGAGGTCGAGGATTGGAAGGCCAACCCAGAAGCATGGATGACAGCAGCACTTTTTGAAGATTGGTTTACACAGCATTTCACACCTGAAGTAAAGCTATATTGTTTGAAAAATAATTTGGCCTATAAAGCATTACTTCTTCTGGAAAATACTCTCGGTCATCTCCCGCATATTGCTGACGTTAATTCCCAAATTAAGGTTGTATTTTTGCCTCTAAACACTACCTTTTTGCTGCAACTAATGGATCAACGAGTCATCGCGTCATTTAAGGTCTACTATCTCAGGAGAACCTTTTCACAGGCAGTGTGGAAAAAGTTATGTCCGCATTTTTTGAGTCACCTGAATGTCCATCAACCACAGAGCAGCCGAACGTTGATGAGATTACAATTGGCATTGTTAATCTAGCCAACAACTTACCCAATATTGAAATCGCTACTGATGATATTGAAGATTTGTTAGAGCCACACGCTCAAGAACTGACTGATGAGGATTATATTGAATTGGAAGCACAGAAGGAAACAAAAATCGCAGAAATCATCATCGTATGTTGCTAGCACTGGAAACGATCCAAATTTTGAAAGTAGTCGATTTTATTGCTGCCTCTCAGTGCTATCGAGACATGTATGAAAACAACAAAAAAGAAAAGCGAAACAAACTCGAATTGATACGTTTTTCAAACCAAAGATTTAGTTTTTATTAAGTTTCTACTTTTGCCATTTTTTTAATTGTGCAATAATTGCCAATATTGCACAATTAATAAAGCATGATTATTTAATATTGAAATGCCGTACGGAAAACTATAACAAATAGATGCTTATACTGCACTCTGTCGGCGACTTACTAAGTCTATTCAAGCAGAGCGGCACAGCACGGCTGGCACTTATTGCAAAACGCACCTTTCTTGAGCTTACTGCTCGAAGGCATAGATGGTAGTATTGGTATAACAACTAAAAACGAAAAGAATCGTATTTTCAGAAGTTATCAAAAGTGTTCTTCGTATTTGCTGCACCATCCCAAGACGCGTTTCGCCGTATCACGGCTCATCAGCTGGGCTAGGTTCAGCAAATACGAGAGCACATCTTTAGTCCTTTATCCAAGTAACTAACGGAAAACTATAACAAATAGATGCTTATACTGCACTCTGTCTGGTAACTTCTGAAAATACGATTCTTTTCGTTTTAAGTTATACCAATATTGCCATCTATGCCTTCGAGCAGTAAGCTCAAGAAAGGTGCGTTCGGCAATAAGTGCCAGCCGTGCTGTGCCGCTCTGCTTGAATAGACATAGTAAGTCGTCGACAGAGTGCAGTATAAGCATCTATTTGTTATAGTTTTCCGTTAGTTACTTGGATAAAGGACTAAAGATGTGTTCTTGTATTTGCTGAAACTAGCCCAGCTGATGAGCCGTGATACGGCGAAACGCGTCTTGGGATGGTTCAGCAAATACGAAGAACACTTTTGGTAACTTCTGAAAATACGATTCTTTTCGTTTTTAGTTGTTATACCAATACTGCCATTAAAATTCCGTTTTATTTAAATTAAAAGCCCCTGTAGAACCTAACCCCTTTATTTTATATGGAAATATTTGTAAAAAATGACTTAGTCATTTCGTCGTCGCATATTACGGTAGAGGGAACCTTTGTCAACGACACATTTTAGTAAAAGTATCAATCGATTCCGAACTTTCGTCGAAATCGCTAAATTTATTAAAAAGGCGGTATCGTTTGTGAAGAAGTGAGTAAATCATTTTAGCGAAACAAAAAATATCGACCACTTGCCAAAATATGACTCGGTAGGCAAGGTCACTACGAAAATCGAAAAACGAATCGTGTCTTTATTTTCATGGGACCCGAAATTGACGCTGTGTCAAGGAGCGGCAAAGAAGAAGAAGAAAATCTGGTTTGAATGTATCCCATGAGATCATTCGACAACATATTCGTGCTCATGTCTAATTCACATTGATGAAACCTTTGATGGGCGAAAATTATGTAGCGGAGCGGCTCCCTTGGGCTCACGATAAGATTCTAGAGTTCCCCCTAGCAATCGCCTGACGTTAACCCTATTGAAAACGTTTGGTCCCTTGTAAAGAGACGTAAAAGGACGATTAACTAGATTCTCAGCGGCCAGATACAAATTGCTAATACTACGGCCAGATACAAATTGATAATACTGCGGCCAGATACAAATTGATAATACTAACAAAGAATTAGTGAACAAATATGTGTATCTGGGCCATGAAATCAATATAAGTAAAGATAACCAGACCTATGAGTGGACGAGACGAATTATCTTAGGATGGGCAGCTTATGGAAGAATGAAGGGTACCTTTAGAGCGAAGATCCCAATTTCCCTGAAACGGAAAGCAATTAATTAATGCATCTTTCCAGTCCTAACCTACTGTGCAGAAATTCTAACTCTGACTAAAGCAACAAAATTAAGAGTAGCGCAAAGGCGAATTTATAGATCGATGCTTGGCCTGACCTTAAAAGATCCAGTAAGAGATAAAGAAATACTCTGGCGAAGGGGACTAAACGACATCATAGAAAGCATCGCAAAACGAACGTGGAGATGAGCTGGACACATTGCCAGAATGGTGGACCGAAGATGGAAAAAGAAACTTTTAGAGTGAAGGCTAATGGCTGACAAGCGCAGCTGAGGTGACCTCCTACACGATGAACGGATTACCTGAAGAAAATGTCAGCAACAGCTAAAGATAGAGACAATTGAAGACGCCTATGTCCAGTAGTGGACTTGAAAACGGGCTGTTAGAGACAGAAAAGCGGAGAAAAATCTAGCATTGGCTAACATGTGCTTGGACATAATGATATGGCAGCTCAGAGGAAAAACTCTGAGGACTTTGACTCAAGTGTCTCGCCATATTTGAAAAATTTACGGAGTATGCAGAAAATCTCGTCGACAGCATGCCTCGAAGATGCCAGGCGATTATTGATGCATGAGGCGATTGGACAACATACTAAGATAATTGCGTCGTCGTTAGCACACCAAAGAATACCTTAATGGCAAGAAATGTTCTCGAAACACATTTTTTTCAAGAATACGAGGGGTTTTTACTTAACAGACAGTGTTTATATATATATATATATATATATATATATATATATATATATATATATATATATATATATATATATATATATACTAAGGTAAATGATAATCAATGATAAAAGTACGTAAATTTCATTACTACTAGTCTGTACTCTGTAATGTTATTTCCAATTTTCAGCGTGCCTTATCAACTTACACCGTCCGTGTGTGAAACTTTACGACGATTCGTGCCCGGGTCCGTTCAAAGGAAAAGATCGGGGCATTAGGAAACTTATTGGGATGCGGCACGACAGTTCAGAACAGAATAGGATTAGGAAGGCGTCGCATTTCATCCAGAGTAAGTGTTTTTTTAGTCTTAAGCAGTTTCTCTTAGATTCTTAAGTATTAATCCTCCAAGTATATAAAAAAAGGAAGAAATTTAAAAGTTTTGGACGAATTTAACGTATCGTACGGTTTTTTGCAAGAAAGTATTTTAGCGTAAAGTTTAGCACGTTTTAATTTATATGTGGTGTTATCCAAAAATTTCCAGGTTAACGTTAAAAAATCTGAAGAAGTTACCTTTAAGTTTCGAGGCTCTGATCTTTAAAGTAGTCCCCCTACGCCTAATTCCACCGGACTCACCGCTTTTCCCCTGAGCAAATATTTTTTGGTAGGTTATTGTTGTCCCTGCTTCCAGCGCTGTCTACCAGCTCGAAGTTACAGGGTGCCAAATGAGACGAATAAAGGGGGTGGAGGATGACAGTCACGGAATTCTTCGCCAGAAACTGTTGCGTACAAAATGTATTATGAGCCGATGAACTGTCGTGAAGCAGGAGGAAACTCTTCTCGTTCCAAAGTTTTTACCTGTTTTTTTTAATCAATAGAAAATTCGTCAGAGATGCTCAGAATTGTCAGACGGCGATCTTGCCTCTTCTTTCTATGCCTGCAACATGTTCATGCTAGGACATATTTGCTCCCAAATCAACGCCCAACAAATTGAGTGACGATGCTATGGGAATGGAGTGCCCCGACATAACTATGGCGGGTTCAGGAACGTTAACTTTTTTAGAAAAAACTGCCGCCTGGGTTTTTGCGGCGTTAAATTTCACTTGGTTACTGTTACCCCAAGATAGAATTTCTTCCAGGTCTTTGTTAAGTTGGACGACCCCCTGCTGTCTGAGGATATTCGCCTGAGCAGCCTATGTCCGAGTGTTCAAAGTGAATGAAGAGATAAGCGTACAGTCATCTGCAAAGCTCTAGATTGGATTCTCGGTCTTTTCCAGCAGATCGTTAATGTAAATGAGAAAGAAAGTAGGAGACAGTATGGAGCCTTGGGGCACACTGGCGTTGATAGTGAAGGTGTTCGATCGCCACTCGTAAAGAATGCTCTCTGAGGAAACATGAGAGCCACAAACAACTTTTCAGACATACCACAAGAGCATAACTTGGCCAACAGTCCATCGTGCCAAACACGGTCGAATGCTTTAGATATGTCAAGAGCAACCGCTCAAGATTCTCCAATGTCTTCAATTGCGTTGTCCCAAACATGTGTTACATAAGTCAGAAGATCTCCTGTTGCTCTATGTTTACGAAAGCCATATTGGTGATCGCTAATAATGTTGAATCGTTCAAGATATTTTAGAAGATGATGATTGATAACCTTTTCCATGACTTTCGATATTATTGAAAGCAGTGCGACTGGTCGGTAGTTATTTGGCAAGGTCTTCTTGCCTTTTTTAGGTATCGGCTGAACTGTGGCACATTTCCAGCAGGACGGAAATATTCCCTTTCTGTAGGAAGGGTCAATTGCTTCCTTATTCACCAGATCTGCCCCCCCCCCCCCGCGATGATTATCTCTTTCCAAATTTAAAGAGGTTGCCCTATGGAAAGAGATTTGGCTGAAATGATGAAGTCGAATGGGAAACACACTTACAGTAGAGCTGGACAAATCATACTATATGAAAAGTATCGAACTGTTGAAAGTTCGATGGAATAAGTGTAGCGCTCGATCAATTTTTTGCAAAAACATTAATTTTTCTTCAAAATTTTCCGGATTTTTCACCCTTATAGTATATTTTGAATCAAAAGGAAAAGAACCATTTAAAAAATATTCCATTTAGATAATTGAAATTATTGCTTTTTAAGTTTTTATTTGTTCTTTGTTGGATTTTTTTATTACCTTTTTATGATTCAGTTTAAATCCTAACGTTTTCCACTTAAAAACTTTTTGTATCTTCTACTGAAAGAGGTGGGGGACGCTAAAAATATAGGATAAAACTCTGTATATCTCGCTGACTTTTGTAATTAATTAACATTTTCTTAGATCTTTATAATTGACAAAGGTTCGTAACAACCGGGATACGTTTTTTACCATTTTTTTTATAACCCTTGTTTTTATTAAGAGTTGATTAAAAGTTGGCACATTAAAACATTTTTTCCTGAAAAATATTCTTTTTTTCAGTGGAGAAGGAGAAAAGACAAATGGAGGAGAGAGACACCAGAACTGAGTCGGCAGAGAACGGTAAGTCTATGTTATTATTTTTACCCGTTAAATTCTTGATAAAAATTTGGAGCGGCAACCAATGGATTGCGATTTACTTACTTTTCTTGCAACACTACCTAGTTGTGATCAAGTTTTTTGTCACTGAGTTTTGAACATTTTCGCTGTAATTTTTTTTTTTAAAATACTTTCATTGTTTAAAAAATATTTATAGTGATTTAATCTTCAATCATAGACACTATTTTAGATGTATTTTTTCGTTTATTAAGGAAATTTTAGGAAAAGTTATTAAGGGGTTACATCTACCTAACGGGCAGGAAAAATAGGCTCTTTTTTGGATTTTTTTTACACTGGCAGTAGAACAACTTTAATTCTCTACCTAGAGCAAACAAACAATTTTTTTATTATTTATATTAGTTTTGCTAGAGACGTACACACGATTATTGAAAAATATCAATTTTTCAAAAATTCTGGAAGTTTGAAAAAAAATTTCATTTTTGTTCAAGTACTTGATTAATCCTAATAATCGCGTGTAGTTTCCTAGAGAATCTTATTAAAAAGCTATAGTTAAAAGCTCAAGTTAATCGGATGTAAATTTTTGGAGTTATGTTGCTGGCCAATTTAAAAAACGTAGTTTCGAGAAAAACGCGTTTAAAATTTCAAAAAGTTTTCTCTATGAAATTTAAAAACCTTTGGAATGCCCATTTTTTATCTTTATTCTGCAATCCCAGGACCATAAGCAGCCCTTCCAAGTCCAAATTATGGTCCTCGGCCTCTTGGACGATCTTAATGCAGCAACGCAACGAAGCAAACACATCTTTACGGCTTTTTGTTTAAGCTACACCGCCGTACTGGTCCCTGCGTGTGTCACCGCATTTGTTTATTATTATCTTTTGTTTTGCACTGTGCATCACGAGTCAGCCTCTCTAGTTGCCTGGATGGTACTGTATTGCGTAAACAGAATGTGGAACACAATAGGCATGGTAGTTAACGTATTAATAAAAACGTAATGGTGCCAACTAATGAATTTAAGAAAGTATTAGCCGTAGCTGTTAGTGATAAATCAAATGTACCGAGTAAACCAAATCACGATTAAACCGACAAAGTCAAAACCACGTATAAAAATGTGCTTTTTTTTTATTATTTTGTCGTGTAGTTTTGAAAGTTAAATTTTGACTTAAGGGGTTAGTTTTGGGGAGTGAAATCAGAAGTGAAAACATTTTTTTACCAGCTTATCGAGTGTGGTTTTTTTTTTATGGGGTCTAGCACACGTGCTACAGGGAAGTCCCTAAAGCGCTACAGGAGCGACACGTGTGCGGAGAAAGCGATTCACATTGTTCTTAAATCGCTGTAAATTGTACTTGTTGGGTGGTATCAAATGAAAGCTTGTGAAAACAGGAGGCTGCGCGCAAAATAAACGCCTTTTCGTGCGTTAAGACTTCTTTTAGAAATTAAGTACTAGAAGCTAAAAAAAATTTTTTTCCGTACGGAACACTTATAAGATGACTTCGGTGTCTGTCTGTCTGTCCGTCTGTCTGTCTGTCACATCCGATTTTCTCCGAAACTATCTGTTAAAGAAAGTTGAAATTTGGTACTAATATAGGAATTGATGGCCTCATCAGAGCCGTGTAGTTTTGAAAGTTAAATTTTGACTTAAGAGGTTAGTTTTGGGGGGTGAAATCGGAAGTGAAAAAATTTTTTTTACTAGGTCATCGAGCGTTGTATCAAATAAAAGAGTGTGAAACGCCAGTAAAATATATATATATATAAAGGGTGATTCATTTAGAGGTACTTTTTTTTAAATAAAAAAAAAATGAATAAAAACAATTTTATTTTATAATCTTTATTATCATATAAAAGAACCATTCTTTACAATTATTTCTTAAAGATAATTTCTTTCAAATGTTGTCCGCGACTACGGTTAACAACGTCCATTCTGAAGTTCCAATTTTCAATGACGCGTGTGAGTATTTCGAGTGGTATTTGGCCAATGACTCGAGTAATATTGGCCTCCAATGCCTCAATTGTAGCTGGCTTATCCATGTAGATTTTGGACTTTACATAGCCCCAAAAGAAAAAGTCAAGAGGTGTGATGTCACATGATCTAGCCGGCCAATTCACTGGTCCAAAGCGTGAAATGATCTGTTCGCCGAATTGCTCTCGCAGTAAAGCCATGGTTTCACGGGCTGTATGGCAAGTGGCGCCATCTTGTTGGAACCAAATTTCGTCGAGACCACGGGCTTCAATTTCTGGCATCAAATAGTCTGTTATCGTGGCGCGATAACGGTCACCATTCACAGTAACATTCCGGCCGGCCTCTGTTTTGAAGAAATATGGACCGATTATTCCACCGGCCCATAAACCACACCAAACAGTTGTTTTTTTTCTGGATTTAATGGCAGCTCTTGAACCTCTTCAGGTTGTTCATCACCCCAAATACGGGCATTTTGTTTATTCACGAACCCATTAAGCCAAAAATGGGCCTCATCGATGAACAAAATTTTTCTCGAAAACAGTGGATCTTCTGCAAGCTTGTCAAGAGCCCAACGACTAAAACGGAAACGATTCGGAAGGTCGGTCGGCTTCAGTTGTTGCACTAGTTGAATTTTGTATGCTTTTAAAGAAAGATCCTTACGTAAAATACGCCAAATTGTTGAATATGACAGGCCAAGCTGTTGAGAACGGCGACGAATCGACACTTCACGGTCTTCGCGTACACTCTCCGCTACCGCCCCTCTATTTTCTTCACTACGTGCTGGATGTGGTCTATTCGGTCGAGCATTATCCAATAATGAAAATTGGGTCTCAAACTTATTGATGGTAGAGCGAATTGTGCGTTCGGTAGGCCGATTATGTGGACCATAAGTTGCTCTAAGCGCCCGATACACATTCCTCGTAGAACGCCCATTTTCGTAATAAAGTTGAACAATTTGTAGACGCTGTGCCGGGCTAAGTCTTTCCATTATGAATTGTCAAACACTACTGAACAGGAATGCCACTTCAGTTGACACGACGCAACCGCAATCTGCAATTAAATCCCCATCACAAAAAGTACCTCTAAATGAATCACCCTTTATATATATATATATATATATATATATATATATATATATATATATATATATATATATATATATATATATATATATATATATATAATGTAATACTTGCGTGCACTTTTCTTTGTATTATTTTTAAAAAATCGCGAAAAATCGCTGTCCACCCGCCTTATCTCGAAAAGTACTTATCAAAAAATTTTGAAAAAAATTCTGGAATATTCTCCACGGGGTTTAGAGTGCATTACCTTTAAATATATATATATACATATATATATATATATACATATACATATATATATATATATATATATATATATATATATATATATATATATATATATATATATATCGGTTTTATAACGTCTTCCCTCTTCCGATGCCTAATTTCCACTCCTCCCGGTTTCTCCATCCCTCCTCCCTCAGATCTCTCTCTAGTACTTCCTTGTTGATTCCTGCTCTCCAGCTTTGGCATGGTCTTCCTTGCTTTCTTCTTCCATGAGGGTTCCTATTTAAGATCTTTTTAGGTAGTCGGTCTTGTGACATTCTCTGTACGTGTCCGTACCATACGGTTCTGATTTCATCCACATATCGTGCTTTATTTCTAAGGTTCGTCTTATACTATTTGGTATGCGGTCTTTTCTGGATTTTCTGGCGTCTCCAGAAATTCATTTCTGTAGCTTTTAGTATTTTTTCTGTTCTTTCCTTCAACGGCCACACCTGGGAGCTGTAAGTTATTATACTTTTCACTAGTGAGTTGTAAATTCTCTTCTTATTTTCAATGGTTATGTTTTTGTCCCATAGTATACTATTAAGCATCGCAATCGCTTTTCTTCCTTGGATATTCCTCTCGAATATTGCTTCTTCCAGTGTTCCGTCCCTAGATATTCTCGTTCCCAAATACTTATAACTGGCACAGTGTTTGATGGTGTGTCCTGTGGCCAGTTTCAAGTCCTGCTGTTGTCCTCTGACGCACATGTACTCGGTCTTTTTAATATTGACTTCTAGGCCCCATTTTTTATATTCCTCCATAAGTTTTAGTGTCATGTATTCCATATCATCGATGTCCTGAGCGACTACTACTACCTGGTCGTCCGCGAATGATAGCGTGTACAATGTAGTATCGTCATCCAGTGGTAATCCCATACTGCTGCATTTCCATTTCCAGTTCTTTTAAATAGTGTTGGGGATATACAGCGGCCCTGTTTGAGACCCTTTGTGACCTGGAACCCTGTTGTTATACCATATTTGGTTTTCACTCTACTTCTTGCGTTTTGGTATAAGGATTTTACGGCTTTGATTATTTCGGTGCTTACATTACTCTGTTGTAGTGTTTCCCACAATCTCACTAGGGGCACGCTGTTGTAGGCCTTTTTTTAAATCAACAAACAAGACATGGACTTCCTGATCAAATGCGGTTTTTTTTTTTAGGATTTGTGTCAGTGAAAAGAGATGGTCTATTGTGGATCTTCCTGCTCTAAAGCCTGCCTGTTCTTCAGCTTCTACGTCAGCGTATTCCGTTTCTATTCTATTTTTAAGTATTTTTCCCCGATAGTTATCGCAATCATTTGTGTCTCCTTTCTTATGAATTGTTGATATGTGTGATGTTTTCCATTCCTCAGATACTTCTGATGTGTTAATGCATCTTTGGAATAAGTTCCTCGAAGCGCTAAATAGCTTTTAGTTTCGTATTTTACTATCTCTCCTGGGATGTTTCCTGGTCCTGGGGCTCTACCATTTTTTAGCGTTTTACATACTTCTTTAACTTCTGATGTTGTTATCCTTATTGGGGATCCTCGTATAACTATATTTGGGTTTCCATGTTGGGTACTTTTAAACTCTGGTCTATCTTCTGTTAGCATATTTGTAAAGTATTGGTTCCATTTTTCTGGTGTTATTGGTGAGAAGATTTCTCTTTTCCATTCTGTTCTCATATTTTTAAGAAGTCTCCAGCTTTCTGTGCTTTTCCTTCCTCGTATGTAAGTGTTGAGTCTTGAGCATGTCTTTTCCCATTGGTTGTTCTTTATGTCACTAATCATTTTGCGTACTCTAGCTTGGGATTCTTTGTATTTTAATTTGTCGTTTGTGCTCTTTGAACTTAAGTATTTGTGATAGCTTTTCCGTTTTTCTTCAATTTCGTTTTCAATTTCTTCATCCCACCAATATGGTTTTTGCTGTTTTTCCCTTTTCTCTTGGTACCCTAATGCTTCCAATGCAGCTTTTTATCTGGTATATAAAAAAAACAAAAATTTCAAGGTTATCAGTTTTCAGTAAACAAACTTTGTCGAAAACTCATTTAGGGTGTGTTTTGTGAAATCACGGATCGTTTTATATTTCCGTAACAAATTTTTTTATTTTAAAAGCAATCAACGCACGGAACACTAATTGCGCAAGTTCAACTTGCACTTGACCGGTTATTTAGGACTATAATACGTCATTTAAGTAAAAATAGTCGATTTTTCAAAAATTGCAAGTAGATCAAACCCCTTAATTTATAATAATAATAATATATTAATACTTAACAATTGATAATTATGGTACATTACCTCGTATAAATGTAATTGAAATATTCAATGTAATGTAATGTCAGGATTCCTCAATTCAGCCGTGCCGTTCTCTCCCAATTTGACGGTTTAATGCATATCGTACATTTTCGAAATTGCACGATGAAAAGGGCCAGACGGATCAGCGTCGTGTTTCTGCACAGTGGTAAAAAATGATAAATGTATGGGAAAATTCTGTTTGCACTCGGGTGGAAAGTAAAAATATCATGTTAACAGACCTTTTTAAAGTGTTAATGCTTGTGGTTATAGAGAAATTTGTTTTATAAATTCTACATGTAGTAATTTTTGAAAATTGCATTTTTCTTTTGATTTTAGTTAAAAAAAAATCAGTTTTATGCGTTTTTTTGTATGATTACTTCATAGAATTTTGGGTTGTTTCAATTTTAGTCACATGCTTTAGATTGGTTGAAATCAGCTGTCAGTTATAACATACATGGAGTGAAAGGTCCCAAGACTTTTGAAGAAAGAACGATGCTTTTGCCACAAAACCGTTTTTTTTCTTCAACATAACACGTAAGCTGGTCTAGCTACTTAAAACACATTTTTTTTTTTTGTAAAATTCAACTTTATTCGTCAATATAATCTCCTTCAAGAGCGATACAATCAGTCTAACGCTTTTCTGACATTTCTATACCTTTCTTGTAGAAGGATTTGTCTTTGCTGTCAAAATAGGCCTCAGTTTCGGCGATAACTTCTTGACTGGAGCCAAATCTCTTTCCCGCGCGCATTTTTTTGAGGTCTGCGAATAGATAATAGTCGCTGGGTGCCAAATCTGGAGAATACGGTGGATGAGGAAGCAATTCGAACTTCAATTGATGCAATTTTGCCATCGTAACCATTGCCTTGTGACACGGTGCGTTGTCTTGATGGAAGAGCACTTTTCTCTTGTTCATTTGGAACCGCTTCTTTGCGATTTCTGCCTTCAAACGCACCAATAACTTTATATAATATTCGCTATTGATGGTTTTCCTTTCTTAGCATAGACGATAAAAATTATTCCATGCGCATTCCAAAATACAGAGGCAAAAAACCTTCCCAGACGACTGTTGTGTCTTTGGTCGCTTCGGGCGGCTTTCACCAGCTGCTGTCCACTCAGCTGACTGCCGATTTGATTCCGGTGTGTAGTGGTGAATCCATATTTCATCTATTGTCACATATCGCATGAAAAAAATCTTTTTCATTGCGCTTAAACAGATCCAGACAGCGCTCAGAATCATCAACACACTGTGAGCAAACGCGGTACGCATTTCGAACAGAGCTTTCTCGTGCTCAAATGTTCATGCAAAATATGACCAACACGTTATTTTGATATCTTTAGGGTGTCAGCTATCTCACGCAATTTAACTGTACGATTATCCACAACAATTTCGCGTTCAGCATCATTTGTATCTGTACTACCGCGTTTAAATTCACCATACCAGTAAACAATGAGTGATTTTCCAAGGTCAGAGGCCCCGTAACACTTATCAAGCTTTGCTTGAGCGGTATTTTTTCCCATCAAAAAACAGTGTTTAATCAACACACGAAATTCAATTTTTTCCATTGTTTTGAAAATATCAAAAGTAGCGTTACTAAAACCACTGTAACTTGTAAACTAATTGTCGAAATGTCATGAAATTTTGATACGTATCGTTTAAAGGTTGGTACTTCCTAAAAATCATATGGATTTTTTTGAAAAGGGCGACATCTATGTATCAGACCAGAAACTTTTCAGCTTACGTGTTAGTTTCCTTCAAGAGCGATAAACTTAGCTATCTTTCGACATTTGGATATCTTTCATATAGTACGATTCTAAAATAAACCTCACTTTCCTATTCGACTTCTTCATTTGCACCAAATCTTTTTCCCTGAAGCTATCTTTTTAAATTTGGAAAAAGGTAATAATCGCAGGAGGCCAGGTCTGGTGAATACGGCGGATGAAGAGGCGAGTCATAGCCCAATTGGTCCAGTTTCACCATCGATTTTATGGAGTTGTAAGCTGATGCATTATCTTGGTGAACCAACACTATTTTCTTCGCTAAATGCTGCCTTTCCTCTTGATTTCACCATTCAAACGGTCCAAGAAACCAGCATAGTATCCGGTGATTGTCCGCCCCTTGTCAAGATAGTCGATAAGTATTATTCCTGCTTATCTCAAAAAATTCTTGCCAAAATCTTTCTAACTGTTTGTTTGTGTTTGGGTTTTTGGACGCTTTGATCGGCTTTCATGCGGTTCCAACCACTCTGCGGTCTGCCTCTTGGACTTAGGTTTGTATTTATGGATCCATGTTTCGTCATTTGGTGCGAATCGATGCAAAAACTCCTTTGCATTACGCCCAAAACAGTGCCAAACAACGTTCTGAATCTTCAATACGTTGCTGTTTTTAATCAATCGCCAGAGTGCGCAACATCCATCAGGCACATAGCTTTTTCATATGCAAATATTCGTGCAAAATATGCCTCACGCGTTCTGTTGGTATCTTCACGATTTCAGCTGTTTCTCTGACTTTCACTTGGCCGTCATTCAGAACTACATGGTGGATTTTTTGTCTTTTTGGAGTGACTGACACGATAATTTTTTTGTTCCGTCGTTTTGCAAAAATCCAGAGCGTCGCTCAAACAGCGGTAACTCGGAAACTAAAAAGCAAAATGTCCTGAAAATTTTACACGAATCTTCTGAGCGTTGACATCAACTGAAAATCTTATTGTTTTTTTGTTTTTGCTGAGTTTTGACCCCATGTACTATAATAGCTTACAATAAAGAGGAGTCTTTTATTTAGAACTCTTAAAAACTTTAGTTTTCGTAGGGTTGTAACTGTAGCCGGAGCATTTGTAGCATATTTTTTCATGCTGAGATTTGCGGACGATTGTCCAATTTTGGCGGAGGGCGTGGATCTCAATTATTCAAAACTTTGTTGAGTGTATTTTTCCAAAGTTAAGGCCTAACCTAACCTAATTGTTGATTCTGATCTAGTGTGAAAATAGAAAAGGCTACACCTCACGAAGGATGATGAAACTTACTAATCAAAGTAAATATATCTCCTCCGTGAAAAACATACAGAAAAAGAAATATACCTGCTTAGCGGACCCTCAAGTATATGGTTTGCTCTTGTATCAAAAGTACGGACGTCCAAAGTTACAGACCATCCGGGTGTGCCATGTATAAATCACCAAGCTAGAACATGTGATTTATTTCGTCACTTAGGCTGGCTGACGACCTTTTATATAAAGCGAAACATGCATGTCCTAGGTTGGTGATTCATAGATGGCTCGCGTATACTTTTGATGCAAGATCAAAACACTTGCTTGAAGGGCTTTGTCCGCTAAGCCAATATATTCTTTTGTTTTCGGTAAACTTCATACATAATATGATTTGTAATACAGAACCAACAAAAAAACCAAAAAAATTCTCTTTGGTAGATACCGCAATGTTAAGCTGTTTATGAATACGTTTTAAGATACTTTCCTGTCGAACATTCTGGAACTTTTTTAAGAAAGGTGATTTTTATTATCGCAGATCTAATTTCGTCACACAAGGTTGTGTAACTCGTAGCATGACAATTTGACAACTAAGAAATATTTTTATTAAATAAACTTTCAAATAAACTCTAGAACTCACTCACGTCCAGTGGACTGAGTTTTCCATTCGAGATACCAAGATAGACTTAATCTTGGAGTTAAAGCGACATAAATACAGGTGAACAAAGTTAAAACTGCAGTCCATTTTAATCGTCTATTCCTAGGAAACCGAACCGCAGATTATAAAATCAGGTACCATCTACCGGAAATTAAAAAGCCAAAAAAATTAATATATGAATTCAGACTTGAACAGTGCGGTTTTATATTAGTTGAAGATAACTCCAAAGGATGAGGGTACGTCCAACGATTGTTGTTGAAGGTAAATAAAAACATGGGAATAAACAGGGCATGACATCTTTATGAAGACAGAGTGTACATTTCAAAAGAAAGTACTAAACAAGAAAATCGCCAACTACGTAGGTTTGCTAAATGTGGAAAAAAAGATTTTTTATCGGTCAGCTTCCCACCTGAACGGGGATTACCCCTTTTAGATCGATGGAGCGAGGATGTCGTACTATCCGTCAACGGTGTCCAAGTTCCGAAACATACATTTGTATTTCACGGAACCTTTTTAGACAGCGCGGTAGTGCTGTGACGGGCATTATTACATTTCTGCATCTAATTACCTATGTATGTGGTCAAGCCAAATATACGGGGATAAACCAAATATAAAAAAACATTTTTACAATAATGAAAAAATCAAAATACTGTTCAAAACACATTTTTCCCACCGAAAACGAAGTTTTTTCATACCGTCATCATAAAATAAAGTAGATCACATCAGGAGCCAATTACGCACCAACGATTCTACACCTTCGTCATTTTTGGAAATGCTTGTCTACAAACGCTTCTTCCAGAGGACCAAACAAATAGAAGTCGCAAGGCGACAAATTCGATCTGTAGGGCGGGGGTTCCAAGGGTTTCCAGTGCATTTGTTCCACTTTTTTTTTTGAGACAGTGCAGCTGTGTTAGGCCGAGCGTTGTCGTGAAGCAGTTCCACACTCTGAATGGATATGTCTCATCTTTTTTGCTGATAAACGATTCTAACCTGATCGATTAGTGGGCAATATTAGGCAGCGTTAATGGTACGTCGCTCATGTAGAAAATCAACAGCCGAATTGGTGATACTGGTCCAAGGTCGGCGAGAATGACTCAGATTTTTCACCGTCTTCCGGCCGTAGGAAAGTTTCTTTACCAGCTATAGACGCGGGCTTTCAAAAGCTTCTTTTTTCCCGAACTGTTTCGCCAGTCTTTTACGTTACTTGATAATAATGCGTGGCTCAATCGACACTGTTACCTCCTGCCGTAACATTATGCTACTGACGGCATAATCGATCGAAAGACTCGATCGAGTGGTCTCTCCGACTCCTGACACTCCTACTCATGTATTAATGGGAGGGCGAGGCGATCGGATTACCTCACGAGATTTTGATTTATCCGCGTACTTAAATAAATAAGTACACTGACCTGTCGGGATTGGAACCCGGGACCCTTGATATCTTTTGCTGATAACCACGGAGCTAGAGCCCCCACAAGTAGTTAATTTCAACCGAATTGCGGCTCTAATGTACCTTGTGAAACACGCATCAAAGTGAAATAAAAACCGGTCAAGTGCAAGTTGAACTTGCGCAATTAGTGTTCCGTACGTTGATTGCTTTTAAAATAAAAAAAATTGTTACGGAGGTATAAAATGATCAGTGACTTCACAAAACACACCCCAAATGAGTTTTCAACAAAGTTTGTTTCCAAACTTTTCTGAAAACTAATGATCTTGAAATTTTTTTTTTTATATATATACCAGATGAATTATTAAAGGTAATGCACTCGTGATAATTTTCGTTCATTCTATACCCCGTGGAGAATATTCCAGAATTTTCTCAAAATTTTTTGATCAGTACTTTTCGAAATAATAAGGGGGGACAGCGATTTTTTCGCGATTTTTTAGAAATAATATAAAGAAAAGTGTGCGTAAGTATATATAAATATATATATATATATATATATATATATATATATATATATATATATACATACATACATACATACATACATATATATATATATATATATATATATATATATATATATATATATATATACTCGTGTTTTCATAAACTCTCATTTGACACCACACTCGATGACCTAGTAAAAAAATTTTTTTTTCGCTTCCGATTTACCCCCCAAAACTAACCGCTTAAGTCAAAATTTTACTTTCAAAACTACACGGCTTTGATAAGGCCATCAATTCCTATATTATTACCAAATTTCAGCTTTCTGTGACAAATAGTTTCGGAGAAAATCGGCTGTGTCCGACAGACAGACAGACACCGAAGTCATCTTATAAGTGTTCCGTACGGAACACTAAAAACGAAACTTCCTAAATCTAACCTAACTAAACCTGTTTGACATTTGAGAAGGTTGAAACAGCAATAAATAAGTATTATTAAAAATAACGACTTAATCAAGATCAAAAGGGACGAATTCCAAAAAGAGAAAGCACTCGATGTAACGTTACAGGCATTTGACGACGCTGTGTTTGTGGGTCACATTGAAAACACTTATGTTTTTGTTAGCAGTAAAATTAATTTTAGAAAATTTAGAAGATTGTTTGCATTCTTAACTATTTTTCTTTATTGAAAGTATAATAATCGAAGGGGGGTCTCACCTCCCACTCCACTTCCGATTCTCGAAGTGACCTCGATAGTGTCCCATTTATAAATTAATCAAAAGAAAAGTTTCGATTATCTTTCTCTTTCCATATTCATTAAAGTATATTTTGTAAGAGATGCCGTCCCTATTTTTGGGTCTATACCCGGGGAAACCTTTAACTCCCCTATTGTGCTATTTACATTTTAACTTATTATATATTCAATTCTCATTGTTTATTTCATTTAAAGGATGTGCATATTACTTCAAAATCATTGAAATTATTTCCCTGTTGATTTTGAGAGCTTCGTTCTTGGTAGACCCAAAGTTCGTCATTAGTGTTCCGTACGGAACACTTATAAGATCACTTCGGTGTCTGTCCGTCTATCTGTCTGTCCGTCTGTCTGTCCGTCTACCACACCCAATTTTCTCCGAAACTATTTGTCATAGAAAGTTGAAACTTGGTAATAATATAGGAATTGATGGCCTCATCAGAGCCATGTAGTTTTGAAAGTTAAATTTCGACTTAAGGGGTTAGTTTTGGGGGATGAAATCGGAAGTGAAAAAAAAAAATTTTTACTAGCTAATCGAGTGTGGTGTCAAATGAAAGCTTGTGAAAACACGAGTAAAAAAAATGTGTATTTATATATATATATATATATATATATATATATATATATATATATATATATATATATATATATATATATATAATGTATTACTTACGCGCACTTTTCTTTGTATTATTTTTAAAAAAATCGCGTAAAATCGCTGTCCACCCGCCTTATCTCGAAAAGTACTTATCAAAAAATTTTGAAAAAATTCTGGAATATTCTCCACGGGATGTAGATTGAACGAAAATTATCACGAGTGCATTA
The DNA here is from genome assembly GCA_019049505.1 of Pachyrhynchus sulphureomaculatus. Taxonomy (NCBI): domain Eukaryota; kingdom Metazoa; phylum Arthropoda; class Insecta; order Coleoptera; family Curculionidae; genus Pachyrhynchus; species Pachyrhynchus sulphureomaculatus. Next base: position 159,403,437 of record CM032453.1, read on the forward strand.
CCTTTAATAATTTATCTGGTATATAAAAAAAAAAAAAAATTTCAAGGTCATCAGATTTCAGTAAAGATTGGAAACAAACTTTGTTGAAAACTCATTTGGGGTGTGTTTTGTGAAGTCACTGATCATTTTATACCTCTGTAACAAAATTTTTTTATTTGAAAAGCAATCAACGTACGGAACACTAATTGCGCAAGTTCAACTTGCACTTGACCTTGTTTTTTATATTAAAACGCATTCACACGTCCTGAACTAACCTGGCCTAAAAACTGATTGACTAGATAGCATACGATTAAATCATTTAAATGTTTAATGTTGTCATACTTCCAAAATTTAAAAATCTCGGCTTTCTCAATGGCATTCAAAATCTAATCTAATTGATTTGGCACGGACGTCTAGTAAGGTATTTTTTTGCATAAGACAGGGTTGGAGTTGTAATTCTGTCCAGTGTTTTCTACTTGTCCTTACCGCACTCAATGAAGATTACAATGGATCATTGATTAGACTGAAAACGATTTTATGAATGATATGTAGCGTGTTTTTGGAGAGACCGAATGCCGTTGCTTTTCCTTTGTGCCAGCATATTTGGACAAGGAAACGTACCATATTTTAATTTCCATAAACTTTTGGGTTTGGATCTACATCATACGTAGAAAACAATAATTACGCTTCTCCATATTTGTGTTTTTGAGCGTTTAAGATCGCCTAAGATGCTTTGTGTAATCGTAGACGAAACATCGGAAATTAAATTAAATAATTAAAAAAGTCCCAAGGGACTAATCTCAAGAATCACAATTTCTCGTTTAACTACAGTCTGTCAAGTAAGAACGTGATCGCTCGTATTTTTGAAAAAATGTGTTTCGAGAATATTATTTGCCATTAATGTATTCTTTGGTGTGCTAACAACTACCTTAGTAAGTTGTCCAATCGCCTCTTGCATCAATAGTCTCCTGGCATCTTCGAGGTATGTTGTCGACGAGATTTTCTGCAATGATCTCCAAATTTTTCGAATCTCGCGAGACAACTGAGTCAACGTCCTCAGAGCCGTTTCGTCTGAGCTTTCTCTTTACAAGTGACCAAACGTTTTCAATAGGGTTGGCGTCCGGAGATTGTGAGGGCCACTCTAGTATCTTCTCGTGGGCCCAAGCGTGCTACGGAATTTGGCATCATGAGCACGAAAATGTTCTCGAATGGTCTCATGGGACACATTCAAATTCAATTTTCTTAATTTTGCCGCTCCTTGATGCAGCGTCATTTTCGGATCCCGTGAAAACAAAGACACGATTCGTTTTTCGACTTTCGGAGTGACTTTGTCTACCAAGCCACGTTTTGGCAAGTCGTCGACATTTTTCGTCTCGTTAAAATGATTTACCCACTCCTTCACAAACGATACCGATTTTTTGATATATTTAGCAGCCGCGGAATGAGTCATTTTAGACCCCTTTGGATGAGAACAAAGAAAGACTGCCTCGAACCGACGCGCAAACAAGTGACTCATTTTGGATTGTAACATTCATTTTTTCTTAGATTTTAAGATCATGTTATGTTACTGTTTTTCTCCTTATAATTTAAATTTTTTTTTTCCATTTTTATATTAGGCAGTGTTTACTAACTTTTAAGCAGTGTAGTTCACTCGAATTTCTAAGCCGTTTATATTACAGTGTGCATTGCGGATTTTCTACCGGATTTATTTAATTCGTTTCTAATGCGTCGATTGGCTAGACATTTGTATCCGGGAAGTAGCCATCTTGAAGACGTGATTTATACGGAAGGGAGAAAACTATTTAAGGGTCCGGATGACACGGATCAAGGCTTTTTCCAACATGAAGCCGTAGTGGGCTTTTTCCAACATGAAGCCGTAGTAGGCTTTTTCCAACATGAAGCCGTAGTGGGCTTTTTCCAACAAGTAACCGTCGTAGGCTCTTCCCATCATGTAGCCACAGCCAGGTTCTTTTTTCTCTGCCAAAGTAAGGGCTTCTTTTTTTAGAAAGCCGCCCAGTAGGCTTTCACTATCAAATAGCCGTACTGATATATTAGTGATTGAGTAGTGTGAAAACCGTTTTAGTGCTCAATTCAAGGCCTTTTTCTTTGAAATATCCTGTTTATTCCCAGACCTTTAGGGGCCAAAGAAAAGTTTAGTAGCCCAAAGGGAACTAAAGTAACCAAGGGGGAGACATCTGTGTTTTGAACATCCCACCAGGACAGGCCTAAAAGCTCGTAGGAAAACCGTAAGTCATCAGAATATCCATCCGTAGACCTATTTTCCCGCTGATAAGTGCGTTTCACATCGTATTGAACTCGTGAAGTGAACCTCACGAACCTGCAACACCGGGTGTAGCAAAGTTTTAATTAAAAAATCCTGATTTAAGGACTCTATCTAGCAATACCACCTATTAGGCTAAGGTTTTTTTGTAATACAGGATAATAATAGAACCGCAAAGTTAGAACTTTTAATTTAGTCATTAATAAACCTTTTTTTTCTTGTTTAAGGCTATTGTTTCACTGTACCACCTATTTTACTTTTCAGGACAAAAGGGTTGTACGATATCAAAATTTTCCTTAACAACTACATAACCCTTCGGTGTTTTTTTTTCATTTTTTTAGCTGAAGTTACCCGACGTAATAAAATATCTTCCATTATTTCTCCTTATCTCCCAATATTTCTCCTTATTTCCCATTATCTCTACATAATTTCCATTATCTAGGCTTATCTCTGCTCATCTCCCATTATTTCTCCGTATCTCCCATTATTTCTCCTTATCTCCCATTATTTCTCCGTATCTCCCATTATTTCTCCTTATCTCCCATTATCTCACCTTATTTCCCATTATCTAGGCTTATCTCGACTTATCTCCCATTATTTCTCCTTATCTCCCATTATTTCTCCTTACCTCCCATTATCTCACCATAACTCCCATTATCTAGACTTATCTCTGCTTATCTCCCATTATCTCTCCTTATCTCCCATTATTTATACTTATCTCCCATTATCTCACCTTATCTCCCATTATCGGGGCTTATGTCGACTTATCTCCCATTATTTCTCCTTATCTCCCATTATCTCACCTTATCTCCCATTATCTAGGCTTATATCGAATTATATAGAACATATGTATAAACTTATAAAAAACACGTAAATCGGATAAGTGGTTCTCGAGTGATAAGCGCACTAACGGACAGACAGAGAGGTTGCATTTTATATATATTGTATTCTTTGCTACATGATATTGTTCCATATTTAATGCTTTAGGGAGTGTATTGCAAGAGAACGCGCTAGCGGCAAACTTTGTCCGACTTCATTTACTATTATTGTCACTGCTCATTCCTTATGCTATCTATCGTAATAAAATATAGCCTATAACCTGGCCGGAGAACATATGTATGTTTAAAAAAAAAAGTACGAAAATCGGAGTGGTTCTCCAGTGATGAGAGCACTAACGGACAGACAGATAGACAGATATACGTTGCATTTTATATATATTATAGATGTAATAAAATATATACCTATAACCTGGTCAGAGAACATATGTATGAATTTAAAAAATCACGTAAATCGGATAAGTGGTTCTCGAGGGATAAGCGCATTAACGGACAGACAGACAGACAGAAAAACATTGCATTTTATATATATTATAGATATAGATTATTATTGTTATATAACCTGGCCAAAGAATATATGTATGAATTTAAAAAAAGACAGGTAAATCGGATAAGTGGTTCCCGCGTGATAAACGCACTAATGGACAGACAGACAGAGAGACATTGCATTTTATATATTTTATATTATACATTACAGATATTCTTTGCTACATAATATTGTTCCATATTTATTGGTTTAGGCTGTGTATTGCAAAGGCACGCGCTACCGGCAAACTTATTTCCGACATCATTCACTATTTTACGTCACTGCTCATTCCTTGAGCTACCTATCGTAATAAAATATAGCCTATAACCTGGCCAGAGAACATATGTATGTTTTAAAAAAGAAGTACGTAAATCGGATAAGTGGTTCTTCAGTGATAGACGCACTAACGGACAGACAGACAGAGAGACGTTGCATTTTATATATATTATAGATGTAATAAAATATATACCTATAACCTGGTCAGAGAACATATGTATGAATTTCAAAAATCACGTAAATCGGATAAGTGGTTCTCGAGGGATAAGCGCATTAACGAACAGACAGACAGACAGAAAAACATTGCATTTTATATATATTATAGATATAGATTATTATTATTGTTATATAACCTGGCCAAAGAATATATGTATGAATTTAAAAAAAGACAGGTAAATCGGATAAGTGGTTCCCGCGTGATAAACGCACTAATGGACAGACAGACAGACAAAGAGACATTGCATTTTATATATTTTATATTATACATTACAGATATTCTTTGCTACATAATATTGCTCCATATTTATTGGTTTAGGCTGTGTATTGCAAAGGCACGCGCTAGCGGCAAACTTATTTCCGACATCATTCACTATTTTACGTCACTGCTCATTCCTTATGCTACCTATCGTAATAAAATATAGCCTATAACCTGGCCAGAGAACATATGTATGTTTTAAAAAAAAAATACGTAAATCGGATAAGTGGTTCTTCAGTGATAGGCGCACTAACGGACAGACAGACAGACAGAGAGACGTTGCATTTTATATATATTATAGAGGTAATAAAATATATATCTAAAACCTGGTCAGAGAACATATGTACGAATTTAAACAATCACGTAAATCGGATAAGTGGTTCTCGAGGGATAAACGCACTAACGGATATACAGACAGACAGAGAGAGGTTGCAATTTGTTTATATTATAGGTATAGATTATTATTATTATATAACCTGGCCAAAGAATATATGTATGAATTTAAAAAAAGACGTAAATCGGATAAGTGGTTCTCGCGTGATAAACGCACCAGTGGACAGACAGACAGACAGAGAGAGACATTGCATTTTATATATATTATAGATTCTAGATATTCTCTACTACATAATATTGTTCCATATTTAATGGTTTAGACTCTGTATTGCAAGGGAACGCGCTAGCGATAAACTTTTTTCCGACTTCATTCACTAATATCGTCACTGCTCATTCCTTATGCTACCTATCGTAATAAAATATAGCCTATAACCTGGCCAGAGAACATATGTATGTTTTAAAAAAAAAAGTACGTAAATCGGATAAGTGGTTCTCCAGTGATAAGGTCACTAACGGACAGACAGACAGAGAGACAGAGAGACGTTGCATTTTATATATATTATAGATGAATGGTGCCCAAAATTTGTATAACCAAGAATTTTAAACAACTATAGAGACTATTTCCAAAAGACGTACAAAAATTATTTCTTACCCATATTACTCTACCAAGAAAAACTGAGCTAGTGTATGTTTAATTTTTTTAGTTCTTTTAATATTAATACCCACTCAATCCATTCTCAGAAATTATAAAAAAAAGTATAGAAAGGAGGGGCTACAAAAATAGCGCCTCAATGTGCTGGTGAAAATTAACACGCCACAGGATTTTATGTGATTTCGACAAAAGTTCGGAATCGACTGATAATTTTACTAAAATGCGTCGTAGACAAAGGTTCCCTCTACCGATTTTTTGTCGAATCGCTAGAATCGCATCTACCAAAAATGAATTATCGCGAACACGTTCTTACTTGACAGACCGTAAGACTGTGAAAGCTTCCGTTCCATGTTAAATAAAATATCGTATTTCTATCATTTGTCAATATGTCACGCTAAGGTTTCAAATGAAATTCAGGAAAGGATGCACCTTTAAAATGACATCAAATATGTCGATGACGCCACTAGTTGTAAATTAATTGCAGAGGCTGAAACAAACCGTTCAATAAATATTTTATAGGTTTTGTTTGGAAACAAAAACCGAACAGTAGAACAAAATCATGAATGAACTGTAGCAATAACCTGAGTTAACATACCTACTAACGCTTGCACTCTAATGTTTCTAAAACAATAAACACTCTTAATAGCCTTAAAATAAATGGATCGTTTGGCAATTTAATTTAAACAAACCAATTTTTTTCCACAACTAAGGGGAATGGACGTAAAATATGAATAAAAGCTCGCTGAAAAAAAAACGTAGATTAAAACTCTGTTTTTCTGATTTAAATATATATTAGAGAAGTAGGGTAGGTGGTGGATTTAAGTTCTATTACAAGGTATCCCATAAAATAGGTGGCAGTCTGTAAAGTTCTCGGCCTAGCAATGAAAGATTTTTTTTTTTTATGTAAAATATGTTTTATTTTTCAAGATAATCTCCTGAAACTTACATTTATCAACGTTTTTCCAATAATTCAATACCATCATTAAAGTGTGATTCCGGAAGCTCTGCAAAATGTGCATCCATGTCTGCAATAGCTTCGTCATTTGATGTAAAACTCTTTTCAGCCAGAAATTTTTTCATGTTTGGAAACAGATAATAACACAGGTCAACACGACTTTGATAAGAGGGTATGAAATTTCGATATATTTATCGACAGTTAGACGAAAAAAATAGAAAGGGTACTAGGAGAGTTTTTCAATACAGCTGTCTTTATTTAATTTTTTCAAAGTAATTTCCTCTACATTCAATACACCTCTCCATCCTCCGAAACCAATCTTTAAACCAGTTCTGCCAAGTTTCACTAGGGAGTAAAGCACACTCGTTGTCCCAAGCCCGCAGAAGGTCCTCATCACTGGAAAACCGCCTCCCTTTTAGTTTCATTGTCACATGCAGGAACAGTGCAAAGTCGCAGGGAGCAAGGTCTGGACTATAGCGAGGATGCTCGAGAAGTTTAGTCTTGTCGTGGTCAAATATTCGGTGCAAGCTTTGGCGCGGTGAGCTGGAGCATTATCGTGATGGAGGAACCAGGTGTCCATTCTTGACTTTGGCCGCAGGTTCTTCATAGATCCAATGACTTTAGGCAGGCACTGTTCAGTATACCACTTAGCTGTGACTGTCTTCTGTGTGTCCAAAACGACACGTTCCACAATTCCACTCGATTTGAAAAATACAGCTATCATTTTCTTCTTTACAGATCGGGATTTTCTGACAACTACGGGTGTGCCCTCATCATCAAAGGCCCAAACTTTGTTTTGAGCCTTGGTCGGCACATCGTAATAGTACAACGAAGTCTCGTCACCTGTCACGATGTTATTCACATACCGAGATTGTCCCTTATCAAACTTTTTTTGCATCTCCCGGCACCAAGTCACACGTCGTGTTATCTGTTCTTCAGTCAGTCGATGCGGCACCCAGAGAGATCAAAGTTTCTTCACGTGCAGAATCGAACGAATTGCTGGTGCATTTAGGTCTAAAGTACCCTCTATCTGTTGGTAGGTCACTCGCCTGTCCTCGTCAAGCATTTTCCTCACAGCAGTAACGTTTTCCTCCGTAACTGACGTTCGTGGCCTTCCCGGCCTCTCATCATCCTCCAGAGTGAAATTTCCCCTTTGGAATTCTCTATACCACCTGAATATCGTACGATGTGGACAAACATCACCTAGTGCAAAAGTCATTTCTTCTAAGCACTGGTCTATGTTTAAACCACGCACGAAATTATAACGCAAAACTGCCCTTATCTCATTTCGTGACCACGATGCCATCGCAAGCACTTTACACTCTCACTGCTAATGAATAACTGAGCCCATCGACTTGGCGCCGCGGCTACTATGCACGTGTTAATATGTCTCAACAAGCAGCTTCCTGCGATTCATTGTTGCGTCATATTGCAAAACTTTCCTAGTACCCTTTGTATATATGGCCTGAAAAAGTTTGCTTTTGTATCCAGGAGAACGGTTGAACAGTATTTTAGAAAATCTATAGTTTAAATTTTTATTTATTGATAAATCGAAACAAGTATATTTATATATGATTTTTATCAACTTTTACTATCATATCAAATTACAAAACAGTGGAAAAAAGTTTAAAAGTGAACCCTATTACTTTTTCTTTCATGTTCATAAGTACTTTCTCTCACTAAACCCCAAATGTAGTCCCCCATCATATTTTCGTTGTATTGGCCCTGATAACGTTGTTCGAAATTCATAATATCTTGACGAAAATGTTCTCCTTGTTCTTCTGAGTACGCCCCCATGTTGTTTTCAAATTTCTCTAAATGAGCATGCAGCATATGTACTTTTAGAGACATTCGGCAACCCATGGTTTTAAAGTTTTCTAACATGTTTTCAACTAGCTCTTGGTAATTTTCAACTTTGTTATTCCCTAAAAATCCAGAGACTACTGCTTTAAAAACTATTCCAACTTTTTTTTTGAGCACTAATAAGTAATTTTGGAAATTCTTCACTGGCAAATTTTTTTTTTAATTTGTGGACCGACAAAAATTCCAGCTTTAACTTTTGCTTTTGACGACTTTGGAAAAAATTTTTTTTAAAAATGTAAAAGCTTCAGATTTTTCATCTAGCTTTTTTACGAATTGTTTCATAAGCCCTAACTTGATGTGTAAAGGCGGCATTAATACATTTTCAGGTTCAGCAATAGGTTCACATTTAACGTTTTGTTTTCCAACACAAAATTCCGTTCTTAGTGGCCATGATCGTTGAACATAGTGTTGAGCATCCGCTCTACTATCCCACAAACGGAGATAACACGGGATATTTTGTATATCCACCCTGTAGTCCCATTAAAAATCCTACCATCTTAAAATCTCCAATGAACTGCCACTTATACTCTTGATATTTTAAAGCTTAGAGTAAAATTTTAACACTTTCATAGTTTTCTTTTAGATGTACAGAGTGAGCGACTGAAAGAGATGGAAATTTATTTCCGTTATGTAATAAAACGGCTTTCGAGTTTTTCGTCGAGCTGTCAATAAATAAACGCCATTCACTGGGAACACAGGGCATCCCAATTGCTTCAAACAAACCTCTTATATCGTTACAATAACAAAGTCCATCTTCTTTGGTGAAGAACGTAGCAAATGTCTCATGCCGACTTCGTTGATCTGTTATTTTGACATCAATAAGCAAATTCCATTGCTTCAAACGAGAACCAAAAGCTCTGCCTTACTCTTCGGCAAATTCAAATCTCTTACTAAGTCATTAAGGTCTTCTGAGGTAAGAAAATGGGATTTCGGTGGTTCCTGTGACAGTACAAATTCTTCATCTTCAATATTTTTATTTGAACTCTGAGATGAGCTTGACTGAGACAATTTTTTAGGCGGTTCAGGTACTGGAAGTTGTGGGCTATGTGAGATTGGAGCAGAAGATGAAGCAACGTCAGGATATTCGATGGGTTTCGCATTTTTGCCTCTACGTCTTTTAGCTGGATTTACTACGCAAAAATAACAACGCCAAATTCTCGGTACTGCGAATTTCATACTCCGTTTCTCACCTCGATACATACCAACCTGAAATAAATAAAGATAAAAATTAACATATTTATATTTTTTTTTACTAAAAATTGTTTACCTTCTAAACATCTTTTGCAATTACTACAAGCAACATATGGAGCCCAGGGCTTGTCTAGATTCCGAACAGGGCAGTTAAAATAGGCTTTGTAGGTTTCACAAAGCTTTTCACATGCGTTTAAATAAAATTTTATATCTCGTACTTTAATAAATATACCACATATATAACAAAATGCATCAGCATCATATTTACACTTTCTCGACGACATTTTAACCTCTTTAAATCTTCTACAAAACAGTCAATTGTTGTTTATTACTTAAGTGACATCTGTAGACACTGTGTGAAAGTTACGACCCGTTTATTTTTTCGCGGTATTTTTAAATATACCAGAACTATTTAATATTTCTACGATAACTCAAAAAAATGTATTATTATCATAACTACCACAGAAGAATATGGATTATTTTCCTTTATTTTGGAGCATAATGAATAGAAAACTCATAAAATAAATTTTAGGACAAAAACAAAAAAAAATTTTGTAGAGTTGTGTAATCAGAGGGAGCCAAATCTTGTGAATACGCTGGATGTTCAAACAATTCGTACTTTAATTTGTTGAATTTTGTCATCGTCAGAACCCTTGTGTGTGAACACGTGCATTTTCTAGACGAAAAATGATTCTTTTCTTCTTTAAAGCAGGTCTTTTCTCACGAATTTTTGCACCCAACTGATCCAAACGGTTACAATAATATGCAGAGTTAATTGTTTTACCTTTTTGAAGATAATCGGTCAACAAAACACCTTTGTAATCCCAAAAAACTGTTGCCATAACCTTCCCTGCTGATGGAACCGTCTTTGCCTTCTTTCCACAGGCTTCAATTCATTTTTTCGACTGTTCTTTTCGCCCTGGTATATAGTGGTGGATCCAAGTTTCGTCAACAGTTATGAAAGACGCTTGAAATCCATTTTATTTTGCTTAAAACGATCGAAACACGCATGAGAAATATGCATTCGAATGCGTTTTTAGTCAGTTGTCAGCAAATGCAGCACCCATCTTGCACCAAGCTTTTTGATGTGTAATTCTTTATGTAAAATATTTCCAATTTGTTCTTTTGAGATGTCTGTGGTCTCGTCTATGTCCCACACTATCACTCGTCCATGATCTAACACCATGTCATAGATTTATTCAATGATTTGTTGTCTTGTAGCATTTTTGGACGACCTTCGTGTGGTTCATCTTCGAGGCTTGTACGACCAGATTTAAAAAGAGCAGCCCATTTTTTCACAGTGGAAAGTGAAGGTTGATGCATCCTTATACATTTTTAACAATTTCGGATGGATTTCTGTTGGTGTTAAACCACCCAAAACAAAGAATTTAATCACTCCACGGTATTCAATTTTTTGCATTTTAAAAACATCAGACACGTCAATATTAAACAGCTGCTAATATTCGAGTGAATTGACAGATTGAAATAAAATTTTACATGTGTTTATATAAAGGATGGAACTTTCCAATACAATTATGGTTTCACAGTTTCTAATGCCATCTGTCTGTCAGCCCGAGATAGCTTAGGTAGTTTAATTGTTAAATATTTGTGGTCAAAAAAAGCAAATTGATAAATTAAAAAAACTTTATTTTACTTTAAAGTCGAGTCCTTGGAATATTATGTCTTAACAATATGTTAATATCTTCTAAATGTGAAGTGTTACTTACATTCGAGGTAGTTTGCTAAACAAGCGTTGATATTATTGATCACTTCTTGACACGTCGTTGCCGTGATGGATGCTACGTCTTGTAGAATATTTTCTTTTAACTATTCCTGAGAGCGAGGATTGTTCCTGCAAACTTTAATTTTGATATATCTCGACAAGAATTCATTGACGCCAAATTAGGGCTATGTGGAGGTCAACTTACCTCAATTTATTCGGAGAAAATTTCTCAAATGGCTGGCAAGAATGTATTTGAAGTGTGGAATGTCTAGGTTGGACATCTATGGAGGAGAATCGACTTAATAACTAGCTCAGGGGTACTCAAACGGTCGATCGCGAGTGCTTTTTGAGTCGATCTCGAGAAAAAAATTCCGATATAGAACTATTCACAGATTTTGTTTTAGGTAACTAAAACAAAATGTAATGAATAAACTACTAAAATTTATTCGATCCACAATTAGGCCAGAATAACCCCCTCATCACTTTCTTTTATCGTAATAACCCGCTGCTAGCGACAAAAGGCGGCTTTATCAAAGAAACGCGCGGTACTTGTCAAAGAAAAGCCGCGTTTTTGATACCCGCTGATTTTTCTAGAAACTTCGGACGGCGTGTTTGACGGGAACATTCGAGACTTCGTTCGCGCCGATATAAATGTTGCACCTGCAGGAATAGGAGTCAGTCTGAGTTGTAACTTGAAGGCGATACATCGATACAAAGTTTATTAATAAATAGTCCAAAATGAGTGCGGCGAAGAAAAGTAAAACTTATCATTTTAATAACGATTGGGAGGAAGAATTTTTCTTTTGTATGGTAAAGGATAAGTGCATTTGTCTCATTTGCCGTGCGTCAGTTGCAATACCTAAGCGTGGGAACTTAGAGAGGCATCATAAAACGGTTCATAAAAACTATGAAAAGGATTTTTACGTCACAGAGTGAATTAAGAAAACGAAAAGTACGTGATTTGATAACTTGTTTGAAAAAAGAACAAACCATGTTCACAAGACCAGCCAAACAATCAAAAGCTGCAACGATCACGTCATTTAAAATATCTCATATATTGGCGAAACACAAGAAACCATTTGATGATGGATTGGTCGTGAAGGAAACATTTATTGAAGCGGGTGAGACTTAATTTGGAGATTTTAAAAATAAAACAGAGATTATGTCTGCTATTAGAGAACTTCAGTTATCTCGTCCGACTGTCACAAGGCGTGTTGAAGTCATGAGTCAGGACATGGCAGATAAACTAAAACATGATATCATGGAATGTACATACTTTTCTTTACAGTTCGACGAATCCACCGATATGACAGACACTGCCCAGCTGTGTATTTTTATTCGAATGGTATTCAATGACATGTCGGCTAAGGAAGAGTTTTTGACAATGATTCCTCTGAAAGGAAAGACCGGTGGCGAAGATATATATGACGTTTTCTTCAATTTTGTAACAAACTACAAGCTACCAATATATAAACTAGTGTGCATTACAACCGATGGAGCACCAGCAATGACTGGAAACAAAAACGGTTTTGTGGCATTGTGTCGAGCTAATGATGATTTCCCTTCATTTTTCTCCTTCCATTGCATTATACATCAACAAGTTTTGTGTTTAAAAGTTCTAAACATGGAGGAGATTATGGGCATTGCAATAAAAATTGTGAATTCTATCCGTGCACGTAGCTTGCAACGACGGCTCTTTAAATTGCAGTTGGAAGATAGTGACTCAACTGAACACACTGATTTAGTTCTTCACACGGACGTCAGGTGGTTGAGTCGCGGAAAATTCCTAGAAAGGTTTCAAGAATTATTGCCCGAAATAACAGCTTTTCTGGACGAAAGAGGTGATGACACTCAGATGCTGAAAAACGGAAAATGGCTGACTGATTTGGCATTTTTGACAGACATCACAATGCATTTAAATACCATTAATTTGGAGCTTCAAGGTAAAGGAAAAACTATTATTGAGATGATTAACGCAATAAACGCATTCAAAAGTAAATTGCAACTTATGATAGATCAACTGAAAAGAAAGGATCTGAAAAATTTTCCGTCTTTGAAAGCAAGGATTCCTCAGTTGAATTATGATATTTATGAGACAGAATTTTCAAATATTTTGGGCCAATTCGAAATACGTTTTTATGATTTCAGTGAATTGGCAAATATCGCATCATTTATGAGTTATCCTTTTTCGTGTAAAAACATTGAGGAATTAGCTACTGAAATAGCAAGTCAGTTTAACATGGACTCATGTTCTGTTGAAAATGAGTTAGTGCAGATTATATCAGATATACATCTCAAAGCCACAGCATCTGATACAAAATTCTGGTGTTTTATATCTGAAGATAAATATCCGAATCTAAGGCAATGTTTGGGTCAACTTACTTGTGCGAGTCTGCATTTTCTGAAATAAAGATAAAATAAGTCAAAATATCGCAATCGACTAACTGACGAACATATGTCATCATGCCTGCGATTAGCACTCGGTAATTACGTACTATCTTATGAAAAGTATGCTGAGGACATGCAGTGCCACGCTTCAACATCCAAAGTCACTCTTTAGTTAAGTTTAGACACTAGAACTCGTTTGTTTTGTAAGAACCAATAAACTCGTAATTTTGAATAATTATGAGTTTTTTCATTGACATTTTAAAGCAGACCTACACTTACCTTGACTAAAAAATGCATATTGTGCGGAAAACTAATATCTATGCCACGATACACCCTACCTAAATGACAATCCTGCATCACACTTACTTGCAGCCTCTCAGAGTCGATCGATCGTAGTCTAACAATATTAAGGTAGATCGCCAGCAGTTCAAGTTTGAGCACCCCTGAACTAGCTCATACGCTATTAATTTGATTTTCGTTGGCATTTTGCTGCATCTCTTCGGCAGTGGGTAGAATAAGGCGATGACTGCTTTAGGCGCTACGACAATTACATGTTTCTTCCACACCAGTCTCCTTTTGTAGATAAGTTCTCAGTTTAGTCTAGTAAGGTCCAACTAGAGGTGCCTGGGTGATGGTGTTGGAAGACACTGTGCATTGGGTCTTTGCTGGCTTAATCTGGAGTTTTCACGGTGGTGCACCCTGTCGGTGTTGTAATCTAGAGATGATTCTGTCGTGATTATTACTGTGACATCTACGTAGTTTTGTGTATCCTGGCTGAAATACAAATTGTGCCTGTGTCTCTTAGTCTTTTGGTTTTTGTGATTTCAAAGATAACCTCCTTGCAATCCTGCTTGGTGAAGACATCAGGCAGGCTTATGAGTCTGTAATTGTTAGCATCTGTAGTTGTTATGTCAGTTTTGTTAGATAGTATGAGTTCTGCTCTTGCGCGAAGCGGCAAAGGTGGATTATCGCGTTGGTAACGTTGGTTAGTTCAGCTATTTGTTTCTGTGGCAGCTTTTTGCCAGTTAAGTTAGGTTTTTTAACAAGGTGCCCTCCGACTGTGCGCATCTTATTATGTTAAGTGTGCAAATTTAATCTCGACCGGCGACATAAATTTTCGTAGCCCGCAAACAAAGCTTATTCAATACCGCAAAAAATTCTTAATTAGAAGTAAGGATTTGCCGTAATTGACATCCGCAAATAAACATTTATTTTGGCACAGACGAATCCAGGTTTCATCCCACCGACCGAACGTCGCTTGCTACGATCATAAATTATTCCACCCCTAGCGTCCCACAGGAGGCGCACTTTTGCCAAATCGTGCGCGGCGCTTTGATCACATTCAGTCGATCGTTGAATCTCCGACGCGACGCTCTTCTCGAAAACCCGCCGTCGTTGTTGGCGCGTTCGGGCGCTCCGAGACATACACGTGCGGACGGGTACGAATCTTCGGAAGTTTTTTTGGCGGCGTTGCCGAATTGTTCAGTTACTAGTCAGAGTTGATGGGAATTTTTTCAAAAGGGGATTGAAAAAATGTAATAATTTTATTATTTATTAAAAAAGAGAGACATTTTTTTAACTTTAGCAACTTGTAGATAAATTTTGTATAGTTTTAATAGCATCACGAGACATTTCCCTGGTTTTTAGTTGGAGGAATACAACAAATTTTAGGCATAATTTAAGTCACACATCTAAGATTTTAAAGGGGGGGAGGTTAGAGGCTTTGCTTCTCATATATCGTATTATAGATTTTTTTAGTTTTTTTTTAGTGGAGGAATCTAAAAATTGCGTTATTTTACATTATTTCCAGTATTAACAGAAATAGCTCTTATTTTTAGTTTTCCGTATGGAACACTTATAACATCATTTCGGTGTCCATCCGTCTGTCTGTCTGTCTGTCATACCCGATTTTCTCCGAAACTATTTGACATAGAAAGTTGAAATTTGGCATTAATATAGGAATTGATGGCCCCGTTAGAGCCGTGTACTTTTTAAAGTTAAATTTTGACTTCAAGGGTTAGTTTTGGAGGTAAAATCGGAAGTGAAAAAAAATTTTTTTACCAGGTCATCGAGTCGGGTGCCAATGAAAGACTGTTAAAACACGAGTTCAAAAATATACAGTTGTGGTCAAAATAATAGCAGTGCTTACTAAATTTTTATCAAAACATATTTATTAAGTTTTTTTAATAGAACAACTAAAACATAAATATGGTAACTTTGAAGCCCACCTAAGATGCATCAAAGTAATATAAGGCTAATTAATTAAATTCTTAAAAATCAAAGAAAAACGACAAATTTCTAAAAATTATGGTGGACAAAATAATAGCAGTGTTTTACTAAAATAAATGTTAAAAAAAACTGTACAACCAATTAACAGTATTTTTTCTTTTATGAGCATCAGACACACTACTTACTTAATTGTAAACCCTTTATTGGCTATGACAGCTTCACAACGTCGCGGCATAGAGTTAACCAAATCTTGACATCTAAAAACAGAAATGCTTTTCCAAGAATCTCTGATTACAGTCCAGAGCTCGTCTTGATTCTTAGGTTTTTCACGTGCTACGCTATCTTTAATATCGCCCCACAGATTTTCTATCGGGTTCAGATCTGGGCTTTGAGCTGGCCAATTTAAGACATTAATTTTTTTCTTTTCTAAAAATTGTTTACATAATCGACTGCTATGTTTTGGGTCATTGTCATGCATAAAAACCCATTTAAGTGGCATTTCATGTTCTGCAACATAACGTCCTGTAAAATTTCAACATAAACACTGGCGGTCATTATGTTTTTAATGCCCTACTCCGAAGTAGGAGAAACATGCCCATACCATTATTTTTGAACCTTCATGTTTAACTGTCTTAATAATGTACTGAGGCTGATATGCGGTTCCTAAAGGGCGTCGTGTTCTGCGGCCTACATTTCCAAATAATACAATTTTGCTTTTGTCGGACCACAGTATATTACGCCATTTAAATAGAGGCCATTCAATATGTTCCTTCGCGAACTCTAATCGCCTCTTTCTGTGTCTTTTATTTAACAAGGGTACCTTACGCGAACTTTTTGCTGCTCCTTTAAGTCGTCGTCGTATCGTCCTAGGAGCTACATCCACTCCCACAATCTCCTGAAGTTTTGTTGACGAAGCAAATGGGTTTGCTTTTGAAGCTCGAACTATAAGTGTGTCCTGTCTGGATGTAGTTTTGCGTTTACGACTGCGAGTTTCAGGTGTAAGTTACCATCTTAAAGCGTTTGCTACCATTTTAGCTGAGTATCCCAAAATATTTTGAATCTGCATGTAAGATTTTCCATCACGACGCAATTTTCTTATCAATTCACGTTTTTCTTGAGAACAGTGCTTCTTCCTTTCCATAGTTGTATTGTTTAACCGAACACAAGGAGCAAAAAACCATTTAGGTTTGAAACACACCAGTGTTAAGCAAACACTGCTATTATTTTGACCAAGCAAAATTCATCTCCTGCTACAAAAAACGTAAATACTTTGTTTATATTTATTTTTTATATACATATTTTTTGTTGAAACCTCAGCACAGTTGATAAATTTTTAAACGATAAAATATTTTTTGCCTTAATGGAATTTTGCAGTTACCTTTCAACAGTTTTAGTTACTTTTATTGAACCACTGCTATTATTTTGACCACAACTGTATATAATCTAATACTTGCACACACTTTTCTTTGTATTACTTTTAAAAAAAGTTGTCTGTTCCCCTCCCCTTATCTCGAAAAGTACTTATCAAGAATTTTTGCAAAAATCCTAGAATATTCTCCGCGGGGTGTAGATTAAACGCAAATTATCAGGACTGCATTACCTTTAATAATTTATCTGGTATATAAAAAAAAAAATTCAAGGTCATCAGTTTTCAATCGAGGTCGGAAACACTTTTCGAGTGAGGTGTCAAATGAAAACACGAGTTCAAAAATACATATGATATAATGGCCATAAATCGCTGTACCCCATCCTATCTCGACGAGTCCTCATCAAAAAATTTTGAAAAATTTTGGAACATTCTTCATAAAGTGTAGCTTGAGCAAAAATTATCACGAGTGCCTTCCGTTTGATAATTTATCTGGTATAAAAAATCTATGTGCCTTGACAATATGGTTTATGTTTAGTCCCCGTTATTGATATTTTCTATTTTGCACTTCGTGCTAATGTTACTTCTTCCTCTATCCATTAGGATTTTTCCCAGCATTCTACGCTCTATTTTCCTTTCTATTATTGCGAATATTTGTTTTGTTTCTGATGTGACAGGACGGGTTCTGCTATTTACGTCAGCATAGGTTTAATTGTGCTTTTGTAAACTTTAGATTTCGTTTAAATTCTTAGATGTTTGCATCGTATAAATATTGCCGCCATCTTCGTTGTGTGCAGCTGCTTCTCACCTTTATATCCTCCATGTGACGTATATATTATGCCTAGATATTTAGATTTCATTTCTTGTTGTAAATTTTTTTTTCCTTAACACACATACGACAACCTTACATTTTATTGGTGTTTTAGATGTGGTCATATACTTTGTTTTTATCATATTGTCATTCCAAAATTTTTTGGGTTTTTCTACTACAGTCCCTGGCCAAATTATTAGACGCACTGCAAGATTTCATGTAAAATATTAATTACCGAGTGATATTGTACCGTTTTATTATTTTAAATTGATTTGTTTTTTATTTTTATATTATCCAATCAATTACCTATTTATTTGACATAAATAAAACAGCATTAATTTAGAAAAGCATAAGTTTATTAAGTTTTAAAGAAAAGTGAAATTAATGTTATTAAAAGTCAATATTTAGTTGAGCCACCTTTAGCCGCTATCAAAGCTTTAATTCTGTGCGGCATGCTATCAATGCAAGATTGTACTGTCTCCTGCATTTGAGGATGATGATTCCACACATGAATAATCTTTTCTAGGAGCTGGGTTTTGTTGGTAATCACATCTTTAGCCACTTCTCTTTTCATCAGCTCCCACACATTTTCAATGGGGTTCATATCAGGGCTAGCCCTAGCCAATCCAACAGAGGGATATTTTTTTCTGCCAAAAAAGCTTTAACAGACCGAGCAGTGTGGCAGGGAGCTCCATCTTGCATGAAAGTGAATGGTTCCCCATTTGGAAACCATTCTCTGAGCTGCGGAATCAACCGATTTTGTAATACTTCTTTGTACTGATCTTGCCTCATTATTCCTTTGACGACGTACAGACGTCCAGTGCCCTTGCCGCTGATGACTGACCAAATCATCACTTTGGTGGGATGTTTAACCGTCGGGACGACACAATCAGGATGAAACTTTTCTCCATGACGACGACGCACATACTGAGCTTTATTCTGCAAAATTTCGAATGTGCTTTCGTCACTGAAGGAGACCTGTCAAAAATAGGAAAAATATATAAACTTCCATGTTTATTTGCTTTATTTAACTGAAAATGATAATAATGTATCAATTATTGATTAAATTGCTGTATCTTACCGATCTCCAGAAGTCCACATCTTTGTCTTGCCATTGTTTGGCCCACTTCAGGCGCTTTGCTTTCATTGCAGCTGTTAACTTGGGCTTCCTGGCGGGGCGACAGGCCTTAAAATCTAATTCTTTCAATTTTCTTCGAACAGTGCGCTCAGAAGCATTTACGCTAGCATCCTGGAGTTGTGATTTTATTACCTTTGTGGTAGCAAATCTGTTTTCTACACAAATTTTCTTCAAACATCTCTCTGACCGTGGAGTGAAAATTGGTTTTCTACCGCATCTTTTCTTTCTTTTCGGGCTTAATTCCTTCCCTGACTCAATTTTCTTTTTTATGCGTCGTACACTAGCTTCAGAAACCTCCAATCTTCGTGATATTTCTCGGTTTGTAAATGTTTTCGCAATCACAAGGGCCTTCACTTCAGCTTTTTTACGTGGTGAAAGATTGCCTTTTCTACCCATAATGAAAATAGTCCAATTACTTTTTTTAAAACACTGCATACTAAATAAACTAATAACTGAGTAGTATAAAACTGTTAAACAAACAATCACAGTCCATAAAGCCACAGAAACACGTCCGTACCTAACTCGATTCCGATCGCGACTGATACAGGTTTGTACTTGTTTACGTTCATGTATCACTTTGTCAACACAGTGTTGCCATATGTTAAAAATAAATACAAATATGTAGTCTACAACAATTCTTTTAAATAAAAATCAATAATATTGTAGTTTAAATATACCATTATTGCATAAAAACTCTTAAGAAACATAAAATTACTAAAAAAAAAATACAGTGCGTCTAATAATTTGGCCAGGGACTGTATACTTTTCAGTACATTACTGATATAGAGTCGCGCGTCGCTCCTGTACCGACACAAAATAATTTTATTTTATTTGCTTTGAATTAAACAAATATTTAGGTAGTAAATAATTGTTTTGCAGTTTTATTTCTAGATTCTAGATTGAGCTGGATTGATTTATTGGCTCTTAGGTAGCTAAGAACTATTATACGTTATTGACTAAGAAAAAAAACGTGAAAATACATATTGGATTTTAAGATATATACATGTCAGGGACCTAATTAACTTAGTTTAGGTAAGGATTTTATTTTATTTTAAAAGCAATCACCGTACGGAATTCTAATCGCACAAGTCCGACTTTCACTTGGCTGGTTTATTACTTAAATTGTGTTGCTATGTTCTCTCTTTAGAAAAGAGAAATTATAGGAGTTGCATAAGTTGATAAAATTTCTTAAATATATTTATTTTTTTAATCAATTATCTCCCTCATAGCATGTCTGCTGTTCATTCAACCTGTGTTAAGTTTTATTTTTTAATTCTTAAAGAAATGAAATCGATAAGTTTCTATTTTATATTATTCATAGTGTTTCTAACAATTGTTAAATAATTTATTGGCAATTTTTGTACGTCAAAATACTACTAAAAATTCGCACAAATGTTCGGAAATGCTCCGTTTTAAAAATATATTTTGGGTGGGGCTTTTAATTGTTTTGCTTAGTGCATCTCTCCAAAAAAAACGGAATTTACAATAGAAAATAAAACACATAATAACATTCTGGGATTAATTTTCGATAACAAATTAAGTTGGAAAAGCCATATAGAATACCTCAAAATAAAAGTAGCAAAAGATCTGAATATAATAAGACAATTATCAAACACATCATGGGGAGCAGACTTCCCTCCTCTAATAAAATCGTACAAATCAGTCATCTTATTCAAGATAAATTATGGAGATTTTATCTATGATGCAGCAAGCCCCTCCCTCAAAAGATCGCTTGAGATCATCCAGAATCAAGCTATAAGATTATCAACGGGAGCATATAGAACATCTCTGCTCCCTAGTTTACAGACCATAGCATCAATACTACCCCTCACCTTACAAAGATGGTTTTCCATGATGCGATTTTACTCCATATCACTCATTAGAACTCTCACAAGATTATTAAACATACAATACATCTATCAAAAATTATACAGTCCAAAATCCATATACTCCAGAATGAAAAACTTTTTTTCCACACAAGACTCCACGTTCAATTCTCCGGATGCAACCAAATACCAAATATTTCCACCATGGACAGCTCATCCACCTAAAATTGAACTCTGCTTAACGAAATACAACAAGAAATCAACCCCCTCTTACTACTAAAATCATCATTTACATAAATACTTCAGAATAAATATCAAAACTTTGCACACTCCTACACGGATGGCTCAAAATCCAACCTGAGAACAGGTACCTCTGTGATTTCTCCCACTTCCATAATAAAATACAAATTAAACAAAGTCGCTTCGATATTCACAGCGGAACTAATGGCTATAAGAGAGGCTGTCAGAATAGCAATAACAAACAAACATAAAAAACATTCTAATTATAACTGATTCCCTCACTTCCCTACATTCCATCAAAGCATCCAAAACATCTATGCCTTTAGTACTAGACATAATGGACTTTATACAAATACGCAACATCCGACAAATCCAAATTGAGTTTCTATGGTCACCCAGTCATGTCAACATAAGGGGGAACGATCTAGCGGACAAAAACGTCAAAGCTGCAATCTCATCAGGGAGGATTGAGAACAAAATTTTATCACCACCTGATCTAATTTTCCATTTTAAAACCACTATAAAAAACATGTTCCAACTCTCTTGGGATTTACGACATGAAAACAAACTATGAGAATCAAAGCCAAATGTATACCCTCCTTTTCACCTCTTGAATTTGACACGCAGAGAAAATGTCGTGTGGAGGAGAATGGCAATGGGACACACATATCTCACCCATACCTACCTCCCCAAGAATGAATCACCCCCATTTGCCAATCACATCAATCCACACTTACCATAAAACACATCTTATTTTAAGAATACACTCATCTCAGAGTGAAATACAACCTACAAAGACCTCTCAAGAAAGGTCTGTGTAGGTGTAAATAATGACCCCAAACAAAGAAAACATAAAGAATCTAACAGAATTCCTGAAAGAAGCAAATCTTTATACCAAGATATAAACCTAAATATTGGCGCCAAATGACCTTTGATGTCGACGCGTCTTATCTTAACATCATCATCAATCATTACATAATTTATATTAATAAATAAGAATACCCAATACCTTTACTGCCGAAAACCAAAATATTGATCGACGAAACGGTGAGGAGCGCTCTTAAACTCAACCTTAAACAATTTTTTAATCGATATGTTTTCCTTCGGTCTCGTTACATCTTAGGCACAGTTAGTTAGTTCGCTAAATGATGTCGATTTTTAGGATATTGTTGAGGGTCGTGGGTATTGGCTCTTGAACATTGTTAATGGCGCAATGTTGATTTTAGAATCTCTGATTCGGCTTAAATCAATCTCACAGACGAATTGGTGTTTTCTTTGATGAAATCACACTCTTTGAATATAGTACGGAAAGTTATGGAAAACGCTAGAGATCAGCATTTTCTGAAATGTTTGAAAGGATTTAATATTATTAGCGTCTAAAAATCTGGCTTCTGTCAGCAAAGATGAACAGGAGATCTTCTAACTTTTGTCAGACATCGCACTCGATATATTCAGGGCATTTGATCGTATTTGGCATGACGGATGGAGTAATGAACTTTACTCTATCGTTGACTCACCCTGTACAAAGCTCAAATTCGACCGACCATATAATACCGATGTTTGGTGTTCTGTTCCCAAACATACATTGCATTTGTTGGATTTTATTCAGAAAAGGGCTGTTCGCCTGACGGGAGTCCAGAACCCACCAGTAATCTTGGTTCCTTGGAGCATCGTAGTACGGTTGGCGATTGGAGTCTGTTCTAGAAGTATTTTCATGGCAAATGTTCGATGAATATAGCCCATTTAAGGGGTGGTTACATCTACCTAACAACCTACATACCTACTATACAAGCAACAAAAAATCTGTTTTGTAGTTTTAATATATGCATATTAAAATGTACAAAATATTTTTTTATTTTTATGGTATTGGACAAAATGGCGGCGCACTAACACGTAGAACAGAGGCATCTGTTTTTGGAGATGTTCCGTGGCCTGCAGTAGAATAATTTTAATTCTCCATCTAGAACAAACAAACATTTTTTTTATTATTTACATTAGTTTTGCTAGAGAAGTATACACGATTATTAAAAAATATCAATTTTTCAAAAAATTCTGAAAGTTTGAGAAAAAATTTAATTTTTTTTCTAAATTCGGCCTTTATTTGTTTATAAAAAAATTAATTGTTTAATCCTAATAATCGTGTGTACTTTCCTAGAGAATCTTATTAAAAAGCTGCGCTCAAAGTAAACGCCTATTAATGCGCTACGACTTCTTTCAGAAATTAAGTACTAGAAGCTAAAAAAAAAATTTTCAATCTGAAATAAGTCTATGATATGCTTTTAGGACTATAATACGTCATTTAAGCAAGAAAATGCAATTTTTTCAAAAATTGCAGTTAGATAAAACCCCTTATTTCTTGCGAGAGCAGCGCACGCTAGGAATACACTTCACGGTAATATTTCACGGCCAATGTCCTTTCGAATTTGACATCATGAGTACGAAGATGTCGAATAATCTCATGGAACACATTCAAACCCGATTTTCTTAATTTTGACGCTCCTTTGGGTCCCGTGAAAACAAAGACACGATTCGTTTTTTCGACTTTCGAAGTGACTGCCTACCGAGTCACGTTTTGGCAAGTCGTCGACATTTTTCGTCTCGTTAAAACGATTTATCCACTTCTTCAAAAACGACACCGACTTTTTAATATATTTAGCAGCCGCAGAATATGTCATTCTAGACGTTGGGTGGGAACAAAAAGACTGCCTCGAACTGACGCAAACCAGTGATTTATTTTGAATTTTACGTGATTTCGACGAAAGTTCGGAATCGACTGATACTTTTACTAAAGTGTGTCGTAGACAAAGGTTCCCTCTACCGATTTTTTGTTGAATCGCATTCACCAGAAATGAATTATCGCGGACATGTTGTTACTTGACATGTATGTTAGGCCCATGAAAAAAATGGCACAATACAAACTAAAAGTAATTGAAAATGTAAAGATAAAGTAAGGAAAATAATATAGAATAAAATGCAAAGGCTTGACACATTACCCATGTTAATTTTATAAAGTTCCTAAATTACATCATGTGATAAAATCCTTTTATAGGTAAGAAATATTTGAGTTTTTTTTAGTGTTCCGTACGGAACACTTATAAGATGACTTCGGTGTCAGTCCGTATATCCGTCTGCCACACCCGATTTTCTTCGAAACTGTTTGACATAGAAAGTTGAAATTTTGTACTAATATAGGAACTGATGGCCTCATCAGAGCCGTGTAGTTTTGAAAGTTAAATTTTGACTTAAGGGGTTAGTTTTGGGGGGTCTAGGTCATCGAGTGGGGTGGCAAATGAAAGCTTGTAAAAACAAAAGTTCAAAAATATATATAATGTAATACTTGCGCACACTTTTCTTTGTATTATTTTTAAAAAATCACGAAAAAAAATTCGCTGTCCCCCCCCCCCCCGTTTATCTCGAAAAGTACTGATCAAGAAATTTTGAAAAAATTCTGGAGTATTCTCTGTGATTGAACGAAAATTTTCACGAGTGCATTACTTTTAATAATTTATCTGGTATATATAAAAAAACAAAAATTTCAAGGTCATCAGTTTTCAGTAAAGATCGGATACAAACTTTGTTGAAAACTCATTTGAGGTGTGTTGTGTGATCATTTTATACCTCTGCAATAAAATTTTTTTATTTTAAAAGCAATCAACGTACGGAACACTAATTGCGCAAGTTCAACTTGCACTTGACCGGTTATTTATTATTTAAGAATTGTGAATGTATTATAATTTTTTGTATTGTAATGAAAATCTTGATACAGGAGTAGTGTCTTGATTTTAAAAAATTGCTGTCCGGTGGTACTGTAGGAATACTTCATGGCAGAAATACACGACGCGCTAATACATTACATCCGTTCAGCTTCTTCTCGTACCACCCTTTCAAAAATTATTTTATATGGAGAAGCTGATACCTTTGGAATGATTTTCCCAGGATTATGTTGGTACCGAGTAGAATTTGCAGAGATTCAATACCAACGTGAATTGCTTTTTCCGCACACGCGTCGCTCCTATAGCGCTTTAGAGACTTCTCGATAGCGCGTATGCTATGCCCATATATATAAAAAAACGATATTACAAGAAAAAAATCATTCCCAGTTTGCTAGTTCTGTTATGTGTCTGATTGTGCAGATTGTATTTCAAACTAGTTTCGTTCGTGCATACGTAGGTGATACATTTTAATATACAACCTTGACCAAAAGGATCTTGAAACGCTGTTGTCATAGAACAGAATGAACGATATACATTAAATTAAACTGGTATATTCATTTTAAAAATCAATATTTGCTATCTATTACATTTCTTTTTGGTAACGAAAAAATTAACTTTTAGCATTCTTCTTGGAAAATAGCGTTCTACGAACAAGACTCGATTGATTTTTGAATGTAATTTAATGTTCCTTAATTCTTCGCTTGAGAATCGACCACACATGTTGCATAGGGCTGAGATCTGGTGACTGTGGAGGCCAAATCAAGAGCGCCACCATTTTCTCCCGGAATCACTTCATGATCCATGCCGCTTTGTGATATGATGCGTTATTTTGCTCGAAACGCACATTTTCCAAGTTTGCATTATCATACAATACACAAAATGATGATTCCAGTGCTGTGTTTAGCACTTTTATATACTTTTGTGAAATCATGCTACCCTAGCAAACTACTATTTCGCCCACGCTACTGGCTGACATGCTTCCTCACACCCTAATACTGCCACTCCCGTGTTTTCCTGTAGCTACTACACAATCACAATTATACTCCTCCCTCCTCCTCTGGTGCTTTACGTCAATAGCACCAGGAGTACCCAAAGTCTAAAAGAAGGGGAGTTACTCATTTACTAAAATGGTTTAAACAATATATGCAGTCAGTCCAAAAGGTCTCCATACACCACCTGTTTTCTGTACTATTTTTCTATTATATATAACTAATTATTTGGAACTATGAGAAAACATGTTTAAATTAATATTTGAAACTTAACCAAGCTTTTTTCAAAGAAGCAAAACCTTCTTGATGAGAGATCTTAATCGGAGACCGCCGCTTCGTCATCGTCATCTGATTTTTCGGTTTCCTGAAAGGCATTCGTTATTTCTTCAATACTCATTTCTTCTTCTAAATCATCTGCTGTAATCCATTCAACAACATCTTCTCTTGTCACATTTTCGCAACCTTTTAATTTTTTTTGCATTAATTCAAATAAACTTTTTTTCTTTTTCTTCTATCTCGCTGTCAAAATTTGAACAGGACAATTCTCCATGGCTTCTTAATTTCAAAGCTAATTCATTTAATGGAGTATCATCTTCACTGTCATTATAGTCCTCAAAATCAATAACTTTTGACCAAGATTTTTGAATAATGGCAGTACGCACAGAATCCCAAGCTTGACTTACCCAGTAAATAACATTTTTCAATGTAACCTTTCTCATCCCATTGATAATATCCTCCCCTTTCTGTGTATTCTAACAGATGTTCAAGATATAAACGCCTATAATTTTTTTTAATGTTTTCGAGGATGCCTTGATCCATTGGTTGCGTTATGCTGGTTTCATTTGGCGGAAAAAATTTTACAACAATTTCGCCCACATGAAGTTCTTCTCCAGGGTGAGAGGGGGCATTATCCATTAACAAAATTGCTTTAATAGGAAGACGGTTTCTGTTCAAAAATTTAGTTACAGATGGCACGAACTCTTCTTCAAACCAGTTAGTAAATAAGGTCGCATCCATCCATGCGCTCTTCTAACTTTTGTAATAGACTAGTAGGACTTTGGGTGAGATGCCTTTTAAAGCTCTTGGACGTGCAGATTTGCCAATCACCATCAGTGGGATTTTGTGCTTACCAGATGCATTGGAATATACCATTATAGTTAATCTTTCCTTACTTCGTTTGTGCCCAAGAGCTGATTTTTCCTGTAGAAATGCCAATGTTTTTGATGGAAGCATTTTATAATTCAGACCAGTTTCGTCACAGTTGTAAATTTGATCACATGTGTATCCACAATCTTCGATTTGCTTTTTAAAGTTCTGCTTAAACTTCTCAATTGATGACACATCAGCAGAAAGTTTTTCACCACATACAGTCAGTTGTCGTACACCGTACCGTTTTTTCCAGCGGTCAAGCCATTCAGAACTGATGGTAAACTGATCTATCTCTGGGAATTACCTACTAATCATTATTGCTTTCTGTTGTAAAATTGGACCTGACAGAGGCACACCTTTTGATCTCTGTTGGTTAAACCATATGAATAAAGCTTCGTTAACCTTTTCATAATCGCCGGTTTTCATTGATGACGAGGAGGCTTGATTTATACACCACTCTTCTATTTTTGTGCGGTTTCTTTTCCAATCTCCAACTGTTACCTCACCTACTCCATAATCTCGTGCAGCAACTTTAATTGTCTCTCCTGCTTCAATTCTTCTGATGGCTTTTAATTTTTCTTCAATAGGAACGACGATTCTTTTACGCTTGTTTTGCTCCATTGTAATACGACAAACAAAAATTCAAACAAAGTAGTTCGTATTAATTACACTTAACTACCAGAACTCCAGCCAAATAAATTATGTGAGTATACTCGTATTTCTCCGTAGTAAACGCTATAACGCACTGCATTCACGCAAATTTACATGCTGAAAGAGTCTCAAAACATAAATAGGGGAACCCCTCACACGGGCCAGGGGGATTCCCCTAAGGCCCCGACTATTTTAAATGGAAATATGTACATACATATTTTAGAAGCTCGGTTAATACGCAGCATAGACGCGCGTACCTCGGATAATCAGGTTCTTAGATTGGCTCGGTTAATCCGGAGCTCGGATAATCGCAACTCGGTTAATCGGGGTTCTACTGTATATATCTTTCATTAGGGTAGTGTATCTAGAATCAATTCTAGAACTGTTCAAGCCGTTGATGATTGCATTTCGACAGAATTATTAAACCCTATCCGATTGAAAAATTCCATCAATATTTAATGTGAATAACACTTCGGAAGTTATCTCGTGTCCTTTTCGCTTTTATGACATGTGATCGGAAAATATATTCCCAAAAGATTTTATTTGTCACTCTAACCTGGCAACATCGTACGTAAGTTCCGGCGCGTCAACATGGAAAGACGGGAAGACACACCAGACACTTCATCCCCTTTTTCGATCGCACGTGTGTTCCCTTTCGTCGTTTTTCAAGGTCGCCAAACTTGTGTGGGAATTTAATCTTGCATTCAATGCGCTTAATGCAGTTTTTTATATTATCGTTTCCTGATGAAATTCCTCGTTTAGATCGTTTACGTTGTGTCCTACGTGAGCAAAACAAATCACTCTCCCCCATTTTTGCATTTCTTCACATTTCATGATCTATCTGACGGTTTGGTGGTACGATAACTTTCGAATTAACCTTCCCACTTGAATACAGGTTTTACCCTTTTTGGATATCCTACGGATATCGGCGAGAATGTCGTAATATCCATCAGCATTGTCCAAGTGTCAAAACATACAGTCTGTCAAGTAAGACAGTGTCTGCGATAGTTCATTTTTGGTAGATGCGATTCTGACGATTCAACAAAAAAACCGGTAGAGGGAACATTTGTCTACGACACATTTTAGTAAAAGTATCAGTCGATTCCGAACTTTCGTCGAAATCATGTAAAATCCAAAATGAGTCACTTGTTTGCGCGTCAATTCGAGGCAGTCTTTCTTTGTTCCCATCCAAAGGGATCTAAAATGACACATTTTGCGGCCTCTAAAAATATTAAAAAGTCAGTGTCGTTTGTGAAGAAATGGGTAAATCATTTGAACGAGACAAAAAATGTCGACGATTTGGCAAAACGTGACTCGGTAGGAAAAGTCACTCCGAAAGTCAAAAAATGAATCGTATCTTTGTTTTCACCGGATCTGAAAGTGACGCTCCGTCAAGGAGTCGCAAAATTAAGAAAACCGGGTTCGAATGAGACCATTGGACAACATCTTCGTGCTCATGATGTCAAATTCC
This sequence comes from Pachyrhynchus sulphureomaculatus, assembly GCA_019049505.1. NCBI lineage: Eukaryota > Metazoa > Arthropoda > Insecta > Coleoptera > Curculionidae > Pachyrhynchus > Pachyrhynchus sulphureomaculatus. Next base: position 159,432,498 of record CM032453.1, read on the forward strand.
GAGGCACGTTAAAGAAACCTTTGCTGGGCGAAAATCACGTCGCGAAGCAGCTCGCTTGGGCCCACGATAAAATACCAGAGTGGCCCTCAAAATCGCCGGACTCCAACCCTATTGAAAGCGTTTGGTCCCTTGTAAAGAGCAAACTCAGAGGAAAGACTCTGAGGACTTTGACTGAAAAATTTGCGGAGTATGCAGAAAATCTCAAGAGCACGCCACGAAGATGCCAGACGATTATTGATGCAGGAGGTGATTGGACAACTTACTAAGGTAATTGCGTCGTTGTTAGCACACCAAAGAATGCATTGATGGTAAAAAATTTTTCTCGAAATATATTTTTTCAAGAATACGAACAGTCACGTTCTTACTTGACAGACTGTACATTATTTGGAGTTCACCTTTTAGGCAAGTGGTAGTTCTACCACGAGCGTTATTACATTTCTGCAACAACTGTAGCCTGTGAAATAAATGTGGCAGTTTTTGAGCTTCAGGAAAAGGTTGTGTACCTCGTGAAAATGAAAATTTGTCTATTTTTTTTAGTTTCGCAAATAAACAAAATATTAAACAAAATTGCCTACAATCAAACTTATAATATATTAAATGGTTAGAATTGGAGGGGATCATTTCTAATATAACATGCTATACATCTAATTTAGGGTTCGTAGAGACTAGAAATCTGAAAATCATGTTAATTTTTCAATATTTCCAATTTTAACGGAAAGCGTATCCAGAGGGAAATGTCAGATCTCAGTTGTAAATATCTCCATCACATGAGAAATGATGTCGTTCGTCATCTATTTTATTTTATTTCATTTCGTTTCATTTGGAAATCTAATGTAGCGCGTATCTCTTGCGTAGCGAAGGTAAACATTGTGAGATTACATTCGGCAAATCGGTTCAGGTTGGGTCGTTTAGGCTCTAGGCGGTAACAATTCGGAAAAGACATTAATGACCCGATTTTATTTAAATACAGGATACTTATCGTTTCACGATTAAAGTGTATTTGTTTGAGTTGATAGGAGAATTCTCTCATTGTAGATGCAAATACATGTTGGGGTACGCCCAAAAAAATAATCTGTCAATTGTTACTAGTAATTTTGCAGTAGGTTTTCAAAGTAATATTAATAACCGGTCAAGTGCAAGTTGAACTTGCGCAATTAGTGTTCCGTACGTTGATTGCTTTTAAAATAAATAACCGGTCAAGTGCAAGTTGAACTTGCGCAATTAGTGTTCCGTACGTTGATTGCTTTTCAAATAAAAAATTTTGTTACAGAGGTATAAAATGATCAGTGACTTCACAAAACACACCCCAAATGAGTTTTCAACAAAGTTTGTTTTCAATCTTTACTAAAATCTGATGACCTTGAAATTTTCGTTTTTTTTAATATACCAGATAAATTATTAAAGGTAATGCACTCGTGATAATTTCCGTTCAATCTACACCCCGTGGAGAATATTTCAGAATTTTTTCAAAATTTTTTGATAAGTACTTTTCGAGATAAGGCGGGTGGACAGCGATTTTTCGCGATTTTTTAAAAATAATACAAAGAAAAGTGCGCGCAAGTATTACATTATATATATATATATATATATATATATATATATATATATATATATATATATATATATATTTTACTCGTGTTTTCATAAGCTTTCATTTGACACCACACTCGATTACCTAGTAAAAAATTTTTTTTTTTTCACTTCCGATATCACCCCCCAAAACTAACCCCTTAAGTCAAAATTTAACTTTCAAAACTACATGGCTCTGATGAGGCCATCAATTCCTATATTATTACCAAATTTCAACTTTCTATGACAAATAGTTTCGGAGAAAATTGGGTGTGACAGACGGACAGACAGACGGACAGACACCGAAGTGATCTTATAAGGGTTCCGTACGGAACACTAAAAATGTAACGGAAGTATAAAATGATCAGTGACTTCACAAAACACACCCCAAATGAGTTTTCAACAAAGTTTATTTCCAATCTTTACTGAAAATTGATGACCTTGAAATTTCTGTTTTTTTTTTATATATCATAAATTATTACAGGTAATGCACTCGTGATAATTTTCGTTCAATCTACACCCCGTGGAGAATATTCCAGAATTTTTTTAAAATTTTTTGATAAGTACTTTTCGAGATAAGGCGGGTGGATAGCGATTTTTCGCGATTTTTTAAAAATAATACAAAGAATAGTGCGCGCAAGTATTACATTATATATATATATATATATATATATATATATATATATATATATATATATATATATATATATATATATATAATTTTTTTTTTTTTTTTTTTCTCGTGTTTTCACAAGCTTTCATTTGACCACACTCGATTACCTAGTAAAAAATTTTTTTTTCACTTCCGATTTCACCCCCCAAAACTAACCCCTTAAGTCAAAATTTAACTTTCAAAACTACATGGCTCTGATGAGGCCATCAATTTCTATATTATTACCAAATTTCAACTTTCTATGACAAATAGTTTCGGAGAAAATCGGATGTGACAGACGGACAGACAGACACCGAAGTGATCCGTACGGAACACTAAAAAGAGATGTCTTATACATTTTACTGGATTTTGCTACCTGGTTTGAATTATTTTTAAGAGTTCAACCCATTTTAGGTAGAAAAATTCTGCTATACAATAGAGTCATAACATGTAAATGAGGCTTCATCGGTAACATAGCCGCCCGAGCGTAACCTGCTTTTAGTGTTTAATAAATAAAATTATCTTAAAAATAAAGTTATAGAAATATAAGATTTATTACCAAAAATGTTTTTGATCTATAGATCTATGTATGTATACAAATTCACAATTCACTATATATAAGTACTTTAATTAGAATCAAAAACAATCATCGGCTTCAAAATCTGAAGACTCGACTTCTCTTAAATTGATAATTAAGGGTTCTACTTCCACAGTTTCTTCTATGTATTCGTCAAGTTTTCAGATTTTGTTTTCTTCTTCTTTAACATGTCGAATCGCATTTTTCCAATTACCCTCTTTGATCCTCTCTATTCTGGTGGGTAATAATTGCCTTACAATTTGAAGTTTGAACGTGGTGTTTTCCTTGCAACGAAACCGTTCATTTGTGCCCAAATTAGCTCTATGGGATTCAACTTGAAATGATATGGAGGTAATCTAAGCACTGTGATATTCCGTTCCTTTGCCATCTCATCGACTGCGTATTTCTTGAGCTGTGCCTTATTTTGTTTCGCAATTTTGGGAAGTTCTGCTTTTGACATACCGTCGTTATGTTTGAGATTTTTGTCTCTTATCCCTTGAAGAGTATCCGCTTTCTTCCATGAATTTGTCAGGGGCATTGTCCAAAACTATAACTGATTCTGCTTGTATACACCCAATCATTGTTAGAAGTACTCCTCAAAAACATCAGCCGTCATCTCCTCATGGTAATCTTTAGTTGACTTTGATTCGAATTCCAACAAGCCATCGTCGAGAAATCCGTTTTCACTACCAATATGTGCTGTAATTAGCCTGCGATCTTTTCCTGAAGGGGGTTGTAATTCAGTTGACTGACTGAATTTTTTCACTGTGTGTCCCTCATTAACCCAAGTCTCATCTAAATAAAAAATATTTCTTTCTTTGGCTCGAAATTTTCTGATTGCTCGTATATATTCTCCTCTCCACCAAATTATTTCAGTTTTATCGATAAGAACAGATTTTCTATTGTGTTTTTTCCAACAAAAATTCAGCTTATGAAGGATTTTCCATTTTTTAAAATTTGGTAAGTCCCGGTCTTCTCTGATTTCTTGCAAAACTTTATGTAGTGTAGGAATTTCTTTCTCAATAAAAAAATGGTGTATTTGTCTTCTTATTGCGTTTTTAAAGCCTTCATCGATCTCTAAGGGCTCCCTTTCCTTTGTGATTCTGAGGTTCGTTGCAAGGACCGCGTTTTCTTTTCTTTTAGAAATCTATAAATAGTTGGTGATCCAACTCCCGTTATGTTGGCACAGGTTTCCACAATTTCATGGACTTGTTGGCTGTTGATGCACTAGGGCATCGTGGACGTTAAGTATCATTGTTTTTTCGCGCAGGGAAAATGCTGATTTAAAGACTCCGCGAAGTTTGACCCGGGGCAAATCTGAAAGTTGAAGTTGAACTAAGCATATTGTAGGTTTTTGCTTTATTTTTATACTTACACAGAATATTTTTATTGCATACTTAGGTACTTAGGCACCTACTTACTGATAAGTACTTTGGTGAATTATATTCCAACAACTGCTAAAATCCCAGATAATTTTATTGTACCTATTATCATTAAGCTTATAACACTGTAGATTTCTAGTTCTTAAGAATTGTTAAAGTTTAAGCCTTTATCATACAATTAAAATTTTTAATTTCATCATTTACTCATTAAAAGAAATGAAATGCGTTCATTTATGTAGTTTATTGTAAAGTTTAGAAGGTATGTAATAAAATATTTTTTAGAAAAAAGTCGCACTCTTGTATAGAGATAGCAAATAAAGGTGGTAAAAACAAAAAATAATTGGTAGATAAATTTCGGACGCTTATGGTTTATGACATTATAGCGTTTTAATATTATCGCCCTGTATGTTGAGGCGCAATTTGTTGCGTTCTCCTTTCATAATTTCTGAGAATGGATTGAGTGGATATTACTACTAAAGAACTAAAGAAATTAGACATACGCTAGCTCAGTTTTTCTTGGTAGAGTAATATGGGTAAGAGATAATTTTTGTACGTTTTTTGAAAATAGTCTCTATAGTTGTTTAAAATTTTTGGTTGTACGGATTTTAGGCACCATTCATTTTAAAGTAAAAAGGACCTAGCTTGAGCTAAAAAAATGAAAAAATACTGAAGGGTTATGGAGTTGTTAAGAATGATTTTGACATGGTACAACCTTTGTGTCCTGAAAGGTAAAGCAGGTGATTCAGTGAAACGCTAGCCTTAAATAAGGAAAAAAAGGTTCATTAATGACAAAATTAAAAGTTCTAACTTCGCTACAATACTATTTTTTTTTTTTTTTTTTTTTTTTATGGGTCTAGCACACGTGCTACAGGGAAGTCCCTAAAGCTCTACAGGAGCGACACATGTGCGGAGAAAGCGATTCACGTTGTTCTTAAATACTCTTATTACTAAAAAAATCCCTTCGCCTAGTAGGTGGTATTATCAAATAGAGTCTTTAAATCAGGATTTTTAATTAAAGCTTTGTTTAACACGATATTGAAGGTTCGAGTTACCAGTTCGATACGATGTAAAACGCACTTGTCAACGGGAAACTAGGTCTACGAATTGATATACTGACGTTTTTTTTTTTTCTATGAGTCTTTGGCCTGTCCTGATGAGATATTCATAACACTGATGTCTCCACCTTGGCTACCCCAGTTCCCTTTGGGCTACTAAACTTTTCTTGGCCCCTAAAGGTCTGGGAATAGGTAGGATACTTCAAGGAAAAAGGCCTTGAACTTGAACACTAAAACCGTTTTTGCACTCCTACATCACTAATATATCAGTACGGCAACTTGATAAAAACAGCTTACTGGGAGGCTTTCTGAAGAAAAAGCCCTTACTTTGGCTTCACAAAATATCTGCCCTACTTCATCTCGGCTGGGAAAAAAGACCTGGCTACGACTACATGATGAAAAAAGCCTTTTGTGTCTATACGATGGAAAAAAGCCTACTACGGCTACATGATGGAAAAAACCACCTACGGCTACTTGATGGGAAAAGCCAAGATCCATGTCATCCGGACACTTAAATATTTTTCTCCCTTCCGTAAAAAATCACGTCTTCAAGATGGCTACTTCCCGGATACAAATATCTAGCCAATCGACGCATTAGAAGCGAATTAAATAATTACAGTAGATAACCCGCAATGCACACTGTAATATAAACGGCTCAAAAATTCGAGTGACCTACACTGCTTAAAAGTTACACTACAATAAATATAAAAATGGAGAAAAATATAAATATAGGGAGAAAAACAGTGACGTAACATGATCCTAAAATCTAGGAAAAAATGAATGTTACAACATTTTAATGTTTATAACCCATGCTGTGTGCTATCAACTCCAAACAAACAGGCTGTAGGAACTAAAATGTATTTTGATAGTCGATGGATGTATTAGATAAATTTTCTTGTTTTAATGTTTCATAATTCTCGATCTATTTGTAGGTATTGATAGTTTTGTGATTTCTAAAAGTTCCTTAGTAAACAAAAAAAACCGGTCAAGTGCAAGTTGAACTTGCACAATTAGTGTTCCGTACGTTGATTGTTTTTAAAATAAAAATTTTTGTTAGGGTGGTATAAAATGATCAGTGACTTCACAAAAACACACCCCAAATGAGTTTTCAACAAAGTTTGTTTCCAATCTTTACTAAAAACTGGTGACTTTGAAATTTTGTTTTTTTTTTTATATACCAAATAAATTATTAAAGGTAATGCACTCGTGATAATTTTCGTTCAATCAGAATTTTTTTGAAATTTTTTGATAAGTACTTTTCGAGATAAGGCCCGGGACAGCGATTTTTCGCGAATTTTTAAAAATAATACAAAGAAAAGTGCGCGCAAGTATAATATTATATATACATTTTTTACTCGTGTTTTCACAAGCTTTCATTTGACACCACACTCGATGACCTAGTAAAAAATTTTTTTTTTCACTTCCGACTTCACCCCCCAAAACTAACCCCTTAAGTCAAAATTTAATTCTCAAAAAACTACATGGCTCTGATGAGGCCATCAATTCCTATATTATTACCAAATTTCACCTTTCTATGTCAAATAGTTTCGGAGAAAATCGGGTGTGACAGACAGACAGACAGACAGACGCCGAAGTGATCTTATAAGTGTTCCGTACGGAACACTAAAAAGGATATTTAATTTAAATAATGCGTTTAAGCTCGTTGCAAAAATTTAAAATACAGTCTGTCAAATAAGAACGTGACCGCTCGTATTCTTGACAAAATGTGTTTCGAGAATATTTTTTACCATCAATGTATTCTTTGGGGTGCTAACAACTGCGCAATTACCTTAGTAAGTTGTCCATTCGCCTCCTACATCAATAATCGCCTAGCATCTTCGAGGCCTGTTGTCGACGAGATTTTCTGCATGCTACGGCAATGATCTCCAAATTTTTCGAATGGCAACACTAAATTTACTTATTTAAATCAAATATCTGATCTTTTATACGTAGTAAACCACCGAAACATTTCTATAATCTTTCTCTGGGATTCCATCACACACACGTGGGCAACGATAAAGCGGATTATCACGCAAAAAAAAGTAGTGCAACAAGGCCACCAAATGAAGAAAACCATCCAAATGATTATCTCAACCACATTAAACACGTTTATCGAGACCTCTTCCAGTTACAGTGGGATTTGGAGGAATCATCTAATAAACTCTGGGAACTCAAACCCATTGTCTACCCTCCCCTGCACAATCAATCCCCCACACGAAGGCAAAGCACCATATGGAGAAGACTCGCAATTGGCCACACCTTCCTCACTCACTCTCATCTACTAAAGAGCGAAGTCGCCCCCATCTGCTCGATTTGCCAGTCAACGCTTACGGTGAAACACCTATTTGACTCTCCTCACTCCAAGCAATCCAGAGAAAGGAATCGCTTACAAACGAGCATGAAACAGATCCTAGCATCTGACCAAGTTCTATCCCACATAAAATCACATTGAGAATTACCTAAAAGAGCATGACTATTATCAACTGATATAATGGAAAATATCACAAATCATATTTAAAAAATCATCTTGATTTAGGGTGCTAAATGACAATAGTAGTCGATGCACCTAATCCCCACAACATCCATCCATCCATCCATTCATCCAAATTTTTCGAATCTACAACTAAGTCATAGACTTTCCTCTGAACTTTCTCTTTACAAGAGATTAAACGGCTTCAGTAGAGTTGGCGTCCGATGATTTTGAGGGGCACTCTAGTATCTTATCGTGGGTCCAAACGAGCCGTTTTGCGACGTGATTTTCGCCCAGCAAAGGACTCTCCAATGTGCTTCGGAATTTGACATCATGCGCACGAAGATGTTGTCGATTGGTCTCATGGGACACATTCAAACCCAATTTTCCTAATTTTGCCGTTCCTTGACGCAGCATCAATTTTGGTTCCCGTGAAAACAAAGACACGATTCATATTTCGACTTTCGGAGTGGCTTGCCTACCGAGCCACGTTTTGGCAAGTCGTCGACATTTTTCGTCTCGTTAAAATGATTTACCCACTTCTTCACAAACGACACCGATTTTTTAATATATTTAGGTATCTTTGAATGGGAACAAAGAAAGACTGTCTCGAACCGACCCGCAAACAAGTGACTGAATTTTACATGATCTCTACGAAATTTCGGAATCAACTGAGACTTTTACTTAAATGCGTCGTAGACAAAGGTTCCCCCTACCGATTTTTTTGTTGAGTCGCTAGAATCGCATCTAGCAAAAATGAATTATCACGGACACATTCTTACTGGACAGACTGTAAATTTTAAAATTAATAAAATAACATATGGTTGGGCCACGTTTGAAACGGAATATACATGTGGAAAAACATAATATTTTAAATTATAACGTATAAATACGTTTTCATAGGTCTGTTGTCCATTTATCATTTTAAAAATATCTATAATAATCTGAGAAAATATTAATAATTATTAATATGTTCCAGCCTGTCGATACATATTGGTATACCGAGAAACATCGATAACATTTCGTATGTTGATAACTATAGATACATCAATAACTACCGGTATCTCGATAACTACTAATATATCGATAACTACTAATATATCGGAAATTATTAATAATATATATTGATAACTATTGACCGACATCGACTATCGATATGCAAAGTTAATTGTCGACTATTCCTTCTCACGAGCCCTTTAAAATGACTTAAACCCCTCCACCAAGTTTAAAACAAAAGTCAGTCGCAGAACTTATTTTCCGATAGCTTCTCCAGGTACTCTATCACCCTTATCTCTATAATTAGGCATCAAATAGAACCAATATCACCATCAAAATTCTTAAATACGCAAAAAAGCTATACTTAAGGGGTAAGGTCACAAAAAAAGGCTAATTTTGGGAATATTTTTCAAGAGTATAGTAAAAGCAGTCGAAAATTTATTTGAAGTACTTTATTATACAAATAAGTGTACAAAAATATATTTTTAATGTTCCGTACGGAACACTTATAAGATCACTTCGGTGTCTGTCCGTCTGTCACACCCGATTTTCTATGAAACTATTTGTCATAGAAAGTTGAAATTTGGTAGTAATATAAGAATTGATGGCCTCATCAGAGCCATGTAGTTTTGAAAGTTAAATTTTGACTTAAGGGATTCGTTTTGAGGGGTGAAATCGGAAGTGAAAAAATTTTTTTTTTTACTAGGTCATCGAGTGTGGTGTCAAATGAAAGCTTGTGAAAACACGAGTAAAATATATATATATATATATATATATATATATATATATATATATATATATATATATATATATATATAAATGTAATACTTGCGCACACGTTTCTTCGTATTACTTTTAAAAAATCGTGAAAAATCGCTGTCCCCTACCTTATCTCGAAAAGTACTGATCAAAAAATTTTGAAAAAATCCTGGAATATTCTCCACAGGGTATAGATTGAACGAAAATTATCATTACCTTTAATAATTTATCTGGTATAGAAAAAAACCAAAATTTCAAGGTCACCAGTTTTCAGTAAAGATTGGAAGCAAACTTTATTGAAAACTCATTTGGGCTGTGTTTTGTGAAGTCACTGATCATTTTATACCACCCTAACAAAATTTTCTATTTTAAAAACAATCGTACGGAACACTAATTGTGCAAGTTCAACTTGCACTTGACCGGTTTTTTGTTTTTTCTTTTTAATTTACAATGGCTGCTTCAGAATCCAAGACGACAAGGCACCTCTTACGCGAGGCCTGAAAGGGGCGAAACGTAGATTTCAACCTAGAACAAAAAACCAAAAAGGTTTCATTAATATAGGTCAAAAACTAGTGGATAAAGTACGGATTTTGCGATAAGTTATAAACTTCCTTTTTAGTGTTCCGTACGGAACACTTATAAGATCACTTCGGTGTCTGTCCATCTGTCTGTCTGTTCGTCTGTCACACGCGATTTTCTACGAAACTATTTGACATGGAAAGTTGAAATTTGGTACTAATATAGGAATTGATGACCTCATCAGAGCCGTGTAGTTTTGAAAGTTAAATTTTGACTTATGGGGTTAGTTTTGGGGTTGAAATCAAAAGTGAAAAAAAATTTTTTTACTAGGTCATCGAGTGAGGTGTCAAATGAAAGCAAAACACGAGTTCAAGCATATATATATAATATAATACTTGCGCGCACTTTTCTTTGTACTATTTTTAAAAAATCGCGAAAAATCGCTGTCCCGAAAAGTACTGATCAAAAAATTTTGAAGAATTCTGGAAGATTGAACGAAAATTATCACGAGTGCATGACCTTTAATAATTTATCTGGTATATATTAAAAAAAAAAAAAAAATTTCAAGGTTATCAGTTTTCATTAAAGATCGGAAACAAGCTTTGTTGAAATCTCATTTGGGGTGTGTTTTTTGAAATCACTGATTATTTTATACCTTCGTTACAGTTTTTTTTATTTTAGAACCAAGTACGGAACACTAATTGCGCAAGTTCAACTTGCACTTGACTGGTTATTTATAAACAGTTTTTCGTGAAATTTTTGGATGAAAAATGAACATTTTTTCAAATTTCGAAAAAAACGATATTTTTAAATTTCCGCAAGTTATCCACTAGTTTTTGTCATATATTAATGAAAATTTCAGACAAAAGAGTAATTAATGTCAACTCAGAAGAAATTCCTGACATAGAAATGGATGAAGTTAGGAAAGCCTTACAACAGATGAAAAGTGGAAGAGCGGCTGGAGAGGATGATATTATACCTGAAATGCTAAAATGCTAATGAATTAATTAAAAATCTTTTTAATGAATGCCTCAAATGTGGAAATATACCAGAAGACTGGGAAAACGCCATAGTCATCTTAATATACAAAAAAGGTTACCCCGAAAACCTAGAAAACTACCGGCCAATTAGTTTACTTTCCCAAGTTTACAAGCTGTTCTCACGAATCATAAAAAACAGACTGGAACACGAAATGAAATTATACCAACTGATAGAACAGGCTGGTTTTAGATCAGGCTTCCGTACGATTGAGCACTTGCACACATTGAGAATACTAATCGAGAAGGCCACCGAATATAATATACCAATGTGGCTCACATTTGTAGATTTTCGCAAGGCTTTCGACACAGTGGAAAAATGGGCGCTTATAAGAGCTCTTAGAAATGCTCGTATAGACCATAGATACAGCAAACTGATAGCCAGAATATATGAACGAGTTATGGTAAACCAAGAACTGACAAACAAGGTCTCAGTGAACAGAGTAAGGCAGGGTGATGTAATTTCGCCTAAGTTATTTACAATGATCTTAGAAGATGTATTCAAAGAACTGAATTGGGACGAAAATGGCCTTCTGATAGCTGGTGATCGGTTAAACAACCTGAAATTCGCAGATGACATTGTAATTATAGCAAACAATAAGAATGAAATGATCCAGATGATCACAGATCTCCACCACCAAGCAAGAAAAGTGGGACTTGACATAAATTTCTCCAAGACAAGGTACATGAGTAACGAAGACACCAATGATGAAAATATAGTGATTGAACATTCAACAATAGAAAAAGTAAACACATACATCTATCTGGGCCAAATAATAATGATAAAAAAGGAAAACCAGCAACTTGAAAATGAAAGAAAGATATGTATGGGATGGGCAGCATATGGAAAATTGAAATATGTACTGAATATGAACATTCCTCAAAGATTAAAAACCCAAATTTATAATCAATGTATCTTACCAGCTACAACGTATGGAGCCGAGACATGGGTTTTAACTAAAAGAACAATAGAAAAACTACAAGTTCACCAACGAGCAATGGAAAGGAAGATGTTGAGTGTTACTTTGAAGGACAAGAAAACTAATGAATGAATTAGACAACAAACAAAGGTGGATGATATCACCAAAACGGATAACATCTCTGAAATGGAGCTGGGCCGGCCATGTAGCGAGAGCGACGTATAAGTGGAGTGGCAAGATCACTAGGTGGAGACCATGAGGTGAAATGCGAAGCATAGGAAGACCCCAACAAAGTTGGAGCGACGATCTGAAGAGAATCGGAGGGCTTAACTGGTTTCAACAAGCACAATATAGAGAAATATGGAAAGATTTGAGAGAGGCCTATACCCGACATTGGGTAGAGAGGGGCTGAAGGAAGAAGAAGAAGATTAATGAAAATTTCTTGGTTGAAATTTACGGGAGAAGTCGCTGAGCCCATTTCAGTCGTCTTGAATTCTGAGGCGTCCATTTTGAATTCAAAAAATAAAAAAAAATATTTTTTTACACCTAAATATTTGCTTAATAAAGTACTTCAAATAAATTTTCGACTGCTTTATTATACTCTTGAAAAAAAATTGGTGGTAAATGCTATATTTACAAACCGAAAAATGACTGAAAAATCATTAGAATTCAATAAACCCCTATTTCTATACTTATTTGATCTAAAAAAACATTCGATAGAATACGGCTGAAATACGTGTTACAAATTTTACGAAATCATGACTGCATCAACTACATTAAACTTACAGAACAGCTCAATAAAGACAATAAGACACGTATAAAGATACAGCAAGGACTAACTGAAGAAGTACCAATATCCTCTGGAATTCGACAAGGCGATACCATGAGGCCAACACTTTTAATTTAATAATGGACAAAATACTACATAGTGTCAATAGCGGATACAAAATGGGACGAAAAACTCTAAAAATACTGTGCTTTGCTGATGATGCAATATTAACAGCAGAAAATGAAGATGGTTGACAGCGACTAACACATCATTTCCAGATCACAGTAGAAACTTACACGAGAATATCAGTGGAAAAAACAGAATAAATAGTTATCGCTAAGGACCCTATTAGATGTAAATTGACCGTCTATAATAAAACAGTAGCACAGGACATGCACTGCACATACCTGGGATTCGAGCGAAAAAATCTATTTCAAGAACTACTCAATCAGGCAAATAAAGCATTGGGAATACGAGGCTTAGACGTACTTTGAGCCCCTCATTATACAGTGTGTCCCAAAAAGTTGTATACAAATGGAGAAAAAGTTTATCATACATATTACAAAAAATTTATTCTTGATAAAAAGTTCGGCATCACATGGAAATCCATAATCGAGCATCAGAAGTTTAAAGTATTTGATGGTATACAGGGAAAATAAAAAATAATGATTTATAATGAACAGTAAAGGGTGTTTAAAATTTAAATACAGAGCAAAATATTAATTGAAAATGTTAATAGGAACTAAAAAATTATGCTCACGTTTAGATTTGTGGCCTTCCTAGTTAGAAATTCAAAAAAAACTCCAGTAAACACGTCAGTAATTGTCGGATTATTTACTGAATAAAAAAAAAAACAACAACAATTACATCGATAATAAATTTGTGCTAATATTTTATTTTGAAATTGCAACATTATTTAAATACTACTTACATAGCATAACAACTAAACATATGGATTACGAGGCTGGTTTGAAAAGTCCGTGCAAAAATAAAAAACTACTTATGTGTTTGGGGTAAACCTTTTTCATTTTTCGACATAGTCTCCTTTTAGGCTTATACACTTCGTCCAACGATGTTCTAGTTTGTTGATCCCTTCCGAATCATAGGATTTGTCCAAGTCTTCAAAATATCCATTAGTGTCTGCAATCACCTCCTCGTTTGAATAAAATCTTTGTCCCGCCAGCCATTTCTTCAAATTGGGGAACAAATAGTAGTCCGAGGGAGCCAAGTCTGGAGAATAGGGGGGATGTGAAACGAGTTGGAATCCTATTTCCATTAATTTTGCGACCACAACTGCTGAGGTGTGTGCTGGTGCGTTGTCGTGATGGAAAAGGACTTTCTTGTGGGCCAATCGCGGGCGTTTTTTCTTGCAGCTCGGTTTTCAAACGGTCCAATAACGATGAATAATATTCACCTGTAATAGTTTTACCCTTTTCCAGATAGTCGATGAGGATTATCCCTTGCGAATCCCAAAAGACAGTCGCCATAACCTTTCCGGCCGAAGGAACGGTCTTCGCCTTTTTTGGTGCAGATTCCCCCTTGGTAACCCATTGTTTAGATTGTTGTTTGGTCTCAGGAGTATAGTAATGTATCCATGTTTCATCCACAGTGACGAAACGATGCTTAAAGTCCTTGCAACACTTCACACGATTCCGTTTTTGGTTAAGCGTGAGCAATCGCGGCACCCATCTTGCGGATAGTTTTCTCATGTCCAAATGTTTATGCAAAATATTATGTACCCGTTCAGTCGAGATGCCCACAGCACTAGCAATCTCACGCACCTTAACTCTTCTGTCATCCATCACCATATCATGGATTTGATCAATGATTTCTGGAGTCGTAACCTCCACAGGCCGTCCAGAACGTTGAGCGTCACTTGTGCCCATATGGCCAGTCCGAAAATTTTGAAACCACTTATAAACTGTTCTAATCGAAGGTGCAGAGTCACCATAATGTTTATCAAGCTTCTCTTTAGTCTCCTGAGGCGTTTTGCCTTTCATAAAGTAATGTTTAATCACCACACGAAATTCTTTTTCGTCCATTTCTTGAAAATCACTCGACTTCCTTGATTCACACGAATGCCAAACACAAAGAAATAGACCTATATGGCTGAAACTTGGTGTGCGTTCATTCAAGAGATGCTACTAACTAAACATGACCTCGATACGCGCCGGTGGTGCCATCTCTCGGACTTTGCACGAACTTTTCAAACCAGCCTCGTATCTGGTTTTTTTGAGGGACTTAATATGAAAAAATGCCTACATGTCTACAGAAAGCAAAGTCCGTATATATAGAACCGTGGTAAGACTGGTTCTAACGTATGCAGCAGAAACAAGAGCAGAAACATCTGAAAGAAAACGCCTCATGAGAGCTACAGAAATTAAACACTGCGCACTATCAAAAGAATAACCCTGAGAGATCAGGTACGAAGCACAACTATACGAAATGAACTCAAGTCTCAAGACATCGTCCATTTCGCCAGATCAAGACGTCAATATTGGTGGGATCACGTAAGTAAGATGCCAGCTAATAGTTGTCCAAGATGGGCAAAAGATGAAAAACCAAAAACAAGAAGACCTCCCTGTCGACCACCGAAAAAATAGCATGAAAGCTGGACATTTACGTCACAAGAGGCTTAAAAACAGGCGAACCAAGACCTTGTCTTATAGGAAGAAGAAGAAGAAAAAAAAACCCGAAATTAGCTTTTTTTCGGGGGACCTGGAGTTGCGTTTCCCCTTAAATTTAAAATATTATATCACTTTTACTGGTTTTTTTCCGCAGATGTCTAAGGACAGTTATGATAAGGAACCGGTTTATGGGTGCGTTTGATAACACCAGTATATTAAAGGATTATGTGTGATCTTGAAAATTGAAAAAATAAAAATATTAGTTATTTGATTACGAAAAATTACGTTTCATTCCTTAATTTTATCGATAAATCAGCCCTGTTTTCCATCATTGTTTATCCGATGAGTTATAACAATAACAGAGATAATCCTCCATCGATTAATCCAATCGTGAATATAAGAACGCTTCATAGTATTATTTCTTTTCGTAATATTGAAACATCTATTTTAATTTATAGATTTGGCTTAACCCGAAAAATAAATAAAACTAACAATAAGAATTAATCTTTTCCAATAAAATTTTAAAGGAAAATAATCATAAAGTGAGAAATAACAAATAATCACGTAAGTGTGCAAAGTTATTGTTGTTCCACTTCCTTAATTTTAGTTATTGTACTAAAATATTGTTTCTTTTTAATGTTCCATTGAATTGGAGGAAATAAAAAAGTTATTAAAATAAAATTTGAATTTTAGCCAATAACTCTGAAGTTATTTTATAAAACTTTTCGACTTTGTAATGGTTTCCGACGATTACACAGTTGTAACGCGTAGGCTGAAAAATTTTTGGTCTGGCACATAGATATTGCCCTTTTCAAAAAATCCTTATGATTTTTAGGAAATACCAGCCTTCAAACGATACGTGTCAAAATTTAATATCCTTTCGACGATTAGTTTAGAAGTTACAGTGGTTTTAGTGACGCTGCTTTTGATATTTTCGAAACAATAGAAAAAAAACGAATTTCCTGTGTTGATTAAACACTGTTTTTTGATGGGAAAAGATACCGTTCAAGCAAGGCAATGGCTTGATAAGTGTTACGGGGACTCTGCCCCTGGAAAATCACTCATCATTTACTGATATGCTGAATTTAAACGCGGTTGTACAGACACAAATGATGCTGAACGCTCTGAATGAGGTGGAAAACATAAAAAATCCACTAAATTGTTTTGGATTGGACCGTAACGTGAAATTGCGTGAGACAGTTGACACCCTAAAGATATCAAAATAATGTGTTGGTCATATTTTGCATGAACATTTGGGCATGAGAAAGCTCTGTTCGAAATGGGTACCCCTTTTGCTCATAAACAACAACGTGTTGATGATTGTAAGCGCGTTTGGACCTGTTTAAGCGCAATAAAAAGGTTTTTTTCATGCGATATGTGACAATGGATGAAACATGGATCTACCACTACACACCGGAATCAAATCGGCAGTCAGCTGAGTGGACAGCAGCCGATGAAAGCCGCCCGAAGCGACCAAAGCCACAACAGTCGGCTGGGAAGGTTTTGGCCTCTGTATTTTGGGATGCGTATGGAATAATTTTCATCGACCATGCTGAGAAAAGAAAAACCATCAATAGCAATTGTTATATAAAGTTATTGTTGCGTTTAAAGGCAGAAATCGCAAAGAAATGGCCCCAAATGAACAAGAAAAAAATGCTCTTTCATCAAGACAATGCACCGTGTCAGAAGTCAATGGTTACGATGGCAAAATTGCATGAGTTGAAGTTCGAATTGCTTTCTCATCCCTCGTATTCTCCAGATTTGACCCCCAGCGACTATTATCTATTCGCAGACTTTAAAAAAATGCCCGCGGGAAAGAAATTTGGTTCCAATCAGGAAGTTATTACCGAAACTATTTTGAAGGCAAAGACAAATTCTTCTACAAGAAAGGTATAAAAATGTTAGAAAAGCATTGGACTAATTTTATCGCTCTTGAAGGAGACTATATTGATTAATAAAGTCGAATTTTGTTACGTGTTACAAAAAAATTCTCTGTCTTTTAAGTGAGGCACGGGTTTTCTTAAGTATTTTTTTGTGCTGATTCCAAAAAAGTCATAAAAAAAAGGTCATCAACCGTGAGGTTTTTTCAGAAAATACACTTAAAGTTGCCAGTAAACTATTGAAATCAAAAAAATAAATTTTAATAAATAATGTAAAACTGTATAATCATTAAAATTATGAAATAAAACTATTATTTCGAACGTGTTTAAATGTTCTGAATCTACATTTATCATAAAAACTTTAAAATATTAGGTTTTAGTGTTCATGTTTAACAAAAAAAAAAAAACAGGCATACACCACCTTTAACTAAGCTACGTAGCAAAATGCTGTTTTAAATAAATATATGCAACCGGTAAATTAAAAAATTATTTTGAAATGACGAAAAATCGCTGTCCCCCACCCTAATCTCGAAAAGTACTGATTAAAAAATTTTGAAAGATTTCTGAAATATTCTCCACAGGGTATAGATTGACCGAAAATTATCACGACTGTATTATCTTTATTAATTTATCTGGTATATGGAGAATTAAGCATCCCAATGTATATACAAATGGTTCATAGACTACAAGAAGGTTTTCAATCGATTCAAGTGGAATAAATTGTAGTAGTTGGTTCTTAAAGAAGTTGGAGTACCTCAGCACCTGATCACCACCATAATTAACTTGTATGCAAATAATACCGAGGCAGCAAGAGAGTTTCAACCCAAACGAGGTATATATTATCTTCACAACTTTTTAATGTCTTCACTTCGCTGACGATACTGTCTTCCTGGGGAGTAGTGCGGACGAAATTCTGAACCTCATTCGCAAAGTTGTAGAAAGTAAAAATTTCAGCCTTGAACTGAACACATCGAAAACAAAAATAATGATTATTGACCGAGAAAATAAGAACAGACCATATGTACAACGACTAAATCGTTTTGAAGTGGTGGATGCGTATATATACTTGAGATCTACCATTAAGAACAAAGGTACCACCGAAGCGGAAACAAGAACACGCCACTGCTAAAAGTGGCAGTTCGGAAGGTGAATATACTCTAGAAGGACAGCAAAGTTTCCAAACAAGTTAAAGTGGGACTGATGAATTGTCTGATTCTTCCAGTACTGATATACGGGTGCGAATCTTGGACGTTGAGGGAAAAGGAAAGAAAAAAGATCGAAGCGACGAAAATGTTTTGCTGGAGAAAAATGCTTAATATCACATAGAACCAACACAGAACAAATATAGCCATTTTAAGAGAATTAAATATCAAACGAAGACTATCCAGTATCATCCAACTTAGAAACCTCAAATATTTTGGAAACGTTATGAGAAGAGCCCCAGAAAGTCTGGTCCTCCAAGGTAAAGTGGAGGGTAGGACACAACGCAGTCGATCTCCGACAAGGTGGATAGACCAGCATAAATCATTCACAGAAAGATCGGTGCATGACCTTATAGATGAAGCTCAGGATAGAGTGAACTGGCGACAACTTACGTGGGACGTATCTGTGGCCACTACATTCCATATGGGATAGAAGACTACAGAGAGAGAAAGGGAAAGAGATTTAAAAAAAAAAAAAAAAAAACAATTTCAAGGTCATCAGTTTTCAGTAAAGATCAGAAAAAACTTTGTTGAAAACTCATTTGGGGTGTGTTTTATGAAGTCATTCATCATTTTATACCTCTGTAACAAAAATTTTTATTTTAAAAGCAATCAACGTACTGAACACTAATTGCGCAAGTCCGACTTGCACTCGTCCGGTTTTTTACTTCTTTACCAGCAAATACATTCTGAGATTATTTTTGTCTTTATAGTCAATAAGTAGGTAACACGTAGGCTGAAAAGTTTTTGGTCTGACACATAGATGTCGCCCATATTTTGCATGAACATTTGGGCATGAGAAAGCTCTATTCGAAATGGGTATCGCGTTTGCTCATAGTGGACGTGTTGATGATTCTGAGCGCGGTTTGGACCTGTTTAAGCGCAATAAAAAGGATTTTTTCATGCGATATGTGACAATGGATGAAACGTGGATCCACCACACACACCGGAATCAAATCGGTAGTCAGCTGAATGAACAGCAGCCGGTGAAAGCCACCCGGAGCGACCAAAGACGCAACAGTCGGCTGGGAAGGTTTTGGCCTTTGTATTTTGGGATCCGCATGGAATAATTTTCATCAACTATGTTTAGAAGAGAAAAACCATCAATAGCGAATATTATATAAAGTTACTGGTGCGTCTGAAGGCAGAAATCGCAAAAAATGGCCCCAAATGAACAAGAAAAAAGTGTTCTTTCATCAAGACAATGCACCGTGTCACAAGTTAACGGTTACGATGACAAAATTGCATGAAATGAAATTCAAATTGCTTCCTCATCCACTGTATTCTCCAGACTTGGCCCCCAGAGACTATTATCTATTCGCAGACTTCAAAAAAAATGCTCGCAGGAAAGAGATTTGGCTCCGATGAAGAAGTTATTGCCGAAACCGAGGTCTATTTTGAAGTCAAAGACAAATCCTTCTACAAGAGAGGTATAGAGATGTTAGAGAAACATTGGACTGATGGTATCGCTGTATTGATTAATAGAGTCAAATTTTGCAAAAAAAAATGTGCTTTAAGTAGCTAAACCAAAAAATTTTCAGCCTACGTGTTATGTTTCTTTTCAACGAATTTCTATTTAGCAGACTGCCTGGTGTTCACCATACTCATATAAGTATATTTAGATCCGTGACTACTGTTTACAAATCTAAAGGATAGGTTATCTTTG
The DNA here is from genome assembly GCA_019049505.1 of Pachyrhynchus sulphureomaculatus. Taxonomy (NCBI): domain Eukaryota; kingdom Metazoa; phylum Arthropoda; class Insecta; order Coleoptera; family Curculionidae; genus Pachyrhynchus; species Pachyrhynchus sulphureomaculatus. The sequence continues at coordinate 159,452,578 of CM032453.1, forward strand.
TGCTAAAACCTTGAAAAACCAACAACAATTTTTGGTTTAGGTCAATTTTATCACTCTATAGGTTCATTAAAAACGGCGTTTTAAATAAACAGTTTTATCGCAGGAAGTTACTCTAATTTTAGATCGGATCTTCGACCGAACAACTAAAAATCCAATCAAATATTGAAGGACTTCGAGCTCCCCTACTCAATTAATAGGAATTAGACGCGTTCTGTTAATCTTTTTTTTATAAATACGCGTGGTGGTTAAATTATTTTTTTTTATCGTTCAACTCTCCGCCTGAATAGGGATTTTACTCTTTTTCATATACCAGGTGTACAAGTATGAAATGCGGATTTCAGACAACAGATGGTGCACCAATGCAGTTTGTACTATAAAGATTTGACACTGCGCCATTTTGTTGTGTCATCAACAAGTGTCAGACGTGTGTTGTGTTGTTGTGTTCAATATGTCGAAATTTATACCGAACAAAGAGCATTCGCGGACATCATTAATTTTTTGTTTTCATTTGAAGAAAACTGCTGTTGAATCCTACCGATTACTTCAAGAAGCTTATGGTGAACATGCTCCATCGCAAGATACGTGTGAACGATGGTTTCGGCGTTACAAAAGTGGTGACTTCGATGTTGCAGACAAGGAACGTGGGAAACCGCCAAAAAAATACGAAGATGTGGAATTGCAAGCATTGTTGGACGAAGATGATTCGCAAACACAAAAACAGCTCGCCGAGCAATTGGGCGTTAGTCAACAAGCTGTTTCCAATTGGCTACGAGAGATGGGAAAGATTCAGAAGACCGGTAATGAGAGCAACATGAGTTGAACGACAGGCAAATGGAAAAGCGCAAAAATACGTGTGACATTTTGCTCGCTCGGTACAAAAGGAAGTCGTTTTTGCATCGTATAGTTACAAGGGATTTATTCTGAGAATCCCAAGCGCAAAAAATCAGGGGTAGACCCAGGCGCAACATCCACATCGACCGCAAGATCGAATCGCTTTGACAGAAAGACGATGCTCTGTGTTTGGTGGGACCTGAGGGACTGGGAAGTTCTACCCCATACGGCTTATTCACTAGACTTGGCTCTTTCCGATTACCAGTTGTTTGCATCGATGGGTCACGCACTTGCTGAGCAGCACTTTGGTTTGTACGAAGATGTGAAAAAAATAGCTCGATGAATGGTTCGCAGCAAAAGGGGAAGATTTTTACTGGCGTGGTATGCACAAATTGCCCGAAAGGTGGGAAAAATGTATAACAAGCGATGGAGCATACTTTGAATAAAGCGCTTTTTATCATTCTTCCAAATTTAACATACGAGGCTGGTTTGAAAAGTCCGTGCAAAGTCCGAGAGATGGCAACACCGGCGCGTATCGAGGTCATGTTTAGTTAGTAGCATCTCTTGAATGAACGCACACCAAGTTTCAGCCATATTGGTCTATTTCTTTGTGTTTGGCATTCGTGTGAATCAAGGAAGTCGAGTGATTTTCAAGAAATGGACGAAAAAGAATTTCGTGTGGTGATTAAACATTACTTTATGAAAGGCAAAACGCCTCAGGAGACTAAAGAGAAGCTTGATAAACATTATGGTGACTCTGCACCTTCGATTAGAACAGTTTATAAGTGGTTTCAAAATTTTCGGACTGGCCATATGGGCACAAGTGACGCTGAACATTCCGGACGGCCTGTGGAGGTTACGACTCCAGAAATCATTGATCAAATCCATGATATGGTGATGGATGACAGAAGAGTTAAGGTGCGTGAGATTGCTAGTGCTGTGGGCATCTCGACTGAACGGGTACATAATATTTTGCATAAACATTTGGACATGAGAAAGCTATCCGCAAGATGGGTGCCGCGATTGCTCACGCTTGACCAAAAACGGAATCGTGTGAAGTGTTGCAAGGATGGTTTGCAGCTGGGCCAGAAGAATCCGGAGGACTTTAAGCGTCGTTTCGTCACTGTGGATGAAACATGGATACATTACTATACTCCTGAGACCAAACAACAATCTAAAGAATGGGTTACCAAGGGGGAATCTACACCAAAAAAGGCGAAGACCGTTCCTTCGGCCAGAAAGGTTATGGCGACTGTCTTTTGGGATTCGCAAGGGATAATCCTCATCGACTATCTGGAAAAGGGTTTTAAAACTATTACAGGTGAATATTATTCATCGTTATTGGACCGTTTGAAAACCGAGCTGCAAGAAAAAACGCCCGCGATTGGCCCACAAGAAAGTCCTTTTCCATCACCACAACGCACCAGCACACACCTCAGCAGTCGTGGTCGCAAAATTAATGGAAATAGGATCCCAACTCGTTTCACATCCCCCCTATTCTCCAGACTTGGCTCCCTCGGACTACTATTTGTTCCCCAATTTGAAGAAATGGCTGACGGGACAAAGATTTTATTCAAACGAGGAGGTGATTGCAGACACTAATGGATATTTTGCAGACTTGGACAAATCCTATTATTCGGAAGGGTTCAACAAACTAGAACATCGTTGGACGAAGTGTATAAGCCTAAAAGGAGACTATGTCGAAAAATAAAAAAGGTTTACCCCAAACACATAAGTAGTTTTTATTTTTGCACGGACTTTTCAAACCAGCCTCGTATGTTTTTACAAAAAAAATCCGCATTTCATACTTGTACACCTGGTACTAAGGATATCGGCGAGGATGTCGTAATACCGTTGTCCAAGTGCTGAAACATACATTTTTGTCTTTCACAGCACCTTTTAGACAACGCGATAGTGCTGCCACGGACGTTATAGCATTTCTGCGAACAACTACTACCTATGTACGTGGCCAGGCCAAATAAAATTGAATAAACTAATAAATAAATATACCGATCTTGACCTTCTGTACTGTGAGCAAGGTACTACGCCACGGAGCCACGGGCCGCCACCAATGTTTTTTTTTTTACGGGCATAGCACATGTCTTGAAGGAAAAACCCTAATATCAGGGACTGATGATGTAGCAGTTCTTGGATGACATTACCGTGAATCATCTTCGAAGCTTGTACGACCAGATTAAAAAAGAGCAGCCCATTTTTTCACAATGGAAAGTGAAGTTGATGCATCATTATACACTTTTAAACCATTTCGGATGAATTTCTGTTGGTGCGAAACCATCCAAATTTAGTTTTTTTTCCATTTTGAAAAAATCACACGTCAATATTAAACAGCTGCTACTACTCGAATAAATTAACAAATCGATATAAAATTTTACTTGTGTTTTTATAAAGGACTAGCCGTGCCCTCGGCTCCGCTCTCGTGGACTTGATTCACTACTATTGTCACTGCTTATTCCTTCTGTTACCTAACGTAATAAAATATCTGCCATTATTTCCCCTTATCTCCCATTATTTTTCCTTATCTCCCATTATCTCCATAATTTACATTATGTAGGCTTATCTCTGCTCATCTCCCATTATTTCTCCTTATCTCCCATTATTTCTCCTTATCTCCCATTATTTCTCCTTATCTCCCATTAACTCACCTTATCTTCCATTATCTAGGCTTATCTCGACTTATCTCGCAATATTTCTTCTTATCTCCCATTATTTCTCCTTATCTCTCATTATTTCTCCTTATCTCCCATTATCTCACCATAACTCCCATTATATAGACTTATCTCCGCTTATCTCCCATTATTTCTTCTTATCTCCCATTATTTATACTTATCTTCCATTATCTCACCTTATCTCCCGTTACCTAGGCTTATATAGAACATATGTATAAATTTATAAAAACACGTAAATCGAATAAGTGGTTCTCAAGTGATAAGTGCACTAACGGACAGACAGACAGACGGAGAAACGTTGCATTTTATATACATTATATTCTTTGCAACATGATATTGTTCCATATTTAATGGTTTAGGCAGTGTATTGCAAGAGAACGCGCTAACGGTAACCTTTTTTCCGACTTGATTCACTATTATCGTCACTGCTTATTCTTTATGTTACCTAACGCAATAAAATATATCCTATAACTTGGCCAGAGAACATATGTATGTTTAAAAAAAAAAAGCACGTAAATCGGATAAGTGGTTCTCCAGTGATAAGCACACTAACGGACAGACAGACAGACAGAGATACGTTGCATATATATATATATATATATATATATATATATATATATATATATATATATATATATATATATATGTAGATTATAGATGTAATAAAATATATATCTATAACCTGGTCAGAGAACATATGTATGAATTTAAAAAATTACGTATATCGGATAAGTGGTTCTCGAGAGATAAGCGCACTAACGGACAGACAGACAGGCGTTGCATTATATATATATATATATATATATATATATATATATATATATATATATATATTATAGATATAGATTATTATTATTATATAACCTGTGAATTTATGTATGAATTTAAAAAAGACACGTAAATGGGATAAGTGGTTCTAGCGTGATAAACGCAGTAATCCACAGACAGACAGACAGACATTGCATTTTATATATATTATAAATTATAGATTATAGATATTCTCTGCTACATAATATTGTTCCATATTTAATGGTTTTTAGGCTGTATTTTGCCAAGGAACGCGCTAGCGGCAAACTTTTTTCCGACTCTATTCACTATTATCGTCACTGCTCATTAATTATGCTACGTATCGTAATAAAATATAGCCTATAATCTGGCTAGAGAATATATGTATGTTTTAAAAAAAAAAAGTACGTAAATCGGATAAGTGGTTCTCCAGTGATAAGCGCACTAAGGGACAGACAGACAGACAGGCAAACAGACAGACAGAGAGACGTTGCATTTTATATATTATAGATGGAACCTTCCAGTATAATTATGATTTCAGAGTTTCTATCGCCATCTATGTGTCAGGTCGAGAAATTTTCGGACAGTCCTCTTACTAACTCCCTTCCATGTTTGTTTACTGTCACCAGTGCCCCAATCGGACGTCGAATTTGTAAATTCGGATCAGCTGATTGAATAAAAATCCGGCAACATCGTATCAAAGCTCCTTTGATTTAATTAGGCTAATGGACACGTCGTTTAATGACGCCTAAAATCATACCCGTATCACATCTACGACAAATTAATGAGCGCCTCTTTTGTTAGTATTGCTATTAAAATTAAATCGGCCATCAAAGACCGGCTATAATTATGTCAACATCTAAATTTAGTGCCAAATAGTCCGGGTAAATATCAAATTTTATATAAATATTTTATGAAATAAGTTTATTTATATTAGGTATGCGTATTAAAATTTAGTTTAATCAGTTGCCAAAAAGCGATATTTTTAATATTCAGCACGTGTTTTTTATTTATTTATTGCCATATTTCTTTTTGGATTACGTACAGGATAATTCTCATTGAAGTAACCACTTTATACAATATTTGTCACAAGTTATTTAAGCAATCGTCGAAAGTATCTCGTTTTACTGTCTCAATAGTTTTCCATAGTTCCGTAGAAAGAACAAGGACACACATACCAGGTGTACAAGTATGAAATGCGGATTTCAGACAACAGATGGTGCACCAATGCAGTTTGTGCTATAAAGATTTGACACTGCGCCATTTTGTTGTGTCATCAACAAGTGTCAGACGCGCACGAGTGCTAAATTGGAAAACAACTCGCCGAGCAATTGGGCGTTAGTCAACAAGCTGTTTCCAATCGGCTACGAGAGATGGGAAAGATTCAGAAGACCGGTAGATGGGTACCACATGAGTTGAACGACAGGCAAATGGAAGATGGGTACCACATCACGCAAATGGAAAAGCGCAAAATCACGTGTGACATTTTGCTTGCTCGGTACAAAAGGAGGTCGTTTTTGCATCGTATAGTTACAGGGGATGAAAAGTGGATTTATTTTGAGAATCCCAAGCGCAAAAAATCATGGGTAGACCCAGGCACACCATCCACATCGACCGCAAGACCGAATCGCTTTGGCAGAAAGACGATGCTTTGCATTTGGTGGGACCAGAGGGGCGTGGTCTATTATGAGCTGTTAAAATCTGGGGAAACGATTAATACTAAACGTTACCAACAACAATTGACCGATTTGAACCGTTCGCTGCTTGAAAAAAGGCTAGAATACCGAAAGAGGCAATACAAAGTCATTGAAACCGGCAAATCCTTGTATGAAGAGCAATTGCAAAAAAAATATTTTAAAAGACGCTTCTATAATTGAGCCTGAATTTTATGTTTTTTTTTTTGCAGTATGTACGCCAATGATTGTACGAAATAAACACGCCAAATACATTGAACTCGGATGTAGATAATGACCCAAACTGTCGCAATGTTGCTATTCATGAAATGAAAAGTTTCTTACTTTATATGATAACAATTTAATAGAATTTTATCTTTTTCAGTTTAAGAAAAGCATCTAAAGCTATAGAAGCAAATCACATGTATAAGTTTATTACTTTAGACAAATATTTACCAAAGAAAATAACATACACTAACTATTCAAAGCTGAAATTTTTCACATACACCAATAATCAGATTTTTAAATATTGCCGACTTAACTGTAACGCAAAATGGCTGTTTCAATAAACAAAACGTTCTGGTATCGCTTATATGTTTTTTACTTCCTACTCGCGAGCGTGAACTGATTTATATTCCGCGACGCTCTGAGTGATATTCTACTCGTTGTCGTGTATTTGCCGCACGCATTTCCTTGATGAATTGGTGAATGCAATCTTAATTAATTAATCATACGCGGACATGTGATCTTGTTCAAAGTTTTTAAAAAATACCTATAAGAAAATATATTTTGTTGCAATATTTTTAGTTGACAGCGATTTTTGTTTTCTACTTAAAAACAATTGCTTCAGGAAAATATTTTTAACCAAATATTACGTAACTGGGAAAAATATGAACATTTAGCAACATTTTGGGAACAGGCGTCATGAAATAAGATTTTTATCAGGTTTTAAAACTGTCCGCGTTAATAGAAAACAATAGTGAATGATTTTTTTCCTTAACTCAAGAAATCACACATTTTAATATAATACGAGGGTAGATCAAATATGAGCGAGACGTGCACATTTCGATTGCGTAACGCGTCATTATTAAATTTGTCACTCGTGTAGGCGTAAAACCAACCGGAGATTGACGGCAGAGTTCGGGGATCAAACACTGTCAAGGCCTCCTATGTTCCCCTGGCATAAGAAGTTCATGGGAGGCCGTGAAGAGGTCGAAAATGAGAGCCATGATCGTCGTCCACGGACGAACATTACCAAGAAGAAGATTCGCACCATTCGTGGCCTTATTGAGATCCACCGACGTTTGATAGTTTCCGAAATGTCTTCTAAACTAGGAATAAGTTATGGGAGAACTCAAGCCCTCATCACAAAAGGCCTAGGATTCCGTAAAGTATCTGCGGACCCTCGACCCCCCACTGCAAACTCACTCGCGAAAAATTGGAGAAAATGAGTTGGACAACACTTGATCACCCTCCCTACAGCCCTGACCTATCGCAGTGCGATTTTCATCTTTTTGGGCCACTCAAAGAAGCGCTGGGAGGCCAACAATTTGACGACGACAAGGCGGTGGAGGGCTTCGTACGCAATTGAATACTGATACAGCCCCCTTCCTTTTACGGCGACGGTATCAAGAAGTTCCGATACGCTGAAAAAAGTGCTTTTTCAAAGCAGGAGATTATATTGAAAAATGATATGTACTTGGTTTATTTGTTATAGTAAATAAAAAAAAAAAATTAGAAGAAAAAACAAATCTCGTTTATATTTGATCCATGTAATAAACAATTGTAGGAAGAAGAAGAAAAAGAAAGGAAAAAATGGGAATATATTTGTTAAACATTCCGGATGGCTGATAGATTTTTGGACTTTTGTTATCGAAACGCTGACCGAGACATCAGTGGATACTTTTCAAACGTAATAACGCGTGAAAATGTAAATTGTAAAAAGCATCGATAATCCATAAAAATACCGATCACTTAAGGTCAGTTAGTATTTGCGCCAGCAAGGTTATGAGCAAGATCTATAATCTGAATTTAACTAATAAATAACTAAAAATAGTTCAAATTTCTTACGTCAAATCATCTTACGAGTATAGTTGGTATAAAGATTTAGTTTAATAAACGTAACTTATGCTTAAGCTCGTGTGCTCACGTTTAGATGCATAATTTGAAATATGTAGTGACGAAAATACATTGCAAATGGAATAGTTTACATTACGTGTTCTTTGATTACTTTCTATCATGAAGCTTAATTTTTATTATTTTAATATTTTTGTAGCTTTATTTTTTGGCAGTTCTAAACAATTTATACTAAATATTTACATATGTCTGTCTAGAAAATATACACGATCTGGCAGAAGCCCCGCCAGTCATTAATTTTATTAAATTTTAGATGTAAATAAGGTCTCGGTTAACTCATCTGCGATTAAAATTGTCCAATATGCAAATGTTACAAACTTGCAGTCGGTCAAGTAAGAACGTGTCGCGAATTGTTCATTAAAAATGTATTTATGTAAAAGTTTTTGAATCATTCAACGGTAAGGGATTGCCATTAAAATACGAATGAGTCAGTAGTTCGTCCGGTCTCCATCAGCGTCGATGATCGCCTGGCATCTGCGAGGCATACTTTCGATGATATTTTCCTCGTATTTTTGGGGCAAAGATTTCCAAATTGCCTGAATTTGCCGTGATAGTTGCTTTACTGTGTACATACGAAGCTTCTGCTTGATATATGACGACACGTTTTTGATTGAGTTTACATCGGACCACTGAGATGGCCAATCTAGTGTGACAATACCGGATTCTCCTTTCTACTGGCTTTACGTTTTACTCCGATGTTTGAGGTCGTTACCCTCTTGAAAAATCTACACAAACCACCGTTCGGCAATCGGTACTAATGCCTTCTTGTAAAACTGGAGCATTTTTTCAGCGTTCAAATTGTAGGTAAAAATGAAGAGTCACCCAAAACATTTTTCCGAAAGCCACCCCCAAACATGAGTCTTCACAGGGAGTTTCACGATGCGCTGAACTAATCGCCTAGTGAAAATTGACCAGGCTCGTACGGTGATAACATAACCCCAAAATGGAAATAATTTAATTGCTCCAGTCTCGATATGTGTTCCTCTGCCTACGCGAGTCGTTTCTCTCTTGTGTTTTTCTCTTGACAATGGTTTCTTGATTATACTCCGCCACTCCAAATCGTTATCCCGGAGATGAATGCGAATCATTTCATATGATATATCCAAACCTTTCTGCTTTAGGTTTTGCGCTCCTTGGCGCAAAGTGGATAGAAAATTTGGGGAATACATGTTAACGATAATTTTTTCGTCCTTGTTCGACCACGTTCTGGTAGATCAACATTTTTTACCTGAGAGTACCGTTTGCCTCGTTGTCATTAATCGTACTGTTGACAAGCACCGTATTTATTTCAAATTTATTTTTCTTATAAATTACTTCATAATCAAATTCTTCTATTTTTAGTCTTCTGCTAGTAGTTTGGTTTCTTTATTTACCAGGTGTACATGTATGAAATGCGGATTTTTTTTTTTCTAAAAAAACATGTTAAATTCGGAAGAATGATAAAAAGAGCTTTATTTAAAGTATGCTCCATCGCTTGTTATACATTTTTCCCATCTTTCGGGCAATTTGTGAATACCACGCCAGTAGAAATCTTCCCCTTTTGCTGCGAACCATTCATCGAGCCATTTTTTCACATCTTCGTACGAACCAAAGCGCTGCTCAGCAAGTGTGTAACCCATCGATGCAAACAAGTTATAATCGGAAGGAACCAAGTCTGGTGAGTAAGCTGCATGGGGTAGAACTTCCCATCTGGGTGCTTCCAACGTGTCGCGAACTGGTTTTGCCGTATGTGATGGAGCATTGTCATGAAGAAAAATGACTTTGTGTTGCCTCTTTCGGTATTCTGGTCCTTTTTCAAGTAGCGAACGGTTCAAATCGGTCAATTGTTGTTGATAACGTTTAGTATTAACCGTTTCCCCAGGTTTTAACAGCTCATAATAGACCACGCCCCTCTGGTCCCACCAAACACAGAGCATCGTCTTTTGCGGTCGATGTGGATGGTGTGCCTGGGTCTACCCATGATTTTTTGCCCTTGGGATTCTCAAAATAAATCCCCTGTAACTATACGATGCAAAAACGACTTCCTTTTGCACCGAGCGAGCAAAATGTGACACGTGTTTTTGCGCTTTTCCATTTGCCTGTCGTTTAACTCGTGGTACCCATCTACCGGTCTTCCGAATCTTTCCCATCTGTCGTAGCCGATTGGAAACAGCTTGTTGACTAACGCCCAATTGCTCGGCGAGTTGTTTTTGTATTTGCTAATCATCTTCGTCCAACAAAGCTTGCAATTCCACATCTTCGTATTTTTTTGGCGGTTTTCCACGTTCCTTGTCTGCAACATCGAAGTCACCACATTTGAAACGCTGAAACCATCGTTCACAGGTATCTTGCGATGGAGCATGTTCACCATAAGCTTCTCGAAGTAATCGGTATGATTCAACAGCAGTTTTCCTCAAATGAAAACAAAAAATTAATGCTGTCGGCGAATACTCTTTGGTCGGTATAAATTTCGACATATTGAACACAACAACACAACACTATGCACACACTTTTCCAATTTATCACTCGTGCGCGTCTGTCACTTGTTGATGACACAACAAAATGGCGCAGTGTCAAATCTTTATAGCACAAACTGCATTGGTGCACCATCTGTTGTCTGAAATCTTCATTTCATACTTGTACACCTGGTAACTTTCACCATTCTTTATTAACAATTTCCTTAGAGTTGTTGAAAATAAAATATAACTTTTATATGTTCTAGTCTAATTAAATCCAGAAAGGGCCAAAAGTTGACCAAAAATAATTATAATTAATTATATTCTTAATTATTAACTCAAAAACATAAAATTCCGTTAGAATTTTTCGGAAAAATATGTTCTAGGTGAATTGAATCAAAAAAAGACTCCAGAAATGGCCAAAATGGCCAATATTCGGAAGTAGGAACGAAATGGTTTAAAATAATTGTTATATTCATAATTAGCAACCCAAAAAACATATAATCCCGTTGGAATTTTTCGTAAAATCATGTTCTAGTCAAAATAAGTCCTTAAAGAAATGCAAAATGCATTTTCTCAGTATTCTTTTTACTAATTCCACTCTCGATGATTCCTAATCTATCCATTTTTGGACTTTGTGTCCATGGAGACTTTTGATCAGAATGGCTTGAAGCATAACATACTATATTTTCAGCCGATTTGACCAGGATCCAATTTCCATAAAATTAGTGCGGGGTTCTTTAGTAAAAATAAGTACTATGTGTGTCCCCTATTCACTCGCAGTATTGCCCATTTCAGTATACTGAACTATATTTTCGATTGAATCATTCACATTTCCTCCAGTATCTGTAAATTAGTTTTTGTATCAGGAATTTTAATAAGCCGTTGTCGTCTTCCATGACATGAACAATCTACAACATCGACAAATAATTAAAAATTTTACCAAACCATATTGTTATTATCCTCTTATATAGTTCTGTTGTATACTGTTTGATGTCGTGTTTTTTTATGGTCATAGTAGATGTGCTGTAGCGAAATCCCTAACGCGCTACAGGAGCGGCGCGTGTGCAGAAAAAGCGATTAACGTTAGTCTTTTTAATAAATAAATAAACAATTTTAGAGCACTTGCAAATACGAAGGGACATAAAGATTTATTTTTAACCCAATTTAAAATAATAACATATCTATATTGTCAATTGCGCAAATGCAGAATATACGAGGCTGGTTTGAAAAGTCCGTGCAAAGTCCGAGAGATGGCACCACCGGCGCGTATCGAGGTCATGTTTAGTTAGTAGCATCTTTTGTATGAACGCACACCAAGTTTCAGCCATATTGGTCTATTTCTTTGTGTTTGGCATTCGTGTGAATCAAGGAAGTCGAGTGATTTTCAAGAAATGGACGAAAAAGAATTTCGTGTGGTGATTAAACATTACTTTATGAAAGGCAAAACGCCTCAGTAGACTAAAGAGAAGCTTGATAAACATTATGGTGACTCTGCACCTTCGATTAGAACAGTTTATAAGTGGTTTCAAAATTTTCGGACTGGCCATATGGGCACAAGTGACGCTGAACGTTCTGGACGGCCTGTGGAGGTTACGACTCCAGAAATCATTGATCAAATCCATGATATGGTGATGGATGACAGAAGAGTTAAGGTGCGTGAGATTGCTAGTGCTGTGGGCATCTCGACTGAACGGGTACATAATATTTTGCATAAACATTTGGACATGAGAAAGCTATCCGCAAGATGGGTGCCGCGATTGCTCACGCTTGACCAAAAACGGAATCGTGTGAAGTGTTGCAAGGATGGTTTGCAGCTGTTCCAGAAGGATACATTACTATACTCCTGAGTCCAAATAACAATCTAAACAATGGGTTACCAAGGGGGAATCTGCACCAAAAAAGGCGAAGACTGTTCCTTCGGCCGAAAAGGTTATGGCGACTGTCTTTTGGGATTCGCAAGGGATAATCCTCATCGACTATCTGGAAAAGGGTAAAAACTATTACAGGTGAATATTATTCATCGTTATTGGACCGTTTGAAAACCGAGCTGCAAGAAAAGCGCCCGCGATTGGCCCACAAGAAAGTTCTTTTCCATCACGACAACGCACCAGCACACACCTCAGCAGTTGTGGTCGCAAAATTAATGGAAATAGGATTCCAACTCGTTTCACATCCCCCCTATTCTCCAGACTTGGCTCCCTCGGACTACTATTTGTTCCCCAATTTGAAGAAATGGCTGGCGGGACAAAGATTTTATTCAAACGAGGAGATGATTGCAGACACTAATGGATATTTTGCAGACTAGGACAAATCGTATTATTCGGAAGGGATCAACAAACTAGAACATCATTGGACGAAGTGTATAAGCCTAAAAGGAGACTATGTCGAAAAATAAAAAAGGTTTATCCCAAACACATAAGTAGTTTTTATTTTTGCACGGACTTTTCAAACCAGCCTCGTACTTAATGTTGGCGGATTTTTTTATATCTTTAGGCAGACCATTAAAACAGGAAACCCCTTCATAAAAAAGTATTTTTTGTAACGCAGTTGTTTTTACTGCAGATATATTATACTGACCTTTCGACCTAATATTATAGTTACGGAATTTAGATCGCTTCTGTAAATAATAATTCAAATAATTCGACAACAAATTATGCCCAGAGGAAGACAATCCAAGTCATTCATTAAATCGCTTCCCTCCAAATTAAGCATCCATTTAAAATTTTAACGACAATTTGAAAATAGTGTACCAAACTGCAATCAGGTCCGTCTTTCAGCGCGTCATGATGATTTACAAAAAATACTTCAAACCACTTACATGCAACGCCGCAAAAAAACTAACCGCTTACGGTTTTGTAGTACAAATCGGTTTACACATCGTAACGGTATTGCCACTTATATTAAATAATTTTTATAGTTGGTTATGTACTTACCGTTTATTAAAATACAAATCTGGAAAATATTCATGTGTTAATTATAAATATAATTGTAACTAACGCTTTCATGGTCTTTATTAGATCGAAAATTGCGGTTCTTGACATTAATCCATGTCAATTTGAAGTAACTTGACAACATGTCGCTTATAGTTCCACGAGACTTACGAGGGGGGACCCAAAAGTAACAGATTTAATTTTTAAAAAAAGTTTTATTAAATTTTTCTGCAACTACAAACGAATGCAATTTATGCTTACTTCAAAATTGTTCTTAATTTTTTGTATTTACTTGTTATGTTTAGTAAATTAAGTATTAATTACATATTGCACACATTTTTTCCATTTTTTAGTTTAGAGTGAGAAAAACCAAGACTTCTCTTGCTAATTATATTTTCCTTTTATAAGTAGATAGCTACTAACTTCTTGATTATTTTGTTTATTTTATAATTTTTTTGAGGTTTTTAAATTTTAAAAATTGGACTTTGTAATGTAGTATTTACCTCATTTTATATATTTAGAATTTAATTTGAAATTTAATCAAAAACTTACACAATATGACAATACATCGTCAACATCTGAACTTCGAATGTGAAGCCTGATTACTTTCCTTTATTTGCTTAACGATCAGTTTCCTCAACTCGCAATATCAAATGATATCAGGGTACAATTAAACCCATTTCCTTCAAAATACTCTCCATTGGAGCTAATACACTTATCCAATATTTTATTCTATTGTTTAAAGCATTTTTTAAATTCGTCTGATTCAGTGTCCTTCAGAGCCTGTATCGTTTTTTGTTTCACCTCTTTTATCAGCCAAACGTCCTCCTTTCAGGTCTCTTTTCATCCTGGGAAATAAAAAGAAGTCGCATGGAGCCAAATCCGGCTAGTAAGGTGGGTGGGGCAAATGGGTCATGCCGTTTTGGTGTCAAAATTTGACTGGCACTCTTCATGTCAACTGGGATAACTCCACTAGTTCATCAATAGTCTTACATCGATCTTCAAAAATTAATTTCTGAGTTTTGTTGAGATTTTCGTCAGTTCGAGAACTTAAAGGACTCCCAGAACGTGGTTGGTCTTTAATCGACATTTCACCTTTCTTGAAGCGGTTTAAACCACTCGTAGACCCGAGATTTACTCATAGCATCCTCTTTGTTAGCAGTTTTTAACATAACAGTTTCTACGGTACTTTTTTCAAGTAGAAAACAAAATTTCACAGCCGCGCGTTGTTCCCTAGAATTAGTCATCTTTCAAAACGACGAGTACACAAAACAACTTTTACAAAAGAAATCTCAGGAGCCTCTCTTTCTTTCTAAACCGATGCCGCTTGGCAGACTGACTTGGGAGGAGTGTAACTACATTACCGTAAAGGGCGGCCAGTCGTATACTACCACTACCAACCTAACCTCAACACAATTCCCGTTACTTTGGGGTCCCACCCTCATATAGAGAGCTGTTTACTATTCAGGATTAGAACACTAAATTCAGTAATTAATCCCGAAGATTAAGTATCTCTGAAGATATATCGTGCAATTGTAGGCGAAACGCCGAAAAGTTACTCCAAACTGTCTCGGTATAATCTTAAGAACCACACTTTCATAAAAATTTAATATTTACTTTTTTCCTAATTGGTTACAACTATGCTTCATTAAATAAGTCGGTGAACCAAGAATCTTTTAAATTTTGAAAGTTCGACAACACTATAAATTTGACGGATTTGTTATTAGTCGATGCAGTCAACCAGTTTTGTGTGCACGTTAGATGATTGATGGTGTTGTAATGTAAATAGGTGGAGGTTTGATCCACAGTCTTCATCAAGCATTCTACGAATGTTTTCGTCGCTTTCAACGACCACCAATGCTGAACTAAACTATCAAATAGAAGACTTCCGTGATCTAAATGCTTCTACAAGTTTTGCCAACCTCAGATCTCCGGCAGATAAAAGGCTCATTGAAAAAAAAATTTGAGTCTTTTCGACCGAACTATTTTATCTACGACAATCGATAGAATGCCATATTTTCCAAGAAAATGGCATCGCCTCAATTAATTAGACTGTTCCGTTTTATTGCGTGTAGTCACGTTAGTCGGATATCGGATAAAAATAAAATAGTCCCAGTAAATCACGATCACGGTCGGATTTTCCGGATTTAATCTAAAATGCCTTTAAAATGCCGGCCAGGCGAATTTTCGACATTAGGCATTGTTCTTTTTCTTTCTCTTTTGTATAGAGACTATTATTACCGTCTTGTCTATTTTACATTGGAACGCTTGCCGCTCCAACGACTCTGCACCAGCACTCAAGACCATTTATTGTTAAATAAATGATTTTAATTGTGGCCGTACCAATATTACAGATGCTCCACTTTCCAGACGCCTGATTGTGGTTTCTTCTGAAGAAATGGTCGGTAAAATTGAGACCAAAAACATTGATGAAGAACATTTTTAAATCGTGTTTGTTCCGGCGCAATCCGAAGGACTTTTGGTGTCCTTCTGTGACTGTCGACGAAACGTAGATTCACAGTAACCTCAGTGATAGAACGGCAGTCAAATCAGTGGGTTAGCGAAGATGAAAGGGCACCGAAAAAAGTGAAAACAGTTTTATCGGCAGGAAAATTGATGGCAACTGTTTTTCGGGATTCACAGGGCACCGTCATGATCGACTATTTGGAAAAGGTAAAACGGTGACTGGCTCTCACTTCCCAGTGTTATTGGACCGTTTGAATAGTGAGTTGAAGCAGAGGCGAGCAAGATTAGCGCTAAAAAAGTGCTCTTTCACCAGGACAATGCGCCTGCTTACACATCAGCCGTTGTAATGGCAAATGTGCACGAGCTGGGCTTCCAAATAATTCCCCACCCACCCTATTCCCTAGATTTGGCCTCAAGTGACTTTCGTGTTTCCTAACTTGAAAAATTGGCTTGGAAGGGAGAAATTTTCGTCGAATGAAGAGGCTGTGCTGTAAACGAGTATTGTATACAGTTCAAAACAATTTTTTTGGAATAAAAAATTGGAATCTTGCTGGAGCAAATGTACTGAACTTAATGGAGATTATATTGAGAAATATTTTTTTTTTTTTTTTTTTTTTTTAAAGTTACTCTTCAATGCACTGATCAGCAAAAAAAGAGGTAAATAGCTTAAGCTACTAATACTAAATTCTTGATATAAAGAACTAAAAATCTTCCTGTACATAATGCCCATTACCGTTTTAAGTGGTGGATGGATTTGCTCGAAATCATTTTATGAATACGTGGGGACACTCTAAAGTAACGGGAATTGTATTGTGGTTAGTTCAGGTTAGGGTGTCCCCCTAAAGTAACGGGAATTGTGTTGTGGTTAGGTTGGTACTTTTAGTACACGGTTCGCCCGCTAGCGTGATTTAGTTACGCTCCTCCCAAGTCAGTCTGCCTAGCGGTATAGAAGGTTGTACGCAGTACGAAGGTTTCCGCATACGTGCCGCTTTCCGCACACATGCCGCTTCTGGAGAGCTTTAGGGACTTCCCTGTAGCACCTGTGCTAGACCCATAAAAAAAAAAGAAAAAAACGAAGCTCCTGAATTTTTTTTTGTAAAAGTTGTTTTGTGTACTCGTCGTTTTTTAAGTGCGGCGCCTGTAGGCTTGTCATGAACTGAAGAAGCAATTCGAAACTGACCCCGATTTTTTTTTCCAAAACCATCACAGGAGATGAACCATCGTGCTATAGTTACGATCCTGAGACATAACAACAGTCCAGTCAATGGAAAACCGTGAATTCTCCTTGTCCAAAAAAAAGCTCGTCAGGTGAAATCAAACTTGAAAACAATGCTCATTTTTTTTTTGATATGAGAGGGTTCGTTTACTCGGAATTTGTTCGACCAGGTCAGACAGTGAACCAAGTATTCTACCTTGAGGTGTTAAAAAGGTTGCGCAATAGTGTGCGAAGGAAACGTCCTGATTTGTGGCAGTGGGGCGATTGGTTCTTCCATCACGACAACATGCCAGCCTACACGGCTCTCACTGTGCGCCAATTTTTGACAGGCACGATCCCTTTGCCGCACCCACTCTACTCGCCAGATTTTGCTCCATACGACTTCTTTTTGTGTCCCAGTAGGAAAAAGGACTTGAAAGGAGGACATTTTGCTGACATAGAAGAGGTGAAACAAAAAACGACGCAGGATCTGAAGGACATTGGATCAGACGAATTTAAAAAATGCTTTGAACAATGGAATAAAAGATTGGAGAAGTGTATTAGCTCCATATATCAAGGATTTTCTACAGCTGACGCTGTCTTCCTTCTCTCAGCCTTTGATTCCATCCGTTTCTATCTTCCCAGTCTCCATCTGTTAGACCCCTGTCCTCCAACGGAGAGTATTTTGAAGGAGATTAATAGTTGTTTGTAGAAAAATTTAATAAAACTTTTTTTAAAAATAAATTCTCGTTACTTTTGGGTCTCTCCTCGTATACTTACGTACGTAATCTTCCCTTGATTATGCGACGTGTATGATTTTTTACAGATAGACAGTAGCACATGGTGTCGAACACCCGCCCGTCTACTTAAAAACGAAAATAACTTTGATTTTTTTTATGCGTAAATAGATTAAAACTTATTGGGTAAATAACGTTTTTGGAAAACCGCCATGTAAATAATGTCGTTCGGGTGTTATGGTTTTTTATTTGAATTTTATTTCAAGTCCGAGCGACTACTAATTACGTTAATAAAAAAATAATAATCATGGTTTAATTTTATTTTTAACTCTTTAATGTGGCGGTTGCGTTATTATTACGTAGACTTGTCGTCAGAAGTGCGACAAAAAATTTTCTTTATACAGTACGAAGGCATATTGCCTTGCCTCCATTAGTTTGGAGCAGACGAAAGACGAGTTTTCCTAGAATGTCTGGCAATCGAGCCATTTTTATCTTCAAGGGATTTGCCCAAAGTTTTTCTCATTTCAGCTTGATGAGGTATTAAATACCAACAAGGATTGCTATTTAATTGCTTACGTTTGATTTTACGATGAAATGTGGAGATATCGTTGTGCAAATAAATAAAAAAGGCAGAGATACTATCTGGGGTAAAAAATCTCAAGGCTTTTTTAAGGACAAACGATGGTTTTACCAAAAATCGATTTTGTTTTTTAAGATAGTTTCCTTTAAGAGCGATATACTTATTCCAGCGATCTTTCAACATTTAGATATCATTCGATTTCTTCATTTAAGCCAAATCTCGCTGGGAGCCAGATCTGGTGAATACGACGAACGACGAATAATTCATAGCCCAGTTAGTCCAATTTCACCATCGATTTTATGGAGTTGTGAGCTGGTGCATTATCTGAGTGAAGCAGCACTTTTTCTTCGCTAAATGCGCGTGCGTTGTCTAAAAGGTGTTCTGAAATATAAAAATGTATGCTTCGGCACTTGGACAACGTTGACGGGTATTACGACATCCTCGCTAATATTAAGATCTTAAAAAAAAGAGTAAAATCCCTACTCAGGCGGGGAGGTGAAAGATAAAAAAAAAATAGAAGGAAATGAAATGAAACAAGAAGAATTCAGGAGTCGAACTACAATTATTCTTCAGTATAGTCTCCCTTAAGCTCAATGTATTTTTTCCAGCGACTTTCCAATTCATTTACCCCATCTTTGAAGTTGTTTTCCGGAAGAACTTCAAAACACCCATCTATGGATGCTATGACCTCATTATTTGTTGAAAAATGTTTCCCACATAGAAATCTTTTGAGGTTTAGGAACAGATGGAAGTTAGACGGAGCCAGATCTGACGAATAAGGTGGATGTTTCAACAGTTCTTATTTTAATCCGACCGGTTTTCCGCACCTCCGTGAGCAGGTGCATTGTCATGGTGAAAGATGATTTTTTTCTTCTGTGAACCGGGCCTTTTCTCACGAATTTTCTCACCCAGCTGGTCCAAAGGGTTGCAGCAATACTCTCCTGTGATTGTTGTACCGGTTTAAAGGTAATCAATTTAATAAAATTCCTTTTGCATTCCAGAAAATTGATGCCATAATTTTTTTGGATGACTTTGACCACTTTGGCTGCTTTTGAAGCTGAACAACCTGGCTTAGTCCACTGTGCGATTTATTGTCGCTGTTCAGGATCATACTGGTAAACTTAAGTCTCATCCATAGTCGACACACAAAATCAGTTTTATTCTTTGTGGAATGAGCGAAATCGTGTTTAGAAAGTTTCTCTCGAGTGCGTTTTGGTTCTGATCTTAGCAAATTCGGCACCCATCTTGTGAATAGCTTTCTCATACCCAAAATATTAGTTAAGATCTCATGTACAGGGTGAGTCAACCATAGAGTAAAGTTCATTATCTCCTTTGTTTCGGGAATGACGAAAAAATATTGAATACAATAGTTTTAGGGAATGTTAAGGTGCACAGTTTAAAAATATTTTTGAGTATACAGGATACTTCAAAAAAGTGTGGCCGATATTACATATGTTTTTTTAAATGGAATATCCTATTTTCTAATTTATTTTTAAATTCTGCGTAAAATTTTATAAAATTTTTATTAATAATGTTATATACCAAAACCTAGTCGTTTTTCTAATATTTCAATTTTTTAAAAAAACACTAAATTTTGTAAAAAATTGCCATTAGCGCTATTGTTTCTGAAGGTGGAATACTCATAATTGGTATGAGCGTTCTATAGAGACGAAAAAAAAAAGATATATGTAAAGAAATTTGAAATAGATGCTACAGGGTGTTCAAAATAAATTTATGCATTTTGACTATTTTAAATTTAAAAATCTCAATTTTTTTAAATGGCACACCCTGTATATTATTATTTTTCTGATAGATTTTACAAAACCCTCCAACTTTTATTAAGTATGTCATACCTATTTCTAATAGTTTTCGATTTATTTTGAATTTTTCAATTTTTATCCTTGTTTTTAATACATTTACGCTATAACATCATAGTTGCCAAGACAAAGAAAAATATAGACATTGTCAAATTTTGACATGTCTATTAAGCAAGTAAAAATAGTGTAATTTATAAGCGACGTATAAAGATAATAGTTGGCGCATTGGTATAACAATTAAAAATAAACGAAAAAAAATCGTAATTCTTAGAATTTACCAAAGTGTTGTGTTCTTCGCATTTGCTGAACCATCCCAGGACGCGTTTCGCCGTATCACGGCTCATCAGCTGGGCTAGGTTCAGCAAATACGAGAACACACTTTTAGTCCTTTATCCAAGTAACTAATGGAAAACTATAACAAATAGATGCTTTTACTGCACTCTACCGGCGACTTACTAAGTCATTCAAGCAGAGCTGCCAACACGGCTGGCAATTTGCAAATTGCCAGCCGTGTTGGCAGCTCTGCTTGAATGACTTAGTAAGTCGCTGGTAGAGTGCAGTAAAAGCATCTATTTGTTATAAAGATAATAGTTATGGATTTTCCTAAAAATGAATTAATTGTTAAGGTTTATATACTGTGCGAGGCGGGAAAAAAAAATGTCTTTTGACAATAAGGCTTTGCGGAGTGAAGTAGACGTATACCATCTAGAAAATATTTTCAGTGCGTAATGGAACGGTTTGATGGTAATGGTAGCGTTGAATATACGAAACAGAAAGTAGTAAACCAGAATGCTACCAATGAGGAAAAAGAAATGGAGATACTTCATGTTGAAGATAATCCCCAGGTGTGTGAAGGAAAATATAGTAAAACGACTAAACAAGTGCATTCAAGTAGACGGGCATATTTTTGAACATTTATTACGTCATAATAATTAATCATTAGATAAGTTAAACTATATTATGTATGTATGTATTAAAAACAAGGGTAAAAATTGAAAAATTCCAAATAAATTGAAAACTATTAGAAATAGGTATATGATATACTTAATAAAAGTTGGTGAGTTTTGTAAAATCTACCAGAAAAAATAATAATATACAGGGTGTGCCGTTTAAAAAAATTGAGATTTTTCAATTTAAATTAGTCGAAAAGCATAAATTTATTTTGAACACCCTGTAGCATCTAACTCAAATTTCTTTACATATATCTTTTTTTCATTTCTATAGAACGCTCGTATCAATTATGAGTATTCCACCTTCAGAAACAATGGCGCTACTACAATTTTTTACAAAACTGAAATCTAGTATTTTTAAAAAAAAATTTGAAATATTAGAAAAACTACTAGGTTTAGGTATATAACATTATTAATAAATATGTTATAACATTTTACGCAGAATTAGAAAATAGGATGTTCAATTTAAAAAAAAACATGTTATATCGACCACACTTTTTTGAAGTTCACTTAACATTCCCTACAACTATTGTATTTAACAGTTTTTCGTCATTCCCGAAATAAATGAGATAATGAACTTTACTCTGTCGTTGTCTCACCCTGTACATGAGATCTTAACCAATATTTTGGGTATGGGAAAGCTTTTCACAAGATGGGTGCCGAATTTGCTAAGATCGGAACAAAAACGCACTCAAGAGAAACTTTCTAAACACGATTTTGCTAATTTCACAAAGAGTAAAACTGATTTTGTGTGTCGACTATAGATGAGACTTGGTCATTGAAAAAAATTATCTCATCAATTTTCTGGAATGCAAAAGGAATTATGTTAAATTGATTACCTTCAAACCGGTACAACAATCACAGGAGAGTATTATTGTAACCATTTGGACCAGCTGGATGAGAAAATTCGTGAGAAAAGGCCCTTCTTGCAGAAGAAAAAATCATCTTTCATCAAGACAATGCACCTGCTTACGGAGGTGCTTTGGCAACGGAAAAACCGGTCGGATTAGAATACGAACTGTTGGAACATCCACCTTATTCGTCAGATCTGGCTCCGTCTGACTTCCATCTGTTCCTAAACCTCAAAAGCATTTTTCAACAAATAATGAGGTGATAGCATCCATAGATGGGTATTTTGAAGTTCTTCCGGAAAACAACTTCAAAGATGGGGTAAATGAATTGTTTGTTAATATATTTATTGTTATTATTCTTATATTTATATATGTGCAAAAGTTTCAGGCCACTTTGTACTACGAGAAAAATTATTAGTCCATATGCTCTATAATAGACTTAAATTATATTTTTATGTTAATATTTTGTAGACATACCCTTTGCAGCGATAACAGCCGCACAACGATGTGGCATTGACTCAATTAATCGACTAATACAAGCAGGTGAAATTTTATCCCATTCTTCCTTCAGTGATTTGAATAAGGCGGCTTTATTTGAATATGTATGCTTTCGAACTTGACGATCTAGCGTTTCCCATAAGTGTTCTATTGGGTTCAAATCCGGTGATTGAGATGGCCAGCTTAAAACTCTCACATTTGAAGCAGAAAACCACTGTTTTAACAACTTGGATGTATGTTTGGGGTCATTGTCCTGCTGAAATATCCAATTCTGTGGCAATGTTTCTTCAGCATATGATAACAAATTGTTTTCTAAAATGTCCTTGTAAATATCAGCGTTCATATTTCCGTTGATCTCGATCAATGGACCGACTCCTTGTGCAGAGAAAATTCACCAAACCATTACACTTCCTGTGTTTTACAGTAGGAATTTGGTACTGAATATCATTTCTCATACCAATAGGACGTCGTACATGTTGTCTACCATCGCTTCCAAAAAGATTAAATTTAGATTCGTCTGAGAAAGCTACTTTTTTTTCCGATCTTTGATTGTCTAATTTAGGTGATCTTTGGCAAATTGTAATCGGACCTTCTTATTCTTTTTACTGATTAATGATTTTTTAATACCTATACGGCCAAAAAGTCCCACATCATGTAGTCTTCGTGTCACAGTACTACGACTAACATTAGCTAGGTTAAATATATAATAAAAGACTGTTTTTAGTCAATTTCCACTGGTGGTTTTTAGTCAATTTCCACCAGTGGAAATTGACTAAAAACAGTCTTTTATTATATATTTATAATGAATTTCCATCAAGTAGAAGCTACAACCATCCAAAATTAGCTAGGTTTTAATCCTTTAGCTCGCGTGTAATTTCGGCAGCAGTTTTCTTGACATCCGCAGTTGATTTGCGTTTAATGATACGATCTACTTTTTTAGACGTTTTTCTTGGACTTCCACTACGCGGACGATCTTTTAAACCATATCCATAACGGTATTTTACAATAATATCGTTCACGGTTGATTTACCTATCGATAATAATGAAGCAATCTCACAAGAAGACTTTCCTTCTTTTGAAAATTTTATTACTCTCTCACGAATTTGGATTTGCATATGCCGAGCCATGTTTATTCTCCCACGACCTTTTATGAACTAAGTGTGAACATTCAACCCGCTATTATTCGTAAATACGTCTTTGAACGTCCTACTGCGTCAATGTATATTATGTGGCCGGAAACTTTTGCACATATAAATATAAGAATAATAATAATAAATATATTTACAAACATAAATAATATTCTTTTACTATACGAGGCTGGTTTGAAAAGTCCGTGCAAAGTCCGAGTGATGGCACCACGAGCGCGTATCGAGGTCATGTTTAGTTAGTAGCATCTCTTGAATGAACGCACACCAAGTTTCAGCCATATTGGTCTATTTCTTTGTGTTTGGCATTCGTGTGAATCAAGGAAGTCGAGTGATTTTCAAGAAATGGACGAAAAAGAATTTCGTGTGGTGATTAAACATTACTTTATGAAAGGCAAAACACCTCAGGAGACTAAAGAGAAGCTTGATTACATTTTCGGACTGGCCATATGGGCACAAGTGACGCTGAACGTTCTGGACGGCCTGTGGAGGTTACGACTCCAGAAATCATTGATCAAATTCATGATATGGTGATGGATGACGGAAGAGTTAAGGTGCGTGAGATTGCTAGTACTGTGGGCATCTCGACTGAACAGGTACATAATATTTTGCATAAACATTTGGACATGAGAAAGCTATCCGCAAGATGGGTGCCGCGATTGCTCACGCTTGACCAAAAACGGAATCGTGTGAAGTGTTGCAAGGATGGTTTGCAGCTGTTCCAGAAGAATCCAGAGGACTTTAAGCGTCGTTTCGTCACTGTGGATGAAACATGGATACATTACTATACTCCTGAGACCAAACAACAATCTAAACAATGGGTTACCAAGGGGGGATCTGCACCAAAAAAGGCGAAGACCGTTCCTTCGGTCGGAAAGGTTATGGCGACTGTCTTTTGGGATTCGCAAGGGATAATCCTCATCGACTATCTGGAAAAGGGTAAAACTATTACAGGTGAATATTATTCATCGTTATTGGACCGTTTGAAAACCGAGCTGCAAGAAAAACGCCCGCGATTGGCCCACAAGAAAGTCCTTTTCCATCACGACAACGCACCAGCACACACCTCAGCAGTTGTGGTCGCAAAATTAATGGAAATAGGATTCCAACTTGTTTCACATCCCCTCTATTCTCCAGACTTGGCTCCCTCGGACTACTATTTGTTCCCCAATTTGAAGAAAGGGCTGGCGGGACAAAGATTTTATTCAAACGAGGAGGTGATTGCAGACACTAATGGATATTTTGCAGACTTGGACAAATCCTATTATTCGGAAGGGATCAACAAACTAGAACATCGTTGGACGAAGTGTATAAGCCTAAAAGGAGACTATGTCGAAAAATAAAAAAGCTTTACCCCAAACACATAAGTAGTTTTTATTTTTGCACGGACTTTTCAAACCAGCCTCGTATTCTTTTGTTTCCTATATCTCATACTCACATCTCATAATGATTAAAAATCATTAGTCTTTTTTTTTAATAAATTAGAGTACGAAATGTCACTGGCCGCAAACTTTTGCACGCCACTGTATTTCGACTCCTTAATTCTTCTTGTTTCAGTTCATTTCCCTCTATTTTTTTAATCTTTCACCTCCCGGCCTGAGTAGGGATTTTACCCTTTTTTTCACATCTTAAAGATATCAGCGAGGATGTCGTAATACCCGTCAATGTTGTCCAAATGCCGAAACATACATTTTTGTATTTCACAACACCTTTTAGACAAGGCGGTAATGCTGCCACGGACGTTATTGCATTTCTGCAAACAACTACTACCTATACACGTAGTCAAGCTAAATATACTTAAATAAATTAACAAATACGTATACCGAACTGCGGGATTGAACCCTCGACCTTCTGCACCGTAAGCAAGTACTACGCGACGTAGCCACGGGCCGCCACAACAGAAAATTTTACACAAATCTTGTGAGAGTTGACACTAACTGAAAATCAAACGATTTTTTGTTTGTGCCGCCATCTCTCGGAAAGTCTCGAGATTTTTCACCCCTTGTAGTAACTGCAAAAAATATTTCCATCGATAATCCCGTTCGATTTTCAATTTTCGTTACGAAAACACTTTTTACAGTTTTGTTTTTCAGTAACAAAATAACGACACTAAAACTTTGTGGCACGGGAAAATTATCTGGCATCGACCCTAATTGAACGTAGACAAGTACTTTTACTACCCACCACACTGAATTATTAATAAGTTTGTTAAGGTTCTTGTTCATAGCACTTACGAAAATGTTTACATTGTACTCTTAGAAATTTAAAGTGGTCTGTTGTGTTGGGATTTTTTTCACGAATAAGTCTCCTTCTATTGACGCAAAAGTAAACAAACAATGGAATATGTTCGTAATTGACAGTATAAAGGCCTTTTTACACGGTCATATCAGTTCTCAGTCCGCTTTTCCTATGTGTAAAAAGGAAAAACTGAACGTAAAACTGAAACGGAGACTGAAACCTGATGGGATGGGGTAGACCTATTTGTTTCATTTCAGTTCTTAGAATTCCTATGTGTAAACAAACGTGTCATGCCTCGGTCCGTTGGCTCACGTCAGTTCTTATGAAACTCTGGCTCAGTGTACATATGAATTGCAATTGTCGCTATGTCCAAAAGGGAACACGAGTTTGTTGTAGAATTCATTGAAATTTATAAAATGTCTCCGGATTTTTAGAACAAAACGGATCCAAACTATCACAATGTAAATGTTAGGAAGGCTGTCTACATTCTCTTATTGGATAAATATCAAGAATGCGACGAAAATGCAACAAAGGCGATGGTAAAATCCAAAATTAACAGCCTACACTCAACTTATAACAAAGTTAAATATAGTGAAAGAAGTGGAGTAGGAAATTGAGAAGTATACAAACCATCACTGTGGTATTATGATCTTCTTTCGTTCGTCAGCGACCAACAGCCGATTCTAAGAGTGTCAATACTATGGGGAGTAATAGCCTCCCTCATGTTGGTATTTTACTTTTGTATAATAGGTGTCACAAGGCGTAATACCACAAGATACACATCCTCATTCATCCGTAAATAGTTCAGTCAGTCATATGGTTCTAAGTGAAGTTCTTTCATTAAATTTACATGCGACAGTGAATTCCAGGGCACCAAGCTTTACTCCATCGGCTTCTTTTCTTCCACAGTTTCTTTAACGCCACAGCTAAGGCTACTGCAGTGAGACAGTCTTCATACATGAGCTATTTTACACATGTACACTTTGGGACAGTATGACAACACGTGTTTGAACGCGAACTACACATAACACTTTGAAAGTGTAACTCGGGCTGAGAACTGAACGGACGGTGTAAAAACAAACCTCCTTCCGAACTGAAATGAAACGAAAACTGAAACTGAGACGGAACTGAGAACTGATATGACCGTGTAAAAGTGCCATAAAACAAGCCCGAGTTTCGCTTCGCTACAATTTTGCCGAAAAACAAGAATATGTGTGTTACCAAACTTTTTGACGATTAAGTATTGTGAGGTTTTTTTAACCGACTTTAAAAAAAGAACTTCTTAATTCAACACGTGTGTATGTAATATTGTTCAAATGTAATATTTATGTACGTTAGTCAGTATACGCTTCCGAATCGACATTTCAAATTTCACTGTTGTACAGCTGGGCCAAAAGTATGTGCAACCTAACCACTTCTTAAAACTGTTGGAATAGAAGAAAATAAAAGACATACCAGGTGTACAAGTATGAAATGCGTTTTTTTTTTCTAAAAAAACATGTTAAATTCGGAAGAAATGATAAAAAGTGCTTTATTCAAAGTATGCTCCATCGATTGTTATACATTTTTCCCATCTTTCGGGCAATTTGTGAATGCCACGCCAGTAAAAATCTTCCCCTTTTGCTGCGAACCATTCATCGAGCTATTTTTTCACATCTTCGTACGAACCAAAGCGCTGCTCAGCAAGTGCGTGACCCATCGATGCAAACAAGTGGTAATCGGAAGGAGCCAAGTCTGATTAGTAAGCCGCATGGTGTAGAACTTCCTAGCTGAGTGCTTCCAACGTGTCACGAACTGGTTTTGCCGTATATGATGGAGAATTGTCATGAAGAAAAATGACTTTGTGTTGCCTCTTTCGGTATTCTGGCCTTTTTTTCAAGCAGCGAACGGTTCAAATCGGTCAATTGTTGTAGGTAACGTTTAGTATTAACCGTTTCCCCAGGTTTTAACAGCTCATAATAGACCACGCCCCTCTGGTCCCACCAAACACAGAGCATCGTCTTTCTGCCAAAGCAATTGGGTCTTGCGGTCGATGTGGATGGTGCGCCTGGGTCTACCCATGATTTTTTGCATTTGGGATTCTCAAAATAAATCCACTTTTCATCTCCTGTAACTATACGATGCAAAAACGACTTCCTTTTGTACCGAGCGAGCAAAATGTTACACGTGTTTTTGCGCTTTTCCATTTGCCTGTCGTTCAACTCATCTTGATCTACCGGTCTTCTGAATCTTTCCCATCTCTCGTAGCCGATTGGAAACAGCTTGTTGACTAACGCCTAATTGCTCGGCGTGTTGTTTTTGTGTTTGCGAATCATCTTCGTCCAACAATGCTTACAATTCCGCATCTTTGTATTTTTTGGCAGTTTTCCACGTTCCTTGCCTGCAACATCGAAGTCACCACTTTTGAAACGCCGAAACCATCGTTCACACGTATCTTGCGATGGAGCATGTTCACCATAAGCTTCTCGAAGTAATCGGTAGGATTCAACAGCAGTTTTCTTTAAATGAAAACAAAAAAAAAATGCTGTCCGCGAATGCTCTTTGTTCGGTATAAATTTCGACATATTGAAGACAACAACACAACACTATGCACACCCTTTTCCAATTTATCACTCGTGCGCGTCTGACACTTGTTGATGACACAACAAAATGGCGCAGTGTCAAATCTGTATAGCACAAACTGCATTGGTGCACCATCTGTTGTCTGAAATCCGCATTTCATACTTGTACACCTGGTATAGTCTGTGAAGTAAGAACGTGTCCGCGATAATTAATTTTTGGTAGATGCGATTCTAGCGATTCAACAAAAAATCGTTACAGGAAACCTTGGTCTACGACGCATTTTAGTAAAAGTGTCAGTGGATTCCGAACTTTCGTCGAAGTCACGTAAAATTCAAAATGGGGCACTTGTTTGCGCGTCGGTTCGAGGCAGTCTTTCTTTGTTCCCATTCAAAGGGGCCTAAAATGACACATTCCGCGGCCCCTAAATATATTAAAAAGTCGGTGTCGTTCGTGAAGAAGTACGTAAATCATATTAACGAGACGAAAAATGTCGATAACTTGCCCAAACGTGGCTCGGTAGACTCCGAAAATTAACTTTTTGCATTCCATACATGTTCTATAGAGTTGAAAACTGGTGTCTGTGGGGGCCAATTCAGGAACTGCACTCTATTCTTCCGCAGACACTTCAAATTTATAAAATGATGGTTCTAGTGATACTACATACTTTTGTGAATTCATTCGACCATCGCAAACTAGTATTTCGCTCACGCAACTTGCTGACGTGCACCTTCACATCATAATACTGCCGCCATCGTGTTTTGCAGTGGGTACTACGCATTCAGAGTTTTACTCCTTTCCTATCCGGCGCCTTACGTGGATAGCACCAGGAGTACCTGAAACATAAAACAAGGGAAAAAATATATTATTCAGTATTCAGATTTAATAAACAAAACATACCTCGAAGTCCTAATCGTCCGATCACACGGTGTTAAACCAATGCCCTTTGTTGAAAGATAGCCAGCTAACGGACCTAAATTAACAGCAGCCCACCGACCATCGCGACTCAGATTTTCCCTAGAACATGTTACTGGACCTTAGGGCAATGGCGCTCCGAGCATTTTTTTGAGGTCTACGAATAGGTAATAGTCGTTGGGGGCCAAATCTGGAGAATACGGTTGATGAGGAAGCAATTCGAACTTCAATTCATGCAATTTTGCCATCGTAATCATTGATTTGTGACTTGCACTTTTTTCTTGTTCATTTGGGGCCGTCCCTTTGCGATTCTGCCTTCAAACACTCCACTAACTTTATATATATAATATTTCGCTATTGATGATTTTTCCCTTCTCAGTATAGTCGATGAAAATTATTCCATGCGCACCCCAAAATCAGAGGCTAAAAGCTTCCAGCTGACTGTGGTCGCTTCGAGCAGTTTTCACCGGTTGTTGTCCACTCAGCTGACTGCCGATTTTATTCCAGTGTGTAGTGGTGGATCCACGTAGGTTGTCAGCTATCTCACGCATATATATATATATATATATATATATATATATATATATATATATATATATATATATATATTTTATATATATATATATATATATATATATATATATATATATATATATATATATATATATATATATATATATATATATACAGTGACGTGCAAAAGTTTCCAGCAAGTGACATTTCGTACTCTAATTTATTAAAAAAAAGACTAATGATTTTTAATCATTATGAGATGTGAGTATGAGATATAGGAAACAAAATAATATAGTAAAAGAATATTATTTATGTTTGTCAATATTTGTATTATTATTGTTTTTACATTTATATGTGCAAAAGTTTCCTGCCACTTTGTACTACGAGAAAAATTATTAGTCTATATGCTCTATAACACAGGTTTACAAATTTTTAATTTGGAAAAATACCAAGAACGCCACATGCCTAGATAAGTTAATTGGGACCTCCTGAACACGAAAAACGCTATAATTTTTTTTTTAAGTACCGTTTTTTAGATAACGGTACTTTTGTGTTTTTCGGTGTATGGTCCCACTCAAACCCTTATGGAGCCCAACCGAAAAGTCCGATCGAGATAAATGTCATACCGTTGGAAAGGCAACTAAATGCCTTTTCCGGCGGTATACTATAAATTTCTATGTGACAAGAAGTGGCTGAGTTATAACACCTCAAAGTTCAAAATTTGCCTATTTTTTACGTTTTTTTTAAAATTTTTCATTTTTATTTGGTTTTTTTTTTCTACGTTATTGTAAAGATCTGGAATGTTTTATTTTTTTTTACCAAGTAGTTTATTTAATAACCAACATTTTAAACGTAATTTGAAAAAAAAAGGATGAAAAATAAAGTTTTTATTAAGGATTTTGTGGAACGACAATATTTTCATTTTCATTGCTCACACGCTATATTCGGCGTCCATCAGAATTTGAATCACTGTATACGTTGGTAGCCCTGACACACGCTATATTCGGCGTCCATCAGAATTTGAATCACTGTATACGTTGGTAGCCCTGACACACGCTATATTCGGCGTCCATCAGAATTTGAATCACTGTATACGTTGGTAGCCCTGACACACGCTATATTCGGCGTCCATCAGAATTTGAATCTGATCACAGTAAACAGTTTGGCTTTGTACGTGCAAAAAATAAAATGTGTTCAATCGATCCCAACGAATTTTGTTATGTTTGTGGAGTTCTTGTGAAAAAGAAATCACAGCATTTGATGCGAAAAATGAATACGAAAAATTTATCTGAAGCGTATAAGAAGTATTTCGGCTTTCGACCTGCGTCTCTGGACAAACCGTGGACACCGAATAATGCATGTAACAACTGCCGAACAATATTAAATAAAATTGGTAAGGGTCAAGAGTGTTTCTTCACATTTGGAAAGCCAATGCAATGGAGAAACCCGATCAGTCATACAACAGATTGTTATTTCTGTTTAACGGAAAAGGCTGTCGGACGTAGAATTGAACCAGTTTATCCAGTTGTTAGCTCGGTGACGCTGCCAGTGCCGCACTCAGTATCGTGCCCCAAACCGCAGCTGATTGTAGCAGAGCCCACAAAAATACGAAAAAAAAACAACAATAATAATATAAGTGATTCATCAGATGAGTGCAGTGAATCAGAAATGCAATCAAATAAGAAACCCCATTTACTTACTCAGGCCGAGCTTAATGATTTGTGCCGAGATTTGTATTTGCCGAAATCGAAATCTGAATTACTTGCATCGCGATTGCAACAGTGGGGATATTGTGCTCCTGAGACACGTGTTACATATTACCGTGATCGTAGCAAACAACTTGCAGTTTTTTTCGCAAAAACGGGAAACTTTTGTTTTTGTGCCAACATACGTGGTCTTTTCAATGCTCTCCAACAAAGTTATGACCCAGTGGAATGGCGTCTTTTTCTGGATGGAGGCAAGGATAGTTTGAAGGCAGTCTTGCTTCATAAAGGGAATACGAAACCATCAATTCCAATCGGATATGGAAAATACATAAAGGAAACATATGAAGCAATGAAAGAACTTCTCGCTCTCATACAATATGACCAACATCAATGGAAAGTTTGCTCTGATTTTAAATTAGTTGCCATACTATCTGGATTGCAAGGGGGCAATACGAAGTTTCCCTGTTTTCTATGTCTATGGGACAGCCGTGACCGTCAGAATCACTACATCCGAAAAGTTTGGCCCGAACGAAGTGGGCGTACGCACGGAGAGTACAATATTAAAAATGACCCACTCATTCCTCAGGAGAAGATAATACTTCCTCCACTACATATTAAGCTTGGGTTATTTACAAATATTGTGAAAACGTTGCCAAAAGACAGTCTTGCCATGAATTACCTTAAACAAAAATTTCCGAGAGCCACAGCGAGCAAAATTGAAGCTGGTATATTTGATGGACCTCAAATTCGGGCTCTGTACGGTGACCAAGCATTTAATGAATGTTTAGGTCCAGCTCATTTGGAGGCATGGGAAGCATTCCAGGACATCGTTTACAACTTTTTGGGAAACTACAGAAGTCCTGATTACGCTGAGAAGATCGATACATTACTGCAAAAATTCAATGCCATTGGTAAGCGTTGAGTGAAAGCATGTATATCAAAAAGGCCGTTATCATTTGAAAATTATTTGAAATTTATTCTTTTTAACTTTTAGGTTCAAATATGACACCTAAACTACACTTTTTATTCAGTCATTTGGATATTTTCCCCATGAACTTGGGATCCGAAAGTGATGAGCAGGGTGAAAGATTTCACCAGGAAATGCAAGAAATCGAGAGACGTTACAAGGGCTGGTGGGATGAACAAATGATGGCAGACTATTGTTGGTTCCTCATTCGCGAAGATACATCCGAAAAAAAACGGAAAAATTCAAGTCGCTCGTCATTTTAATTTAAATTTTTTTAATTTACGCCGAATATAGCGTGTGAGCAATGAAAATGAAAATATTGTCGTTCCACAAAATCCTTAATAAAAACTTTATTTTTCATCCTTTTTTTTTCAAATTACGTTTAAAATGTTGGTTATTAAATAAACTACTTGGTAAAAAAATAAAACATTCCAGATCTTTACAATAACGTAGAAAAAAAAACCAAATAAAAATGAAAAATTTTGAAAAAAACGTAAAAAATAGGCAAATTTTGAACTTTGAGGTGTTATAACTCAGCCACTTCTTGTCACATAGAAATTTATAGTATACCGCCGGAAAAGGCATTTAGTTGCCTTTCCAACGGTATGACATTTATCTCGATCGGACTTTTCGGTTGGGCTCCATAAGGGTTTGAGTGGGACCATACACCGAAAAACACAAAAGTACCGTTATCTAAAAAAACGGTACTTAAAAAAAAAAAAATTATAGCGTTTTTCGTGTTCAGGAGGTCCCAATTAACTTATCTAGGCATGTGGCGTTCTTGGTATTTTTTGGCTGTAAACCAGTGTAATAGACTTAAATTATATTTTTGTGTTAATATTTTGTGCCCATACCCTTTGCGGCGATAACAGCCGCATAACAATGTGACATTGACTCAATTAATCGATTAATACAAGCAGGTGAAATTTTATCCCATTCTTCCTTCAATGATTTGAATAATGCGGCTTTATTTGAATATGTATGCGTTCGAACTTGACGATCTAGCCTTTGCCATAAGTGTTTCTATTGGGTTCAAGTCCGGTGATTGAGACGGCCAGCTTAAAACTCTTACATTTGAAGCAGAAAACCACTGTTTTTACAACTTGGATATATGTTTGGGGTCATTATCCTGCTGAAATATCCAATTCTGCGGCAATGTTTCTTCATCATATAACAAATTATTTTCTAAAATGTCCTTGTAAATATTAGCGTTCATATTTCCGTTGATCTCGATCAATGGACCGACTCCTTGGCCAGAGAAAATTCCCCAAACCATCACACTTCCTCCACCGTGTTTTACGGTAGGAATATGGTACCGAACATCATTTCTCGTACCAATAGGACGTCGTACATGTTGTCTACCATCGCTTCCAAAAAGATTAAATTTATATTCGTCTGAGAAAGCTATTTTTTTCCAATCTTTGATTGTCCAATTTAGGCGATCTTTGGCTAATTGTAATCGGGCGTTTTTATTCTTTTTACTGAATAAAGGTTTTTTAATACCTATACGGCCAAAAAGTCCGACATCATGTAGTCTTCGTGTCACAGTACTACGACTAACATTAGCTAGGTTTTCGTCCTTTAGCTCGCGTGCAATTTCGGCAGCAGTTTTCTTGACATCCGCAGTTAATTTGCGTTTAATGATACGATCTACTTTTTTAGATGTTTTTCTTAGTTTTCCACTACGCGGACGATCTTTTAAACCATATCCACAACGGTATTTTACAATAATATCGTTCACGGTTGATTTACCTATCGATAATAATGAAGCAATCTCACGAGAAGACTTTCCTTCGTTTGAAAATTTTATTACCCTCTCACGAATTTGGATTTGCATATGCCGAGCCATGTTTTTGCTCCCACGACCTTTTATGAACTAAATGTGAACATTCAACGCGCTATTATTCGTAAATGCGTCAATGTATATTATGTGGCCGGAAACTTTTACACATATAAATATAAGAGTAATACTAATAAATATATTCACAAACATAAATGATATTCTTTTACTATATTATTTTGTTTCCTATATCTCATACTCACATCTCGTAATGATTAAAAATCATTAGTCTTTTTTTTTAATAAACTAGAGTACGAAATGTCACTGGCCGGAAACTTTTGCACGCCACTGTATATATATGCAAATTATATTTTCTTTTAGAAGATGGAAGTTTTTTTTGAAATTTTGTCTTGGGCAGTTCTGCCATACAACTAGTCGCTAATTAAGCAAGAAGGTACCAACTTTTTACTACTACTTTTGATCTGTTTTTTTTTTTTAATGGGTTCAATTTTTTAAAATAATATTTACTTAATATACTCCAATAGATCACGTCGACCGATTGACCCAATTTATTGATGTAACTTGATTCGTGACATGCATTTTTATTTTAATTGGATGTAATTCATATCCTTCAATTTAATTACGCGTCTCCGCGTCAAATAGCGTTGTCGAATAAAGTCGTCCGTCATTAATTCGACGATTGAACTGTCAACTTTAGTATGATGGCGGTTAAAAACACGGTATAACAACAATTTGTCGAGGCTTTATAATCGTGTATTTTTAAACTTTTCTTGCTATAATTAAAAGGCCTTTGTTTGTGTGTGATAAGTATAAATAGGCTGTGCTATTACGTTTGTGTGGCGTTTTATTTACGGGATTTAAAACAAACTAATTTAAGCTATTTTTTGCCGAATACGTGGAAGATGCGAAAAAAACCGTAAGAGCTTAAAAGTTATACAATAAAAGTAGAAAGTTTGCTCGCCTACAATAAAACAGCCAGTGTCGTATTAGAAAACACATCAGGGGAGAAACCGCCCCAAAAAATATGGCATTGCTTGTATTGTTGTATTTCAAGAAGTACTGTGTTTACCAGATTTGAACGAATTATGTTTCAAAATTTATAATATAAGTAGGAAATAACCGGCCAAGTGCAAGTCAGACTTGCGCAATTAGTGTTCCGTGCGTTAATTACTTTTAAAATAAAAATTTTTGTTACAGAGGTATAAAATGATCAGTGACTTCACAAAACACACCCCAAATGAGTTTTCAATAAAGTTTTTATTCCGATCTTTGCTGAAAACTGATGACCTTAATTTTTTTTATACACTCCTGGCCAAAATTAACGCAACAATATATTAAATCATACAAATCTCTATAATGAATTAATTTTAATAATTTTTTATGAACATTGGTTACACTAAAAGTTAGAAAAAAAAACTTATTCGGATACTTTAAAAGTGAATTAGCTACCAAATTTCTCTATGAGATTCGAATTAAAATTATTCTTAAGACCTAATAACAAAATCGTTGAAATTATGTAATAATGAAAAAAATTAACTGGGACACTAGTAGCAAAATTAATGGTGTAACTGGGACACTAGTAGCGTGTGTTGCCTCCTCTACTTCGGCGT
Source organism: Pachyrhynchus sulphureomaculatus (assembly GCA_019049505.1). Classification (NCBI taxonomy): domain Eukaryota; kingdom Metazoa; phylum Arthropoda; class Insecta; order Coleoptera; family Curculionidae; genus Pachyrhynchus; species Pachyrhynchus sulphureomaculatus. Next base: position 159,488,607 of record CM032453.1, read on the forward strand.
TTATGCGCCTAGGCATGCTTCTAATTAAATTTTAGATAAAATCTTGAGGAATTTGCTCCCATTCTGTGATAACTCCATTTTCAAGTTCCCTCAGGTTTCTAGGTGCAGGTATATGACGTTTCACATTTTTCTTAAGGTGATCCCATACATATTCTATCGGATTCAGATCCGGGCTTTTTAGTGGCCATTGCATAATCGGTATATCAACTTGATTAAGATAATCGAGTACCTCCTTAGCCACGTGAGGTCGAGCGTTGTCTTGCATAAACAGGAAATTGGGCCCCACAAAATGACCGAAAGGCATCACATGTTCTATTACAATATTCTCAAGATAGTAATCAGCATTCATGGATCTCGTACGGACAGGAACTAACTCTGTGCGAGCATCAAAGCAGATGCCACCTCAGAACATAACAGAGCCACCGCCGAATGGAATCCTTGCAGAGATATTGCAAGGAGCAAACCTCTCTCTTGGTCTTCGCCATACTCGCTCACGACCATCTGGATGTTTTAGACTAACCCTAGTTTCATCTGTGAAGAAAACTTGTTTCTAATCATCCACAGACCAGTTTTCGTGATTTCGAGCAAAACGTAACCTGGCAACTCTGTTCTCTCTAGTAAGCAAGGGCGCAGTGGCTGGTCTCCTACTGTTTAATCCAGCTTCATTTAACCGTCTTCTAACTGTTTTAGAAGAAATTGTGACATTGCGAACAGCTTCGAGTTCGTTTCTTATTATAGAACTAGTGACAGTCCTGTTTCTTAAAGCATATTGTCTTATAAAACGTTCATCTAGGTCGCTAGTGCATCGTTTTCGCCCTTGCTCTAGCCTTCTAGAATAAGTTCCTACTTCATTCGAGCGTCTTACCATACGACTTATTGTGGAACGATGTTTGCCTAATAAATTGGCAACATAACTCTGACGATATCCCTCGTCCAATAAAACTGAGGCTCACACTACCTCGTATTCAGTTAAATTCCTTGTTCGATTCATTTTTCTAATTCTTCGGGTCAAAAATAAAACAGTCGACCACAAAAACGTGTTACTTTGAAAAAGGGAACAATTTATAAACTTACTTTTAAAGAAAATCTATCGCATTATTACAGAAAATTGTTTATCTTCTAAAAAAATTCCTTAAAACTGTAAATCTAAACGAATTGTTTTGATTTCTGTCATGAACAACGAAACAAAAAAAATGGGTAGCCTACTATTCAAATACCCGATAAACTTTAAAACTGACATAAGAAAAAGATAAATTAATTCTCAGATTGTTGCGTTAATTTTGCCCAGGAGTTTATGTACCATGATAACAGAGGCCGACAAATTGTTTACCCAGAAACCAGACTATACATTTCCAAAGGTTTTTGACGCGCTAAATTCGAATCCGAGGTCAAAATTTCTCTGATGACTCCAGTTTTTCAAGATATTCTAATCTAGAAGTTCGAAAATCACGGTTTTTCGAGATATTTGAGGTTATGTTACATCGAAAGGTAATTTTTTTTATGAAACCATTTGTGGGGTCCGAAAGAATTACTCTTTCTCTTTAAAACGCATTTGGATTTGTCTGGATATATTTTTTTTTATCTTTGAGAAATCGTATGTTGAATTTAAGTAGTTAGACTTATATCTCGAGCTTTGGTAAATGAAAGGAATCGAATAAATACAATTCTTCGTCGCATTAACTTTTCTATTTCTTTATTATACTCAAAATACGTCTAATTTAAAATACTCTTCACCGTAAATTAACAATTGTTACAAAAGTTAATGCGTCGAAGAATTGTATTTATTCGATGCCTTTCATTTTCCAAAAATCGAGAATAAGTCGAAATACTTAATTTCAACATACGATTTCTCAAAGATGAAAAAAAGATATCCGGACAAATCTAAACGCGCTTTGAAGAGGATGAGTAGTTCTTACGGACCGCATTAATGGTTTGATAAAAAAAAATTACCTTTCGATGTAACATAACCTCAAATATGTCGAAAAACCGTGATTTTCACCCTATTAGGTTAGAATATCTCGAAAAGCGGATCTGACCTCGGATTCGAATTCAGCGCTTCACAAACCTTCGGAAGAGTATATTCTGGTTTCTGGGTAAAAGATTTGGCCAAATTTTGTCGTTATCTGGTGTAAAAAAAAACAAAAATTTCTAAGTCATCAGTTTTTTTTTATAAGTCTAGCACACGTGCTGCAGGAAAGTGCCTAAAGCGCTACAGGAGCGGCACGTGGGCGAGAAGAGCGATTCACGTTGTTCTTGAATCGCTGTAAATTGTACTCGGTGGGAAACATAGTCCTGGGCAAATTATTCCAAAGGGATGATGTTCTCCATAAGTTAAAGCAAAGTATATATATATATATATATATATATATATATATATATATATATATATATATATATATATATATATATATAGAAGAAAGGAGAGTTTTGAGGTTGCAGTCGCGGAGGATTGGCCAAAAAATTAACTACTTTTGTTTAATATCAAGCTTTCGAATATGGATTTTATTCTTCCTCAAGATATCTGAAATCACATTGTTCCTATAAGTATAATTTTACAATCAAAAAAGTAAACAAAACTTACAAAACGATGAGTTCAATCGTGTAATACATGTCGCCCTAAACAATGGTTTCGAATCTTAAGACTAAAAACTGCACAGCATTTTGTTATTTAGTTTCTGATTAATTAACTGACTAAAGAAAAGAAAATATAAAGTTGTTTTCCATCCTTTATTTTCCCTGTTCACTAAGAGGAAGAATCCCACTGGAAAGAATAATATTTTGTTTCTGTATTATGGCGGGAAATCTGTAGTATTGAACGGAAGAAAAGGGTTATATGTGAGAAATGTCAAGCGTCAGGATTGAAGAGGTTTCTTTTAATCAGTTCCTAAAAAACGCGTTTAACGGCAATGCGGCTGAAGGTAATGGAATCGTAAACAAGTAAGAGAGTACCAGGAAATTATGACCCACTGAATCAAGACGAGGAACTGCGAGGGTGGAAAATGTTGAAGGATGGAAATTGCAAAAACTTGAAGATTACGATCGAATATAAGCGAAATAGGGGTATTCAAAGGGAGTCTAATGAGTTGTTTGGCAAGGAGTTTTTTGTCAAATTTAAAATATAACAATAAATCGTGGAGAGATCTTCAGTGTCAGATCTTTTATTCATGTTGTTCGGATTGTTGTTGATTGCTACCATTTCAAGGAATTTTCTTTTTTGGTAATTCGGTTCAGTATACAAAATTGAAGCCCCTCCGTAATTCATTCTGTGATCCTTTTTCATTACATGCTCTGCAAGAGAGCATGAAGATATGCCTCTTCTACAATCACTTTTATGTGAAATAATACGACATGTATTACACGATTGAACTCATCTTTTTGTAAGTTTTGTTTACTTTTTTGATTGTAAAATTATACTTATAGGGACAATGTGATTTCAGATATCTTGAGGAAGAATAAAATTCATATTCGAAAGCTTGATATTAAACAAAAGTAGTTAATTTTTTGGCCAATCCTCCGCGACTGCAACCTCAAAACTCTCCTTTCTTCTTAGTAGCCAGTCAAAAGAAAAGTTACATCTGTTATATATATATATATATATATATATATATATATATATATATATATATATATATATATATATATATATATACATACAGTCCCTGGCCAAATTATTAGACGCACTGCAAGATTTCATGTAAAATATTAATTACCGAGTGATATTGTACCGTTTTATTATTTTAAATTGCTTTGTTTTTTATTTTTATATTATCCAATCAATTACCTATTTATTTGACATAAATAAAACAGCATTAATTTAGAAAAGCATAAGTTTATTAAGTTTTAAAGAAAAGTGAAATTAATGTTAGTAAAAGTCAATATTTAGTTGAGCCACCTTTAGCCGCTATCAAAGCTTTAATTCTGCGCCGCATGCTATCAATGCAAGATTGTACTGTCTCCTGCATTTGAGGATGATGATTCCACACATGAATAATCTTTTCTAGGAGCTGGGTTTTGTTGGTAATCACATCTTTAGCCACTTCTCTTTTCATCAGCTCCCACACATTTTCAATCAGGGCTATTACCCGGCCAATCCAACAGAGGGATATTTTTTTCTGCCAAAAAAGCTTTAACAGACCGAGCAGTGTGGCAGGGAGCTCCATCTTGCATGAAAGTGGATGGTTCCCCATTTGGAAACCATTCTCTGAGCTGCGGAATCAACCGATTTTGTAATACTTCTTTGTACTGATCTTGCCTCATTATTCCTTTGACGACGTACAGACGTCCAGTGCCCTTGCCGCTGATGACTGACCAAATCATCACTTTGGTGGGATGTTTAACCGTCGGGATGACACAATCAGGATGAAACTTTTCTCCATGACGACGACGCACATACTGAGCTTTATTCTGCAAAATTTCGAATGTGCTTTCGTCACTGAAGCAGACCTGACAAAAATAGGAAAATTATATAAACTTCCATGTTTATTTGCTTTATTTAACTGAAAATGATAATAATGTATCAATTATTGATTAAATTGCTGTATCTTACCGATCTCCAGAAGTCCACATCTTTGTCTTGCCATTGTTTGGCCCACTTCAGGCGCTTTGCTTTCATTGCAGCTGTTAACTTGGGCTTCCTGGCGGGGCGACAGGCCTTAAAATCTAATTCTTTCAATTTTCTTCGAACAGTGCGCTCAGAAGCATTTACGCTAGCATCCTGGAGTTGTGATTTTATTACCTTTGTGGTAGCAAATCTGTTTTCTGCACAAATTTTCTTCAAACATCTCTCTGACCGTGGAGTGAAAATTGGTTTTCTACCGCATCTTTTCTTTCTTTTCGGGCTTAATTCCTTCCCTGACTCAATTTTCTTTTTTATGCGTCGTACACTAGCTTCAGAAACCTCCAATCTTCGTGATATTTCTCGGTTTGTAAATGTTTTCGCAATCACAAGGGCCTTCACTTCAGCTTTTTTACGTGGTGAAAGATCGCCTTTTCTACCCATAATGAAAATAGTCCAATTACTTTTTTAAAACACTGCATACAAAATAAACTAATAACTGAGTAGTATAAAACTGTTAAACAAACAATCACAGTCCATAAAGCTACAGAAACACGTCCGTACCTGACTCGATTCCGATCGCGATTGATACAGGTTTGTACTTGTTTACGTTCATGTATCACTTTGTCAACACAGTATTGCCATATGTTAAAAATAAATACAAATATGTAGTCTACAACAATTCTTTTAAATAAAAAATCAATAATATTGTAGTTTAAATATACCATTATTGCATAAAAACTCTTAAGAAACATAAAATTACTAAAAAAAATACAGTGCGTCTAATAATTTGGCCAGGGACTGTATGTGCTCCCAAATTAACGCCCAACAAATTGAGTGACGGTGTTAGAGGAATGGAGTGCCCCGCCATAACTATGTCGGGTTCAGCAACGTTAACTTTTTTAAAAAAAACTGCCGCCTGGGTTTTTTGTAGCGTTAAATTCCACTTGGTTACTGTCACCCCAAGATAGAATTTCTTCCAGGTCTTTGTTCAGTTGAACAACTTCCCGCTGTCTGCGGATATTCATCTGAGTAGCCGATGTCCGAGCGTTCAAAGTGAATGAAGAGATAAGCGTACTGTCACCTGCGAAGCTGTAGATTGGGTTTCCGGGGTTTTCCAGCATATCGTTAATATAAATGAGAAAGAGAGTAGGAGATAGCATGGAGCCTTGGGGCACACTGGCGTTGATAGTGAAGGTGTTAGAAAGAAATCCGTCGCCTGCCACTCGTAAAGAACGCTCTTTGAGGAAACAGAGAGCCACAGACAGAACTTTTCAGACATACCATAAGAGCGTAGCTTAGCCAACAGTCCATTGTGCCAAACACGGTCGAATGCCTTAGATATGTCAAGAGCAACCGCTCGAGATTCTTCAAAATGTTCAATCGCGTTGTTCCAAACATGTGTTACATAAGTCAGAAGATCTCTTGTTGATCTGTCTTTACGAAAGCCATATTGGTGATCGCTAATAATGTTGACTCCTTCAAGATATTTTAGGAGATGCTGATTGATAGCCTTTTCCATGACTTTCGATAATATTGAAAGCAGTGCTACTGGTCGGTAGTTATTTGGCAAAGTCTTCTTGCCTTTTTTAGGTATCGGCTGAACTGTGGCACATTTCCAGCAGGAAGGAAATATTCACTTTCTGTAGGATAGGTTGAAAAATCTACAGAAAATTGGTGTTAGTTCCCTTGCTCACATCAGATCAAGATCAAAAACAAACTTACGGAACACTAATTGCGACTTGCAATTGGCCGGTTTTTGTTTTTTTTTTCGCTGTGAGAGATACCTAGTTTTGAAATTAAGATATTTCATTTTTCAGAAATACCAAGTGTACAACATGTAATGCGGATTTTTTTTTCTAAAAAACATGTTAAATTCGGAAGAATGATAAAAAGTGCTTTATTCAAAGTATGCTCCATCGCTTGTTATACATCTTTCCCATCTTTCAGGCAATTTGTGAATACCACGCCAGTAAAAATCTTCCCCTTTTACCGCGAACCATTCATCGAGCCATTTTTTCACATTTTCGTACGAACCAAAGCTCTACTCAGCAAGTGCGTGACCCATCGATGCAAACAAGTGGTAATCGGAAGAAGCCAAGTCTGGCGAGTAAGTCGCATGGGGTAGAACTTCCCAGCTGAGTGCTTCCAACGTGTCGCTAACTGGTTTTGCTGTATGTGATGGAGCATTGTCATGAAGAAAAATGACTCTGTGTTGCCTCTTTCGGTATTCTGGCCTTTTTTCAAGCAGCGAACGGTTCAAAGCAGTCAATTGTTATTGGTAACGTTTAGTATTAACCGTTTCCCCTGGTTTTAACAGCTCATAATAGACCACGCCCCTCTGGTCCCACCAAACACAGAGCATCGTCTTTCTGCTAAAGTGATTCGGTCTTGCTGTCGATGCGGATGGTGCGCCTGGGTCTACCCATAATTTTTTGCGCTTGGGATTCTCAAAATAAATCCACTTTTCATCCCCTGTAACTATACGATGCAAAAACGACTTCCTTTTGTATCGAGCGAGCAAAATGTTACACGTGTTTTTGCGCTTTTCCATTTGCCTGTCGTTCAACTCATGTTGATCTACCGGTCTTTCTGAATCTTTCCATCTCTCGTAACCGATTGGGAACAGCTTGTTGACTAACGCCCAATTGCTCGGCGAGTTATTTTTGTGTTTGCGAATAATCTTCGTCCAACAATGCTTGCAATTCCACATCTTCGTATTTTTTTGGCGGTTTTCCACGTTCCTTGTCTGCAACATCGAAGTTACCACTTTTGAAACGTTGAAACCATCGTTCACACGTATCTTGCGATGTTCACCATAAGCTTCTCGAAGTAATCGGTAAGATTCAACAGCAGTTTTCTTCAAATGAAAACAAAAAATTAATGCTGTCCGCGAATGCTCTTTGTTCGGTATAAATTTAGACATATTGAACACAACAACACAACACTATGCACACGCTTTTCGAATTTATCACTCGTGCGCATCTGACATTTGTTGATGACACAACAAAATGGCGCAGTGTCAAATCTTTATAGCACAAACTGCGTTGGTGCACCATCTGTTGTCTGAAATCCGCATTTCGTCCTTGTACGCCTGGTAGTTTGAAAAGTCTACAGAAAACTGGTGTTTAGTTCCCTCGCTCAGATCAGATCAAGATCAGAAACAAACTTTGTTGAAAACTGATTTTGGGTGTGTTTTGTGAAGTCACTGATCATTTGTTACCGCCATAACAGTTTTTTTTATTTTAAAAGCAGTCAATGAACACTAATTGCGACTTGCACTTGGTCGGTTTTTTTTGCTGTGAAAGATACCGAGTTTTGAAATTAAAATATTTACTTTTTCAGACATACTTCTAAAGCCAAGTGATACGGAAATTTCACGATATCTTTTACATAACAATTTTTATTGCATTCCATTTTATAACGCGACCTCTTACCTATGACATAATTATCTGCAAATATAATTTTTTTCCGGCGCAGATTTCATATGTACGATAATTTTTAAAATTAGTTCAGATCATTTTTTTTAACGGAGTAAAATCATAATAGCATTTAGATTGTTACGCCTGTTAATTCTTTAGTTAATCTCTCTAATATTAGATGTAATTGTAATTGATAAAACGGATCAAACAAATCCAAAGTACGAGAACACGTTATTGTTTTTTCGCGTGGGATGCAATTTATTGCGAAAAAAGTTGATTATTAATCCAACTAGAAAGGGGCCCGTGTATGTGTCTGTCAAATCTTTATTTAGTTTTTATTGGTCATGCGATAAGAAGGAAACATTCTTTTTAATTTTATTTTTAAAAAATTTATGAAAGGATCAAGTTTTTATTTTAATTACAGTATTTTACAGTGTTCAAAATATATACCATAAATCCCTAAATAAAGAGCAATTCTTGAAGAGCAGTGACTGCCACAAGTGCCTTTCTAAACATAAACTTAAAATAATGTACGCGTTCTTATAAAAATGTGTTTTAATATGACGTGAATAACTGATTGTTTATGGAGTCCCAGGCCGATTGCACTTCGAAATCGGGAAGCCTTAAAAGATCTAGCAGTTTCAAGAAGCTTCTGAAGTTGCCCAATTGGGCTTCTGCTTCAGGTAGGATTTTTATTTTATATTTACTTAACGTTTGTCAGAATGTAATTATGTACATTTTAAAATGGGGCAAGGGTGTCTTTTAAGTACGACATGTCAGTGCGGTCCGAAAGCTTACGCTCAAGCTGCCATCTTTGTGAAAAGTTCAAAGCTAAATAACTGACGAATCCGACGTATAAAATAGTATAATTCGCAGTAATCCTTTCCAATATGCGCGATGTGTATTGTATTATCAGTTAATTATAGGAAATGGTCCACATATGAACATTGTTATTATCGTTGTGATAATTTTGACAATTTGAAGCTGATCCTCACTTTTATGAAATAATCGTATTCGGTAAAGAAGCTTACTGTCGGTTGGGTGGTTTTGTTGGGGCGACAACAATCCATAAAAGATACTATATGCTGTAGGTTGCGTGCTGGTGATGTCATTGGGTTTTTTTGTTTCGAAATGAGATGGAAGAGTCAGTCTGCCAGTGGAATGCGTCATAGAGCTATAATTAGTGTAAATTTGCAAGATCCTTATCTGAAGGAGATTTAGTTTCAAGAAGACGACGCAATATTTCAAAAACTCTAAGTGTTCTTTTCTCTGCGAGATTTTAGGTCACACACTAAATATGTATGTGATATAGGCATTGTTCTTAATATAGTCCTTTGAGTTTATTTAGAATTTTAATTGGTATCTTGAGACAATTTTTAATTGATACTAACAGTGCAGTAAAAAAAGCATTTGAAAGTGCATAGTGAAAAAAACGCATTTGTTGTTATTTGATCAATAAACAAATGTAAAAAAAAACAGTTATCCGACTTATATAACTTATATAAACTTATGTTCAGTTTCAACAAAAAACTCGCTTTTGACACTTACAAGGATGCTATGTGATTGGTAAAATGATTTTTTAAGTAAATAAATGCAATGAAATAATAGTTTTCTTCAATATTAATAAGAATTAAAAATATTTTTTTAATTTAGTGGTTGCACATATATACGAGGCTGGTTTGAAAATTCCGTGCAAAAATAAAAACTACTTATGTGTTTGGGGTAAACCTTTTTTATTTTTCGACATAGTCTCCTTTTAGGCTTATACACTTCGTCCAACGATGTTCTAGTTTGTTGATCCCTTCCGAATAATAGGATTTGTCCAAGTCTGCAAAATATCCATTAGTGTCTGCAATCACCTCCTCGTTTGAATAAAATCTTTGTCCCGCCAGCCATTTCTTCAAATTGGGGAACAAATAGTAGTCCGAGGGAGCCAAGTCTGGAGAATAGGGGGGATGTGAAACGAGTTGGAATCCTATTTCCATTAATTTTGCGACCACAACTGCTGAGGTGTGTGCTGGTGCGTTGTCGTGATGGAAAAGGACTTTCTTGTGGGCCAATCGCGGGCGTTTTTCTTGCAGCTCGGTTTTCAAACGGTCCAATAACGATGAATAATATTCACCTGTAATAGTTTTACCCCCTTTCCAGATAGTCGATGAGGACTATCCCTTGCGAATCCCAAAAGACAGTCGCCATAACCTTTCCGGCCGAAGGAACGGTCTTCGCCTTTTTTGGTGCAGATTCCCCCTTGGTAACCCATTGTTTAGATTGTTGTTTGGTCTCGGGAGTATAGTAATGTATCCATGTTTCATCCACAGTGACGAAACGACGCTTAAAGTCCTCCGGATTCTTCTGGAACAGCTGCAAACCATCCTTGCAACACTTCACACGATTCCGTTTTTGGTCAAGCGTGAGCAATCGCGGCACCCATCTTGCGGATAGCTTTCTCATGTCCAAATGTTTATGCAAAATATTATGTACCCGTTCAGTCGAGATGCCCACAGCACTAGCAATCTCACGCACCTTAACTCTTCTGTCATCCAGCACCATATCATGGATTTGATCAATGATTTCTGGAGTCGTAACCTCCACAGGCCGTCCAGAACGTTCAGCGTCACTTGTGCCCATATGGCCAGTCCGAAAATTTTGAAACCACTTATAAACTGTTCTAATCGAAGAGTCACCATAATGTTTATCAAGCTTCTCTTTAGTCTCCTGAGGCGTTTTGCCTTTCATAAAGTAATGTTTAATCACCACACGAAATTCTTTTTCGTCCATTTCTTGAAATCACTCGACTTCCTTGATTCACACGAATGCCAAACACAAAGAAATAGACCAATATGGCTGAAACTTGGTGTGCGTTCATTCAAGAGATGCTACTAACTAAACATGACCTCGATACGCGCCGGTGGTGCCATCTCTCGGACTTTGCACGGACTTTTCAAACCAGCCTCGTATTTTAAACAGCATTTTGCTATGTAGCTTAGTTAAAGATGTGCGTGTGTTTTTTTGTTTAAACAGAACACTAAAACCTAATATTTTTAAGTTTTTATGATAAATATAGATTCAAAATATTTAAAGATGTCCGAAATAATTTTATTGATTATACAGTTTTACATTATTTATTAAAATGTATTTTTTTTTTCATTTTAATAGTTTTCTGGCAACTTTAAGTATGTTTTCTGAAAAGGCTTCACGGCGGATGTAATTTTTTATGATTTTTTTTGGATACAGCATAAAAAAGTACTAAAGAAAACACGTGACAGATATTTTTTTTTGTATACCTGTGTTATTTGAGGAAAATTTTATGCCCCTTAAGTCTTCCCTCAAATATTTGAACAAAAAGATATTTCAAAGGACTGTGGTGCGAATATAACTCGGGGAATCCACCGTTTTCTGTAATGGCTTCAAGTGTGAGAGCCTGGTGGACTTCGCAATAGTCGTGTAAGAGCAAATTTTTGGTTTTCCTTGAATTCGGACGTTCTCTAATCATCCGCTTCAGGTTTTAGATCAGCTCTCCATTATTGTGGATCCTTTTTCTGTATACTCCATGAGGAATATTGCTTCTGAGCCCTCAAAAAACAGTTGGTATCAACTTTCTGGAAGACGACTAAGTTTTAACCTTCTTTGGAGGTGGAGAGTCCTACTACGTGGGAGGATCTAAGTAATACACTCAAGTTTTGTTTTCTTCTTGAAGTGCCGTATCTGATACGGACGTAGGCGACCTTCTCGTCTTTGCCTGTGGTTGATGCCTTTTTAAGTGTTTCCACATACAAGTTTTGTCGCCTGTGACAATTCGCAAAAAATGACTCTTATCATGCAGACATATTTTTCCTCAATAAATCTTTATACACTATTTTAAAAAATGAAGTTTTGGAAACTCCTGCTTCTTTAGCAGCATTGGTATCTTTTTTCGTCGATCTGAGAACAGTAAATCCTTAGCAATCCCACAGGTTTTCTCAGTTCTTGCACCTTCCTGAGCTGGGGTCATCCTGAGTTCAGTCTCCACCCCATCGTAAGACTCTAAATTACTTTCGTTCATTTTTTGGAAGAAAAAAAATCGTAAAAACTGCAAAACGCAAAAAGTCGTACGAAATTTTTTCAAGGCAGCGACACTAACTTTACTATGCATTTTTTGTATCATTTTCAGGATAGATATGTTAGATAACTTAAAAACACACTCGTAGCCGAAACGCTTTGTGAATAGACTGATCCGATATTTAGGTGTTTTTAAGTGTAGTACCTTTAATATTTACGGTGTATTGAATACCGCCTTCTTTTAATTTTGATCTAAGATAAGCTCTCTCCTATTCTTCGTATTCAGGCACCTTAACTCTGTGAGCTTTTCCGATAAATCAGAGGAAGAGGGCGAGTCATTCAACAGAGAATCTTAGTTTTTGCTCAGAAATACATAATTTTATGCTTTCCAAACATTTGACGCGTTTTGTTAACAAAATTTAACACGAAAGTCATTCGGAGCTCTTCGAAATTTATTTTTCGACCGTTTGTCAAAACCTAGTCACTCTTACCACTATAACTATTCATCTAATGGAAAAAGTGTCATAAAATAGCTGACGAGTCACTAATGAAGGACCCCACAATCGACAATAAAACTATTTGGTTCCATTTTTTAGCAATGTTCAGCTTCTTTTTTTGGACAAAGAGTATACAGGTTACAGGGAAAGTCGTCCTAGATAATTAAGGACGATATAGTTTAGGTCGTTTCTGACCGATTTGACTCTGTGACATGATGTCCTAAACTTTTTTTCGAGATATTGAAGTTTAAAGATTTTCTAAAAAAAACATGTTTTTTTGCTTTTATATCGATTTTTTTTTTATTAGAGGTTCTCGAGTGCGATATTTTGGTTTTTTTTTTCTATTAGTCTGTATGTCAAGTATCAAAAATCATCAAAAAAATTTGAACTAGTTACTAACAGTTTCAAATGGCGGCTTGTTAATGTTTCTAAATTACGAATTTTTACCAAGTGTTTCCTACTTTAAATCAATAAAGAGAAAAAAAATGTATGGAAGTTATTCTGCAAATTATTTTAAAAACTTTTACGTTTTTTTTTAGCCTAAAACGGTATAATATCTACTGGATCTATTGAAAATTCTAAGAAAATGAGATTTCAATAGGCCCAAATGTAGAGTAACATAATAATAGAATTTAGATACTACCAATAAAAAGGGTTGGGTAAGCATTTTTTCCGGTCGGGGTACTCTCTGTGCGATTGACATTTTCTGTTCACTAAACATTATTGAATGATTTTTAGTCTGCTCATGCGATTCGTCCGTGGTAGATGTGCTATACCGTGCTTTTCAAAAATATCTGTGTTTCATCTTCTGACTGTGTAAATTGGCTCGTAACTGGATTTTGATCTCTGCTTGTGAATATGGCAACGTATACCAACGAGGAATATGTTGACATCCTAATGTGTGACGGATTTTGCGAAGGAGTGTCGTCGCGTGCACGTGATGAATACATACTGCGATATCCTACTCGTCGTGTACCTGATGTTAGCGTATTTGATGGAACTTATCGAAGACTACGAGAAACTGGTTCCGTCCAAAGACGGCGGACTGACATGGGCCGACCACGTATCTTTGACGAAGACGAAGAAAACGAAATACGACGTCTCTTTGAGGTGGACCCAACCACATCTACAAATGTTGTCGCACAACAGCTTGGTATTTCGCAATGGAAGGTATGGTTTGTAATGCATACTGTTGGGCAACACCCTTACCACTATACGCCCGTGCAAGTCATTGAAGAAGGGGATCCGTTGCGACGATTAGAATTCTGCAGATTTATGCTCAATACCGATGTCGAAGATGCATCTTTTTTTAAGAAAATACTATGGACTGACGAGTCGAAATTCGACAAAGACGGTCTTACAAACTACCACAATGCCCACTATTGGGCTTCTAAAGAGGAAGGCAACCCAAACAAAAAACGAACGAAAGGATCACAAACAAGATTCAGCTTAAATGTGTGGATGGGCATAATTTCAAATTATTTGGTTGGGCCATTCTTCCTGCCAGATAATTTGAATGGCGAGGAATACGACAATTTTTTGCGGAACGATTTACCTAATTTGATGGAAGACCTACCTATTGGTTTGAGACAAAACATGTACTTTCAACACGATGGCTGCCCAGCTCACTACAGAGGAAGTGTTCGTGCATGGCTCAATGACAATTATCCCAACAAATGGATTGGAACAAGCGGACCCATACCTTGGCCGGCGAGAAGCCCAGACCTAACACCGATGGATTTTTATGTATGGGGTCACATGAAAAGTCTCGTATACGACCAGATGACTCCTATCGAAAACGTGGATGTCCTAAGACAAAAAATAATTGATGCGGCTGACGAAATGAGGCGGCACCTCACAACCAGCGTTGTGAAAAGTAATTTAAGAAAAAGAATGAGAATTTGTGTTAGAAAATAGGGGCGACCATATAGAACATGAATTATAATTAATAAAAAATATTAAATTGCAAGGTTTTTTTGTTTTATTTGTGTATTTTTCGTATTTTCACCTAGAACTAAAAATTTACCTTTTGCTACCCGAGCCCGCTTTAGGTGTCATTCTGTGTACAGTTTTCCTATTAAACTCCTAGTATTATACCTTTTTTGATAGCTAAAAAGACGTAAAAGTTTTTAAAATAATTTGCAGAATAACTTCCATACATTTTTTTTTCTCTTTATTGATTTAAAGTAGGAAACACTTGGTAAAAATTCGTAATTTAGAAACATTAACAAGCCGCCATTTGAAACTGTTAGTAACTAGTTCAAATTTTTTTGATGATTTTTGATACTTGACATACAGACTAACTAAAAATAACCAAAAAATCGCACTCGAGAACCTCTAATAAAAAAAAATCGATATAAAAGCAAAAAAAACATGTTTTTTTTAGAAAATCTTTAAACTTCAATATCTCGAAAACGGTTAAGTTTAGGACATCATGTCATAGAATCAAATCGGTCAGAAACGACCTAAACTATAACGTCCTTAATTATCTAGGACGACTTTCCCTGTAACCCTGTATATATTTTTTGCTTTTTTTTGATCTTTCGCAGAAATTTTCCGTGTCCCTGGAGACAATGTAAAATGACCCACATTCTAGTGACGCCTGACCTTTCGAATTCCGGCATACATAAATATTAAGTTTTTTTTTTTTCAAAATATTTATTGTATGAAGCATCGCTTTGGGCGTCGAGGCTATTTAGACGCCGGGACGCTGGCATTTCGCCATTTCGTAAGGCTCTGATGGTGATAAAGTAGAAATATATGTGAAAGTATCTGACCATTTTCCGAATTTTATTTTATTAAAGTTTGCCAGGAATGTGAACTGTTTCTGAGGAATTCTTTCTCAAAGTAAACAATTGATTTTTTTACTGAATTTCGGTAGTAAACGGTTGGTTTGACGGGGTTTATTTAATTTTATTTATCTATCAACTTTCCAAATGTTCTCGATATTACAAGAGGTTTTATTTTTTAGTTAAAATCGGGAAAAAGGGTGACTATTTTACTTGTCTTCTTTCTTTTTGCCCTCAACTTATCATTTTACTGTAAAATATATTAGGGATATAAATTATTTTAGCATCTTTTTTAGATATATTCGGTTTATAGCGTCTGTCGGCGCTTTTCGATATCCAGACTTTTACTCCAGTTTTTTCTTTTTAGGTATTGATCTTCTTGTAGATTTCTTTCATTGATAGCCTTCCTTATTCCTTCTTCTTAAAATTTTCTGGATCGAACTTTCTTCCTTCTTTCAGTTGGTACCCATTCCATTGCGGTTCTCGAAAAATCTCCCCTCTGTCATTTTTCTTTCATGTCCGTACCAGGTAAGTTGTTTTCTCTTTATAGTTTCTACGATTGTTTCCTTTACGTCCACGATTTCCCTAATTCTTTCATTTTGTTATTCTATCTCTTCTACTTATTCTGCACGATCTTCTCAGGCCATCCATTTCAATGCTGTTATCTTTCTTTTATCCGCTTCAGTGATCTTCCATGCTTCTGCTTCGTATAGTGTTATACTTTTTACTATTGTGTTGTAGATGGTCATCTTCCGTTTTTTCATGATATCTTTATGCCACTATATTCCATTTTGTCTTTTCACTGCTCTCCGTCCCTGTATCTACTTGTATTTGTCACATATTTTAATATTTTCTCCGTTCTCTAGCTCTAAATCTGTAGCCTTTCCTCCCCATTTCTCGTACTCCTCTTTGATCTTACGTGTCATGTATTCTAGATCTTGTTGGTCTTGGTATAAATGTTGTTAATCTCAAGTCCCATGTCCCAGCACTTTTTTCCGTTCTTTTAATGCTTGTTCTGTATATATCTTAAACAGTGTTGGCGATATACAACATCCTTGTTTTAGTCCTTTTTGAAGTATGAAAGCCTGGTGATATCAGCTGTCCTATTTTAATTTTAATTGTAGATCCTTTGTATAAGTTTTTCAGTGCTTCAGTTTATTATGGTCTGTTTTATATTTGTTTGTTCTAATACTTCCCATAACTTTTCTATTGATATATTATCATATGCTTTACTGAGATCTATAAAAAGGAGGTGTAGTTCTCTTCCTATTGTTATTTTTTTTTCTATGATTTGTTTCAGGCAAAATATGTTATCCATGCAGGATCTTCCTGCATGGAATCCACTTTGTTCTTCTGCTTCTTTTTCTTTGTATTCCTCCTCTATTATGTCTCTTAAAATTCTCCCATATAGGCGACTAGTGTTGATGTTACTGTGATACCTCGATAGTTTTCACGTTTTAAGCGGTCTTCTTTTTTGTCTATGGATAACATAAATCCCACTTTCCACTCTTCTGGAACCGGTTCGCTTAGTAAACATCTATTAATTAATTCTGTTATCATTTTGTCGGTGCCATTTTTTATCATTTCGGCCATGATTCCCCATGGTCTGCTTGCTTTTCCATTCTTCATTTTCTTAATTGTTTGCTTCACCGTTTCAGGTGTCACATTTATTACTTCTCCCTGTATATCTATGTTAGTTGGTTCTTTGTTAAAGGTTAAAAGGTTCTTGTAATATTCTTCCCATTTCTTTGTTGCTATAATCTGTATTGTTGTTTTATTTCTTTCTGATCTAACGCTGTCAATAAATTTCCATGCCTCCGTACACCTTCGTCCGCCGATATACATTTCCACTTCTGCACATCTTTCGTCCCATCGTGTCATTTTTTGTTCTGTCACTATTCTTTTTATTGATCTTCTAATTTCGACATATTTCTGTCTGTCTTCATCTTTTTTTTGTATTCATCCATTTCAGATATGCTTCTTTTTTTCTTTTATTTCTCTTTCAATGTCGCCATTCCACCATTTCAACTTATGATTTTACTGTAAAATATATTAGGGATATAAATTATTGAGGCTTCTTTTTTTCGTTATCAAAATGTTTTTTTATTTACGATCAGACCACAATCTGATCAAGAAATATATTTCCCACACCTCTTTAAGCTTCTAGAGGATGTTTAGCCTGACGTTGTTCAGAACGTTACGATCCGAAAGATCAAAGTCACCACTCTGAAATCGCTAATAACATCTTTTGCACGTTTTATGCATCACAATATCTTTTCCCGAAGTTGAACAAACCAGTTGCGCAGCTTCAAACGCAATAATTCACATTTAAAATGCAGTATCTCGAATACTGCTTGTCGAAGGACAGTATTTTGAAGTTATGTGAATAGCAGTATCGCATGAAGCGGTGATTTTATCTGTAGGATTTGTTCTTCCATACATAAATCTTGTGGCAAATAGTTTGAATTCATAACTGAATTTTAAAATCATTGAATTACTTTCTACAGTTATTACTTAATATGTACAGTCTATCAAGCAAGTACGTGTCCGCGATAACTCATTTCTGGTAGATGCGATTCAGGCGATTCAACAAAAAATCGGTAGAGGGAACCTTTGCCGTCGCATTTTAGTAAAAACTATTAGTTGATTCCGAACTTTCGTCGAAATCACGTAAAATCCAAAATGAGTCACTTGTTTGCGCGTGAGTTCGAGGCAGCCTTTCTTTGTTACCATCCAAGGGGGCCTAACACACATTCTGCGGCCGCTAAATATATTAAAAAAGTCGGTCTCGTTTTTGAAGAAGTGGGTAAATCATTTTAACGAGGCAAAAAGGGTCGACGACTTGCCAAAACGTGACTCGGTAGCAAAGTCACTCTGGAAGTCGAAAAACGAATCATGTCTTTGTTTTTACTGGACTCGAAATTGACGCTGCGTCAGGGAGCTGCAAAATTAACGGGTTTAAATGTATCCCATGAGACCATTCGACAACATCTTCGTCCTCATAATGTCAAATTCCGACGCACGTTGAAGAGACCTTTGCTAGGCGAAAATTACGTCGCGAAGCGGCTCGCTTAGGCCCACGATAAGATACGAGAGTGGCCCTCACCATCATCGGACGTCAACCCTATTGATGATGTTTGGTCCTTTGTAAAGAAAAAGCTCAGAGCAAAAACTCTGAGGACTTTGACTCAGTTGTCTTGCGAGATTCGAAAAATTTGGAAATATTGCCGCGAGAGTATACATACAGAAAATCTCGTCGACAGCATGCGTCGAAGATGCTCGGCGATTATTGATGCAGGAGGTGATTGGACAACTTACTAACATAATTGCGTCATTGTTAGCACACCAAAGAATACCTTGATGTTCTCGAAACAACATTTTTCCAAGAATACGAGTGGTCACGTTCTTACTTGACAGACTGTACCTATTTAACTTGCAATATTCTGTCGATAGCCGACTACGTAGGTGCTACGAAAGTTTATATAAACCAGTACTAGGTGGCATAATTGAAAATTTGGAGTATGATTTTCGTAAAATTTAACATTTGTTAGGTTAACCAGCATTGACAGATCAAAAAGAAACCAACTAGTTTCATTTATGCATTGCTTTAAAAAATTTTGTTGTTGTGAACAACTTCTAACGATAATTTGGTGCAATTCTATGTAGATTAACTCAACAAAAATACATTCACCGATTTCTTATGACTCTTGGAGAGATGGCGTTTTTTACAACCAGTTTGTAGAATTCAGACATGAGCGTAGAAATATTTGTGATAAATTTCGTGATAGTAGTCCATCAACTATTGTGTTGCATCGAACCTTGAGGCCGTGGTAGAGATGTATCGGCAATGGAGGTGGTTATCACACCGGCCAGGAAGGATGTTGCAGTGTAGTCTAGAATACGAGTATATACCAGGTGTACAAATATGAAATGCGGATTTCAGTTAACAGATGGTGCACCAATGCAGTTTGTGCTATAAAGATTTGACACTGCGCCATTTTGTTGTGTCATCAACAAGTGTCAGACGCGCACGAGTGATAAATTGGAAAAGTGTGTGCATAGTATTGTGTTGTTGTGTTCAATATGTCGAAATTTATACCGAACAAAGAGCATTCGCGGACAGCATTAACTTTTTGTTTTCATTTGAAGAAAACTGCTGTTGAATCATACCGATTACTTCGAGAAGCTTATGATGAACATGCTCCATCACAAGATACCTGTGAACGATGGTTTCGGCGTTTCAAAAGTGGTGACTTCGATGTTGCAGACAAGGAACGTGGAAAACCGCCAAAAAAATACAAAGATGTGGAATTGCAAGCATTGTTGGACGAAGATTATTCGCAAACACAAAAATAACTCGCCAAGCAATTGAGCGTTAGTCAACAAGCTGTTTCCAATCAGCTACGAGAGATGGGAAAGATTCAGAAGACTGGTAGATGGGTACCACATGAATGGCAGGCAAATGGAAAAGCGCAAAAACACTTGTGACATTTTGCTCGCTCGGTACAAAAGGAAGTCGTTTTTGCATCGTATAGTTAGAGGGGATGAAAAGTGGATTTATTTTGAGAATCCCAAGCGCAAAAAATCATGGGTAGACTCAGGCGCACCATCCACATCGACCGCAAGACCGAATCGCTTTGGCAGAAAGACGATGCTCTGTGTTTGGTGGGACCAGAGGGGCATGGTCTATTATGAGCTGTTAAAACTTGGGGAAACGGTTATTACTAAACGTTAACAACAACAGTTGACCGATTTGAACCGTTCGCT
Organism: Pachyrhynchus sulphureomaculatus; assembly: GCA_019049505.1. Classification (NCBI taxonomy): domain Eukaryota; kingdom Metazoa; phylum Arthropoda; class Insecta; order Coleoptera; family Curculionidae; genus Pachyrhynchus; species Pachyrhynchus sulphureomaculatus. Next base: position 159,508,675 of record CM032453.1, read on the forward strand.
GCTTGAAAAAAGGCCATAATAACGAAAGACGCAACACAAAGTCATTTTTCTTCATGACAATGCTCCAACATATACGGCAACACCAGTTCGCGACACGATAGAAGCACGCAGCTGGGAAGTTCTACCCCATGCGGCTTACTCACCAGACTTGGCTCCTTCCGATCACCACTTGTTTGCATCGATGGGTCACTCACTTGCTGAGCAGGCTTTGGTTCGTATGAAGATGTGAAAAAATGATTCGCAGCAAAAGGGGAAGATTTTTACTGGCGTGGTATTCACAAATTGCCAGAAAGATGGGAAAAATGTATAACAAGCGATGGAGCATACTTTGAATAAAGCACTTTTTATCATTCTTCCGAATTTAACATGTTTTTTTTTTAGAAAAAAAATCCGCATTTCATACTTGTACACCTGGTAGACTAAGGGGGCGACCCGAGATTTTGACCTGTCGACTCGTCGGCTCCCTAGCGTTGATTTTGTGGCCCAGGTGCCTTGGAACGCCCAGATAAAGTCCAGACTGCTACATCCAAAAATGCACTGTCGTTTAACCACTTGAATCAAAGCATGACATCTGTTGACACTAAAAAAGTCGAATGCAATGCAAAAAACATGTGTTTTAAGTAGCTAGACCAAAAACTTTTCGGCCTACGTGTTATTCCAAGCAAATTGCGGTAATCCAAAAAAAATTCGTGTTGGCGTCGTATACATAACATTTTAAAAAGTGAACCAAACCGATCACAATTAAAATTCTATGTCTATTATTTGATTTATATGTTTTTAAAAAAGTCGTAAATTCCAATAAAACTTTTAAGAGCAGTCAGCTTGCGGCAACATTGTTAAGAGGTATTCTGGCTTATGTTATTTGTATCGCAGGCTACTGTTTGTAATAAATAACCAATAAATTCTCTTTAATAAATTGTATGTATTCTATTCTATTTATAAACAATGTATGTATATATTTACATAGTTTAATAAAGGAACCGCACGTGATTTTGATTGAAGTTTGTTTGTTATACGCTGAAAGCAAAAAGAATGGAGTTTCTAATTCAATTTACGGGGTGTTTTTTTTTAAGTTAAGGCATTTTTAGTATTCCGTCTTCTTCTTCTTCTTCTTCTTCTACGTACTGTAGGTCTCAAGCCTGTACTTTCCAACTCATCAGTTTTCTTGAGATTTTAATGACCATGACTCGAGCCATCTCTTTAGAGGTCTTCTCAGGGTCGTCGTGTCCGTGGTTTACCATCTCGCGCGATTCTCGCTAACCTCTCCTCAGTCATTCTCTCCACGTGATCTCTCCAAGCTCTTCTACGTTTACGTCTCCATCTGATTATGTCTTCCACTTCGCATTTATGTCTTATGTCTGTGTTTCTTTTCCTGTGTCTTAGTGTGTATCCTGAAATGTTTCTAAGTATTTTCATCTCTGTTGTTCGAAGGATGCTTTTTGTTCTTTTGTTGTCTGCTCTTGTTTCCATAGCGTAGGTTAGTGTGGGTCTGACACATGTTTTGCCTTTTTATTCATAAAGGCATTGTTCCAGATGATGTTCCGAAGTGCGCCTGATATTCGGCTGGCTTCGTTTGCTTGGTTTTATTCTTGCTGCATTTGTTCCATTTTGGCATGACTTGTTCTATTGTTTTGTTTTCCAGAGCAAGTTTGCATCTTATTGGCTCTTTAGATATAACGAGGGTTTTGGTTTTTATGTTGGATACCTGCATGTTGAGGGCTTTAGCTTTTGTGTAGAATGAGTGCAGAAGCCGCTGTAAAGTCGTCTTCGTTCTCTGCCACGATCACAGCGTCGTCTGCATAACAGACAATGTTGATTTTACCCGTTGTAAGTGAATATCCTTCCTCCATGTGTCTGATATGGGTTATTATCTCGTCCATTATTAAGTTGAACAGTTGAGGGCTTAAAGAGTCTCCCTGTCGGATTCCGGTTAGCGTTCGTATTTCCTCTGTCAGTCTTTGATTAACTAAGATGTGAGTGCCTGTATTTGTGGTTTAGTTGTTTTATGATGGCTATTATGTTTTTTGACACATGTCTTCTTTTTAGGATATCTACTACGTGTTTTAGTCTTACTTTGTCAAATGCTTTAGTGAGGTCTATGCGGGTTTTCCGTATTCTATGGTCTTCTCTACTACTTGTCTGACTATGAAGATTGCATCTACGGTTGATCTATTTTTTCTGAAGCTTTGTTGTTCTTCCGATATGTTTACATGCTCACTTATTATTGCTTCTATGATCTTTGTAAAAAACTTCATGTTTGAGCTTAACAGAGTTATACCTCTATAGTTTTTGGTAATTTCTTCTCCATTCTTTATGGACTTCTTTGGTTGATAATATTTTATTGAATAGCTTCGTAAGTTCTGCCATTAATTGTTGCCCTCCATATTTCAGTAGCTCATTTGGTATGTTATCTAGCCCGGGTGCTTTCCTGTTTTTTGCGTGTTCTATCGTCATTTCACACCCGGTATCTCTAAGAGTTCTTCGATTTTCTCATCTTCCTCCTCAACCTCGTCTTCTCTTTCGGATGCATCTGCGTACAACTGCTCAAAGTAGATTTTGCAGTGGGTCTCATCGATTTGTTGTGTTTGTGTGTACTCCACGTATGGAACACCTATAAGATCACTTCGGTGTATGTCTGTCCGTCTGCCTGCCTGTCCGAAACTATTTGACATAGAAAGTTGAAGTTTGACGCTAATATAACAATTAATGGCTTCGTCAAATCCGTGCAGTTTTAAAGTTGAATTTTGTCTTAAGGAGTTACTCCACCTTAGCGCCTAGGAAAAGAGGCATAAAATATATTTTTTTTTTACTCAACTATTATATATACAGTGTGTCCCAAAATTTTTTATACAAATGGAGAAAAAGTTTATCTTACAAATTATTAAAATTTAAAAATGGCGGAGATATGAACCATCTTGTAGGACCCTCATATGAAAATCTTTTCCACCGTTGGATTTTTTTTTTTAGTCAGGAATCGTCTAAAAATTAAACAAATAATTTTTTATTGTTAAGAAATGTTATAGCTAAGTGGCCATACATAGAAAAAATTTTAATTTTTTTTTGTAGAAGTGACAGCCATTCAAAGTCAACTCGGATTTTTCACAAAATTTTGAGCTTTAAAAATTAATAAAAAATGAACGGTGCATCTAATCGAAAAAACTTTATGTCAACTTTAAGATAATATTATAAAGAATAAGTGGGATAAATTTTATCAAAATCGGTCCAGTAGATCTCGAAATATTTTGTTCCTTAATATTTAATTGAAATATTGGCAAGATCCAGGTGCATGGTTATTTTCCATTTGCTTTATATTTTTCAATATTTTTGCGAAGCTTCATTTTGTACTCTGTCATATTCGAAGCAAGTTCTTTTAGTTTTTGGGAAATAGGGCGAAACTACCCGTCTTCCCCCTATGTGTTTTATTTTACTACCTACTTCCGGGGAATTTCTACGAATAAACGTTCGGCACTGCTAATTTTCACGGTACCGCCGCGTTCGTTTATAATTGGTGCCGTTTTATCGCCTCTAAAAATAACTACAATTGGAAATTTCCGATTTACGAGCCCGTTTTACGTCGGTACATAATTAACACCAAACCCATTATTTCTATTCCAGAAATAAAAATGTTCTCTGGATGCAGGCGCGTGGCGATTCCTGCAATGAGTGCATTCGAGACAAACAAATTACAATACAAGGCGTCGCATGAAAATGTCTATTCTAAAAAACAAATTTATTGATATATATATATATATATATATATATATATATATATATATATATATATATATATATATATATATATATATATATACTACCGTTAGAAAGTATTTGCCCACGTAGAAATTTCAATGTAACTGCCAAAATTTAATACCTAATTAAACCCATTTATTATATTAGGTAAATTTAATTGTTCTTAACAAGTGTCCATCATAAAATTGTTTAGATAAGCCTTTTTGGTGAAATCAAAAACCAATTAGAACAAATTTCCAAGTTTTGCATGATAATCGTTTTGAGGCGATTTCTGAGAATTCCGGTTGAAGTAAAAACTCATTTCAAGTTTCTAGGGATTATGGAAAATTCCTAGTCACATTTTTTGATAAAAACTGTGCTATAAATACCATTGCCCTTTTGGAAATCAACCATTCGCAAACAGTACTTTGTCATTGATACAGACTCAATTGTTTTGTGAAAATGCCAAAAACGAAAAAAGTTTCCGTTGAAAATCGGACTCTAATAATTGCGAGACATCCAAATGGTCACTCGAGTCGACAAATCGCGAGTGATATGCAGATGCCAAGGAGAACGGTGGATTAGTTTCTTCGGTCATTTTAACCCCTACTGCTTGTAAAAAAGTTTCAACAAGTGGTTTGGATTGAGTTTTCGAACACCTGTCCAAATGGTCCCACAGCAATTCGATGGATTTCAAGTCGCATAATTGTGGAGGCCAAGTCATCACTTCCAGGACGTCATCGGATTTCCATTGGTCCAGAAGTTCTCTATTATGTTTAGCACAATGTTTAAGGTCGTTGTTATGCTGAAAAATAAATTTCCCCTGAAAAATGTCTCTTCCAGAAGGAAGCATTTGAGTTAGCAAAATTCTTGATACTGTTCTTTTCGCATGATTCCTTCTATCATGTTTTACTGTAGGTAACTGACAGGCTTCCAAAATCCTCCCTCCAGCTGACCGCCGCACAGTGTGTCGCGTAGAACATGCTAGGTGGACAAAATTCATGTTATGATTTCCAGGAAATCTTATTTGCAAAACGTAAACAACACCACCAAACCCCGAATTCCGAGAAAAGGTTGTTTATCAAATTTGCAAGTGGCGAGTCATAAGCGTCAGAAGTCAGGTAATGAGTTTAATACAGCTCTTTCAATCAATCAGTTGCAATTTAGCGACACTTTCGTGCACATCTTATAGTGACATATTGTAATATTGTGAAAGTTTTTGTGATGAATATTAATACTGAGGGTAAGTACTATTTTTTAATGTATTTTTTTAATGAGAATCTATTAATTTGAATTTTTAGTATTTTTTTTAAATAGCCTATATATTTTAGCGTGTTTAAAAAAAAAAAAAAACTGAAAGTTCAGAATATACAGACATTCACTTCTATCCGGGCTAATTTTTAGATATTACACAGAAATAACTATTCTTCGTAAAAATACACATATTGTTTAGCACACTTCAGTACAACATGTTTTTTTTTCTTTTTTGCCAGAACACGTTTACTCTATTTCAAGGGTAGCCTTTTTTTTGAGGAGTGGTTGAAACACACGAAGAATGAAAAAACTCGCGTGTATATGACTTTTTTTCTTCAAAATTTCACTTTGGTGACATTACTGAAAGCAGCCAAAAAGAAATAAAGTTGAAGATATCCAACTTGTCTAATAAGTTTGGTGCCAGGTGTCTAATAAGGTTGGAGGCTTCAGGAAAGTCGAAGGAGCGTTTTTTAATTAAAAATAAGAATTGGTTGGATGAAGCAGACTTACAGTTTACTGCGAGTTCTTTTGCGCCACAACCTTCAACATCAAGTGAGAATGTGACTCCTGCAGGAAGACCTCGCAAAGATTTCCAGGAATCGTCGTTTAAGACGAAGAAACGTCGCGTCGTGGATCTCGTAGAATCCCGAAGTGTCAGTGAATTGGTGATTGCTGCCGAAATTGCTGTGCGTTCAGCAGGGCAAAGGAAAATTGCCAATGTGATTAGAGACATTAGTGAGAGCCCAGATAATATTATTAAGTCTAAAAATACCAGTTCCGTTAATCCTAGGCAATTAAGTAGTGACGAAGCCTCAGCTTACTATATAGATTCTAAGTCAACAACGCATTCTTACAAACAAACTAGGAAGTGGTCCCATGAAGGCGGGGCATAATGTGTTTCCGTCATGTTTTTAGTTTAAAAAAAAGTCCAAACAGGCCTGTTACCCTGCAGAGGAGTACATTGCTATAACAGAAACTCGTGGCTGAAATAAATTTGCAAGCCTTATTAAATAAAACAGTGGAACGTCTAGTATTAGCACAGAATGAAGTTATCAGCAGTGTGCTCCCAACAAGTTCATCGTTTACACTTGTTAGTAAATGGGGATGTGATGGAAGTTCTGGGCACAGCACATACAAACAGAGATTTGAGAACACTGAATATACGGACGAGTTTCTTTTCGCATTTTCTTTAGTTCCCCTTAAGTTATATGATGGGTCCAAAATTATTTGGCAAAATCCTCGGCCTTCATCAACTTTGTATTGTCGCCCAATCAAATTTATATTTGCCAAAGAAACGAACGACTTCACGATAGTGGAGACAAATAGATTGTGGGAAGAAGTTAATGCTCTTCTTCCAACACTTATCAACTTTGGTGATTCTCAAATCTCTGTAAAACACGAACTTTTGCTGACAATGACAGACGGAAAGGTGTGTAACGCCTTAACGGAAACTAGTTCATCCCAAAAGTGTTTCATCTGTGGTGCCACCCCCAAGACGATGAACGATGACCCCGCGATGTTTAACAGCAATCAAGAACATTTTGGCTTTGGTTTATCTACACTTCATGCTTGGATTCGTTGCTTCGAATGTCTTTTACATATCAGTTACAAGTTGAATATTAAGAAATGGCAGGCTAGAAGCAACGAAGACAAAGCAGATATCAAGGTTCGTTCCGAGGAAATCAAATTGAAATTTAAGAACGAGATGGGACTCATTGTAGATAAACCAAAGCCAGGATTTGGTTCTTCAAATGATGGAAATACAGCCCGTCGCTTTTTTAAGAATGCTGAGATGAGTGCTCAGATCACAGGGTTGGATGTTACAATTATAAAAAAGTTTGAAGTTATTTTGAGAACATTGTCTTTTGGATTCGAGATAAACTTAGTTGATTCAAAAAAATTTTGTTTTGAAACCAGAAAACATTATCTTAGTCTCTATTCGTGGTACTGTATGCCTGCTACTGTGCATAAAATATTAATTCACAGCATAGAAGTCATCAAAGCGGCATTGCTCCCAATTGGGCAGCTTTCCGAAGAGGCTCAAGAAGCACGGAACAAAGATTGCCGCAGATTTAGGGAGTACAACACCCACAAGTGCTCGCTGTGTGTTGCCACGAATAGAGACTTACTGTGCATGTTAATTATAACATCTGATCCTTTGATCAATAACCTTCGAGAGATTCCCAAAAAAAAGCCGGAAAAAAATATGTACAGATGTATTAAAGTTAATTGTAAGCCCTAGCATAGAAGAGTCAAGATTGGAATCGTCATCATATTGTCGCACAATGCCACAAAATGGTGACGATTATACAGTAAACGACTCATCAGAAGACTCTGATGATGATTATTAGGTTCAGCTACTATTTTTAGTTATGTAGTGCTTGTACTAAGCATGTAAACCTTGACTTGTAAATTTTTTTTCTTTATCAATAAATGAGTATTTTTATTTTACATATAATTACAGTCAGTGTCATTATGCTAAATTTATTACAGAGCATTTATAACATTTATTTTAAAATTAAACAAAAAAAACAATTTTTGACTGGAATTTTCAAAAACAAGTTTTTTTTTGAACCGAACAGCAAGAAAATATGTACCTTAAAAAAATCAAAAACATTTTAAAATACCAACTACTTATGTATTGTATAATGCCCAAGATACCTACCTTAAAGGCAGGTATTATTTGAGTTTATCCTTTTTGTGTCAACAAAACTAAGTAATATGGATTAATTGACAAATGCAATAAATGATTTTTCATCTGGTTATTCTTAAAAATAATAATACAGTGTCTTTCATTTAGTTGCACATTCAAGTTTGTAGAAAAATTCATGCACATACGCAGAATATTTTGTTTTTGTTGTACAATGTTTTGTGCAGCTGGACAAAAAATACAGGTAAGCGAAATGCAGCTAAATGAAAAGACACTGTATTATAATTTTTAATTCTAATAACCATACAAAATACCCTTGCCCTTTAGTTCCGTTATCTACCTGCTAAGCTGATGCAATCCTACCGCGATATGCAAGGGTGGCTATATTACACAAATTTTATCGATATTGAGTACCTGCGGTAAATTGTGAATAAAACCCACATTTATTAACCGATTTTCATGATTAATACCTTATTTGATTTTCCAGATACGCAGCTGTCAGAAAAATGTATAATATTTTGTTTTTCTTTTGTTATTGCGCTTTTTTTACCGAAAAAAAATAATGAATTTTACACGAAAAAAAAAAATTTTTCTCTCCATTAATTTTCTAAATAACTCCAAAAAACCACGATAAAAGATAGAATAAATATAATATTCAATCAACTTTAATAAAATTTTTTAATGTTTTATTTATAAAAATCTGACAAGTTGTTCTCAAGTAATCGTTAAATATGTCTGCGTAGCTGACTAATTTTAGGGGAAAAAATTAGCCACGCCATAAAAAAAAACCAAAGCGCGATGAATTTTTTCTTAAAATAACTTAATATGCCTAGAAGCGAGATACATAACAATTGAAATAAGTGAAAAAATAATTTTGTCCAGCTAACTTGTACTAGTCGACACACTGTGCGCCGCACGTAAACTCGTCGATTTGAGCCGAAAATTTCGAATTTAGATTCGTCGCTCCAAAGGACGGAATTCCATTGTTCTGATGTCTAATTTTGAAGTTCTCGGACCCATTCTAATTCGTTTTACGTTTATTTACTTGCCTAAAAAGTGGTTTCCTCACTGCAACTCTCCCGTGTTTTTTACGGTTGTCACGCTAATGGGGATGGGCCGCTCCAGGTTTACTTGAGCCGTGATTTCTGGTGCGGTTAGGCAGCGATTACGTCTGCTGGACATTGTTACAGCTCTGTCTTCAGCCGGAGTCGTTTTTTCGAGGCCTTCCTGAACGTTTTTCGTTGAGAATTCCACGTTTTCCGCAGAAAATTTTTTTACGGTGTAGTCCGTACGGAACCCTTATGGGATCACTTTGATGTCCGCCCGTCTGTCTGTCACACTCGATTTTCCCCGAAACTATTTGGCATAGAAAGTTGAAATTTGGCACAAATATAGAAGTTGATGGCCCAATGAGCGCCGAGTAGTTTTGAAAGTTAAATTTTGACTTATGGAGTTAGTTTTGGGGAGTGAAATCGGAAATGGAAGAAAATTTTTTTTATCAGGTTATCTAGTAGGGTGTCAAATGAAAATTCGTGAAAACACGAGTTCAAAAATATATGTAATATAATACTTAGGCACATTTTTTCTTTGTATTATTTAAAAAAAAAGGCCAAGAACCGCTATCCACCCCTCCCTATCTTGAAAAGTACTGATCAAGATCTTTTGAAAAAATTTTGAGATATTCTTCATAAAGTGTAAATTGAGTGCATTACGTGTAATAATTTAATCTGGTTCAAAACAAATACTAAAAACTGTGTTTCACGACAAAATGGTGGTTGTTTAAATTAATTTTCCGTATATTACTACTACTATATACTACCTCGCATCGCTCCTCTAGAGACAAAATATATTTTTTTTATTTGAAAACCAAAGACCGTACGGAACACTAATTACTGCGACTTTAATATCTGAAAAACCTAAATTTATTTAATGTCGAAGTCACTACCTGCCAAAGTACATATAGGCTTCGCACTTTTGGCAGTAAAGCGATGGACAAATTAAATTTTATTTCGAGGATGAACGAATCGAATTTTATTTTGATGATTTATTTTTATTGAGTTTGTTTTAATTTTTTCGGGTTTCTTTCAGTAAATTTAGGAGTGATTATACGCTACAGGAAGCACTAAATATCAAAAAATTCGTTTCGGTTTTTAGATTCGTGAAAGAATGTGATTATGTCGGGAAGTAGGCAATAAAATAATAAGGATATATCCCATAACAGCAAACTTTATTTCATACGGAAGTTTTATTGCAGAAAATTGGTTTGATCTACAGTCCCTGGCCAAATTATTAGACGCACTGCAAGATTTCATGTAAAATATTAATTACCGAGTGATATTGTACCGTTTTATTATTTTAAATTGATTTGTTTTTTTATTTTTATATTATCCAATCAATTACCTATTTATTTGACATAAATAAAACAGCATTAATTTAGAAAAGCATAAGTTTAAGTTTTAAAGAAAAGTGAAATTAATGTTAGTAAAAGTCAATATTTAGTTGAGCCACCTTTAGCCGCTATCAAAGCTTTAATTCTGCGCGGCATGCTATCAATGCAAGATTGTACTGTCTCCTGCATTTGAGGAAGATGATTCCACACATGAATAATCTTTTCTAGGAGCTGGGTTTTGTTGGTAATCACATCTTTAGCCACTTCTCTTTTCATCAGCTCCCACACATTTTCAATGGGGTTCATATCAGGGCCAATCCAACAGAGGGATATTTTTTTCTGGCCAAAAAAGCTTTAACAGACCGAGCAGTGTGGCAGGGAGCTCCATCTTGCATGAAAGTGAATGGTTCCCCATTTGGAAACCATTCTCTGAGCTGCGGAATCAACCGATTTTGTAATACTCTTTGTACTGATCTTGCCTCATTATTCCTTTGACGACGTACAGACGTCCAGTACCCTTGCCGCTGATGATTGACCAAATCATCACTTTGGTGGGATGTTTAACGTTGTAACCGTCGGGACGACACAATCAGGATGAAACTTTTCTCCATGACGACGACGCACATACTGAGCTTTATTCTGCAAAATTTCGAATGTGCTTTCGTCACTGAAGCAGACCTGTCAAAAATAGGAAAAATATATAAACTTCCATGTTTATTTGCTTTATTTAACTGAAAATGATAATAATGTATCAATTATTGATTAAATTGCTGTATCTTACCGATCTCCAGAAGTCCACATCTTTGTCTTGCCATTGTTTGGCCCACTTCAGGCGCTTTGCTTTCATTGCAGCTGTTAACTTGGGCTTCCTGGCGGGGCGACAGGCCTTAAAATCTAATTCTTTCAATTTTTCTTCGAACAGTGCGCTCAGAAGCATTTACGCTAGCATCCTGGAGTTGTGATTTTATTACCTTTGTGGTAGCAAATCTGTTTTCTACACAAATTTTCTTCAAACATCTCTCTGACCGTGGAGTGAAAATTGGTTTTCTACCGCATCTTTTCTTTCTTTTCGGGCTTAATTCCTTCCCTGACTCAATTTTCTTTTTATGCGTCGTACACTAGCTTCAGAAACCGCCAATCTTCGTGATATTTCTCGGTTTGTAAATGTTTTCGCAATCACAAGGGCCTTCACTTCAGCTTTTTTACGTGGTGAAAGATCGCCTTTTCTACCCATAATGAAAATAGTCCAATTACTTTTTTAAAAACACTGCATACAAAATAAACTAATAACTGAGTACTATAAAAACTGTTAAAACAAACAATCACAGTCCATAAAAAGCCACAGAAACACGTCCGTACCTGACTCGATTCCGATCGCGACTGATACAGGTTTTGTACTTATTTACGTTCATGTATCACTTTGTCAACACAGTGTTGCCATATGTTAAAAATAAATACAAATATGTAGTCTACAACAATTCTTTTAAATAAAAATCAATAATATTGTAGCTTAAATATACCATTATTGCATAAAAACTCTTAAGAAACATAAAATTACTAAAAAAAAAAGATACAGTGCGTCTAATAATTTGGCCACGGACTGTATGTCCAACATTATTAAAAAATTTCATAATACTTTTGTCTTTCAGATTTAACCATGTTGAGATTATACAATAATATTAATAAATATACAAGGGTTGTATGATAAGTATCTGGCCTCGGCCAGAGATAACTATACTACTATTTAAAAAAATATATTTTTCTTAAACATAACCTTTCACAAGAATCCTGTCAAATTTTCAAGTTACTGCGCGGTTTAGTTTGTGAATGGAAAATGGAAAAAATTGAATATCGATCAGTGATACAATATTTGTTTTCGAAAAAGAAAACGAATGATCAGAAAAAAGCTGAACTCACTTTGTGGGAACTCTGCACTTTCGTTATCGACCATGTTGTAAACCAGCTATTTTTTATTATTATATTACTATTTTGTTTTGCCTTTAAGCTACGCCTGTAAGTTTAATACAAAGCCGTAGTTGAATAAGAACCAATTGTCAATAAAATATGTACACTTACTAATAGCTCAGTAAAACAACTACTTTCTACATTTAATTAATTTTTTCTTTGTAAACTTCTTGAGGACGCCGAGAAGTCGCCAAACTCTGTAATCATTAGGATGATAGGTAAACTTAAGAGGACGCCTATGGAAAATTTAGAGGCTTAATGTATAAAATAATAGGCAGTACAGAGAGCATTATTTTTATTTTTTTTTTATGGGTCTAGCACACGTGCTACAGGGAAGTCCCTAAAGCGCTACAGGGAGCGACACATGTGCGGAGAAATCGATTCACGTTGCTCTTGAATTGTACTCGGTGGAAGCACAGTCCTGGGCAAATTATTCCAAAGGGATGATGTTCTCCATAAAAAAAACTGCTTGAAAAGCGTTGTACGAGGGGTAACAAGCTGAACCTCATACGGATGTGAAGTATTAGCGCGACGTGTACTTCTAACATGCACCGCTCTGGGAGGAATTAAGCGGGCCACATCCTTCGAACATTTTCCATGAAAATACTTGTAGAATAGGCTCAATTCGCCAACCGATCTTCGATGTTCCACCGAATCAAGGCCGCCGGTCAGTTCCGGGTCTCCAATCAGACGAACAGCCTTTCTCTGAACAGAATCCAACAACTGCAGTGTATGTTTGGGAGCGGAGCTCCAAACATGGGAGCAGTATTCCATAGTTGGTCGAATTTGAGCTTTGTAAAGAATTAACAGTTATTGTGTGTTATTCTTAGTTAATTAAGAAAAGACAGCAATAATATCAAGTACAAGGGCACTTTATCGGCCAACAACCTCATGACCACAATGTTTTAGGATGTATGCGGCATAATCCACGTCGATTACCTTGAAAAGGGCAAAACGATTAACGGAGAGTATTATGTCAACTTATTGGATCGTTTCAACAATGCTGTGAAAGAAAAATGTCCGCATTTGGGAAAGTAAAAAAATTCTCTTTCATCAAGACAATGCACGCGTGCACACTTGTGCCATTGCTATGGCAAAATACCATGAGTTAGGATACGAATTTCTTCCACATCCACCATATTCGCCAGATTTAGCCTCTAGCGATTATTTCCTATTTCCGTGTATGAAAAAATGGGTCGGCGGAAAACAATTTGGCTCAAACGATGCGATCATTGCTGAAACAAACGTCTGTTTTGAAGGGTTGGAGAAATCGTATTTTTAGATGGGATACAGTTGATAGAAAACGTTGGACTAAGTGTATCGAGCTAAAAGGAGACTAATGTTGAATAAAATAATAAGTGACCCCAAAAACAGACCAAAAATTGTTTTGGCACACTCGAATTCTGATACAAATTGTATGCTAAAAGATTGTTAATGATGAGGACTTACTCTTGACAAAGTTTTGAGTTGAGTATACTTTCGGTTTTTGAGGTATGAGGAATTCAAGTTATAATACGCGGGTGATACGAGGCTGGTTTGGAAAGTCCGTGCAAAAATAAAAAACTACTTATGTGTTTGGGGTAAACCTTTTTTATTTTTCGATATAGTCTCCTTTTAGGCTTATACACTTCGTCCAACGATGTTCTAGTTTGTTGATCCCTTCCGAATAATAGGATTTGTCCAAGTCTGCAAAATATCCATTAGTGTCTGCAATCACCTCCTCGTTTGAATAAAATCTTTGTCCCGCCAGCCATTTCTTCAAATTGGGGAACAAATAGTAGTCCGAGGGAGCCAAGTCTGGAGAATAGGGGGGATGTGAAACGAGTTGGAATACTATTTCCATTAATTTTGCGACCACAACTGCTGAGGAGTGTGCTGATGCGTTGTCGTGATGGAAAAGGACTTTCTTGTGGGCCAATCGCGGGCGTTTTTCTTGCAGCTCGGTTTTCAAATGGTCCAATAACGATGAATAATATTCACCTGTAATAGTTTTACCCTTTTCCAGATAGTCGATGCGGATTATCCCTTGCGAATCCCAAAAGACAGTTGCCATAACCTTTCCGGCCGAAGGAACGGTCTTCGCCTTTTTTGGTGCTGATTCCCCCGCCCTTGGTAACCCATTGTTTAGATTGTTGTTTGGTCTCAGGAGTATAGTAATTTATCCATGTTTCATCCACAGTGACGAAACGACGCTTAAAGTCCTCCGGATTCTTCTGGAACAGCTGCAAACCATCCTTGCAACACTTCACACGATTCCGTTTTTGGTCAAGCGTGAGCAATCGCGGCACCCATCTTGCGGATAGCTTTCTCATGTCCAAATGTTTATGCAAAATATTATGTACCCGTTCAGTCGAGATGCCCACAGCACTAGCAATCTCACGCACCTTAACTCTTCTGTCATCCATCACCATATCATGGATTTGATCGATGATTTCTGGAGTCGTAACCTCCACAGGCCGTCCAGAACGTTCAGCGTCACTTGTGCCCATATGGCCAGTCCGAAAATTTTGAAACCACTTATAAACTGTTCTAATCGAAGGTGCAGAGTCACCATAATGTTTATCAAGCTTCTCTTTAGTCTCCTGAGGCGTTTTGCCTTTCATAAAGTAATGTTTAATCACCACATGAAATTCTTTTTCGTCCATTTCTTGAAAATCACTCGACTTCCTTAATTCACACGAATGCCAAACACAAAGAAATAGACCAATATGGCTGAAACTTGGTGTGCGTTCATTCAAGAGATGCTACTAACTAAACATGACCTCGATACGCGCCGTTGGTGCCATCTCTCGGACTTTGCACGGACTTTTCAAACCAGCCTCGTATAAGCAAATATGCGTCATCAAATTAAGTTCTAGATTTTTACCCCACTAGATATCAGCGTTTCTAAAAACCCCCCAATACGCACTTGTAGAACAAATAAGATGTATTTTTGCCATTCCGATTTTGCATCCCTTTCATCCCCAGTTTCGCTAGATTCTCTTAGCTAGAAAATACGGCTCATCAAAATGTGTGTATGTGTAAAAATGTAAATGGGTTGTTTTGTTAAACACTTAAGATATGTCTACATCGCTTATTTATAACACCATTTGTGTAACATACATCCAAATAGGTTTCACGGCAAAAATGGCAACTTCCGTCTCCTTTAACCTCAAAAACCAAATGTATACTCAACTTGAAACTTTGTCATGAGAAAAACAGCTGAACCAGCATATATATTAACACGTAATATATTCTTTGGAATTTAAAAACGTTAGTTGCTCCTCCCCCTCAGTCCTCAGTCCAAGAGTTTAGTGGTGTTATGTTTCGATTGCAAGAATCGTGCCTTTCCATGAATCACGGTCTTATGCGGCACCAATGGTTTCGTGCATGGAATGTCCTTTTTGAGCGGCTTCACTTGGGCTGCCTATAGCTAGACATACGTTTTTCTAGATTGTTTCTTCTGGAGATATGCCTAAAGTATCGTAAGTACGATTGGTTTATTTTGGTGGATATACGGTTCTTGATGTTTAGTTGGTTTAGAATGGAGACATTGATTTTTATGCTGTGTCCAGGGTATCCTTAACATTCTTCTGTATACCCATGTTTGAAAGGCGTTACTTTTTCTTCGCGAGCCACAACATTTATTTCCAAGGATAGGTAACCATGTCCAAATTTCCGAGGATAGGTAACCATGGGAACTGTTAGTGCATTAACAAGTTTTAATTTGTTATTTTGAGATATTGTTAAGTCCTTCCAAATCGTGGTCAATCTAGTTACTGCAGTTCGAGTTATGTTTAGACTTCTTTAAATTTCTCTCTCGCAACCCCTCTATTTGTAATTAATAATCCAAGGAATACGAATTCATCAACTACTTCAGAACCTGCTATTTCCTTGATGTTCATTGGAGTTCGATCTACTACCATAACTTTAGTTTTATTCTTGTTAAGAAATAGTTCATACTATTCGCTTTCTATATTTAGTCTATTCATTAAAAGTTCCAGTGTCGCTAGATGGTATAATAAGTGTATCATCAGCATATCTCAGGTTGTTCACTTTTCAACCTCCCACAGAAATACCTCCATCCCAGTCCTCCAGAACTCGTTTTATAATATATTTCAGAGTATCCAGTAAAAAGTAACGAAGTTAAGATGCATCTCTATCTAATACCAGCTTCATTTTAAATGAGTCCGATAGAGTTTGATCGACTTTTACTCTGGCATTGCTATTTTCATATAAGGATCTCACAAACGTTTGTAATAGACACTTGAAATCCGATACCAGAACACGGAAAAAGAGATGGATGACCACAGACATTTTAAGCTTAATGGAGAAGAGGAGACTGGTTAAAGCAAAGAGGAAAGAATATAAAAGACTTAGTAAAGTGATTCGAAAGGAAGTAAAAATGGCAAAAGAACGATGGATGAGAGAGATGTGTGAAGAGATGGAAGAAATGGAAAAAAGAAACATGATATTTTCCAAATGCACCGAAAGGTGAGAGATATAACTGGTATGTATCGAAAACAACCAGCCCATGTATTATTCGATTCATCCAATCAACCTATTATACGGGATGAAGAAATCAAAGAAGCTTGGAAACATATACCAACGAACTTTTTGATGACAACAGAGCTTCCAAAGGAAACAATGACAACTGTTTAAATGGGCCCGAAATCTTAAAGGAAGAAATCCTTCACGCAATCTCTATTACACAGAATAAGAAAGCCACAGGACCTGACGAAATTCCCATTGAAGTAATCAAATTTATAGCAGAGGAAAATATAGGACAAATTACAAAACTGTTTAATCTAATATACAGCACAGGCACTATACCAGAAGAATGGTTAAAATCAACATTCATCACAATCCCCAAAAAATCACATCCCAAAAAGTGTAGTGATTACCGCTTAATCAGCTTAATGAGTCATCTCTTAAAGGTTTTTCTACGGATCATCCATTCCAGAATTCGTACAAAGTGTGAGTTCGATCTGGATAATAGTCAGATGGGGTTCAGAAATGCATTCGGGGACGCGCGAAGCCTTGTTCGGTGTCAATGTGCTCTTGCAGAAATGTCGGGATCAGCGTAAGGATGTGTTCGTTTGCTTTGTCGACTAAGAGAAGGCTTTCGATAAGGTTAGACACGACAACCTAATATCAATACTACAACAACTACAGCTGGATGACAGGGACATTCGAATAATTGAAAACCTATACTGGGGACAAACAGCCGAAGTCCGCATAGGAGAGTTGAAAACAAATAACATAAAAATTAAACGCGGGGTCCCGACAGGGCTGTGTCCTGTCTCCACTCTTGTTCAACCTATACTCGGACAGGATTTTCAAGGAAGCATTAGAGGATGTGGAGCTGGGTGTTAAGGTTAATGGGGTTGTGCTGAGCACAATGAGATATGCTGATGACACCCTCATTATGTGCGATAGACTGGATGGTCTGCAAACTATGGTAAACAGAATTGATGAGGCTGGACGGGGTCTGGGCCTGAATGTCAACGTTGGCAAAAACCAAGTTTATGGTGTTTAGTCGAAGCCAATATGATGATGCGAAGCTGACACTCAACAACTCACCGATAGAGCGGGTTCATAAATTTAAATATCTTGGAAGTATAATAACAGATGACTTGGATCCCGACGTAGAGATAAGATGCAGAATTGAAACAGCTCGTACAACTTTCAGAAAAATGAGCACTCTTCTATGCAATGACAATTTGAACCTCAAACTAAGGCAACGGATGGCCAAATGCTATATCTGGTCAGAGTTGTTGTTTGGAGTGGAGTGCTGGACCATAAAAATAAGCACATTGAACCGACTGGAAGCTTTTGAA
>CM032453.1:159531480-159539511 GCA_019049505.1 Pachyrhynchus sulphureomaculatus
ATTAATAATCAGTTGTAAATTAGCGTCTTTATAGTTAAATGTGTGTCGAATCAGCAACTTAAGCAATGGAACTTTTGCGAAATAGAAATACTGCTGGTTAAGCATTTCCGCTGGTGTGAATGTACCAGTGTTACCGGAGGTCAAAGCCGGTACGTGTATGAACGGCAATATAACAGCTCCCTCTTTTAAAAAAAAGTTGTTGTATCGCAGCAACGTTTCAACATCTCTGGATGCACCAGTTCTTCTTCCTTTAGAATATTTCTGGCGGAACGGCTACTGGTTGTTCTCTTAAGCAGTATATCTCGTAACCGTTGATGGAGAATATAGACTGTATCAATAGATTGCTGTGTGCTGGTGGTTGATTGTCTTCGCTAGTGATGGCCAATCCAGTTTTCCGCTTCGTCTATATTTGGAAAAATATAGAGAAGCCTTAAGGGTTAGCTCATCTTCGCTGCTGTCGTCATCTGTTTTATAATTTTGTTCGATGGTCGGTATTCCGTCATTTTTGTTTAGGTTTTTCCGTTTTTATTTGGTTTTGTGCTACAGATATTCTGTCATTGTATTTTATTGTATTGTATCTATTTTATTCCTATTATTGACATTATGAAAAGGTTTGTGGGTATCTTCTATTTGTTCTAATGTTCCGTCTGAAAAGTCAACAAATTTTGCTATCGCGTTCATGTTTATGATCGACGTAAATAATTCGCCGCGTTCGTTATCTCTTACTAGGGCGTTATGATGGCCTAGTTTGTCCTTCTCCGCAACTAGTAAGGTATTTGAAAAATTACATTTTAATTTGAAGATTCGTTTGGTTTTAGCGTCGGTAGAAAATTTGTCACACTATTGATTTGGATTTGAAATAATATTTTTCGTTTTTAATTCGTCGTAGTCAACTTTATATAAGGGTATAGTTTTAAAATTTGTAATTAATTGTTTATTTTTAAAGTCTACTTCAAATCTATATCTAAATTATAAATATACATTTTATGAGGATCTCTGATATTAAAAGGAAAAAGAACTGACTTTTGAATGCAGAATTTTCGGTCTGTAATTCCAGAGATCTCTGTCGAAATTGTTTTACTGTATTTTTTTTTTTTGAAAAGAAAAAATCCCGTCTATTAATAATTCAAATCGTTGAGAAGTCTCTTACGAGGCTGGTTTGAAAAGTCCGTGCAAAGTCCGAGAGATGGCACCACCGGCGTGTATCGAGGTCATGTTTAGTTAGTAGCATCTCTTGAATGAACGCACACCAAGTTTCAGCCATATTGGTCTATTTCTTTGTCTTTGGCATTCGTGCGAATCAAGGAAGTCGAGTGATTTTCAAGAAATGGACGAAAAAGAATTTCGTATAGTGATTAAACATTACTTTATGAAAGGCAAAACGCCTCAGGAGACTAAAGAGAAGCTTGATAAACATTATGGTGACTCTGCACCTTCGATTAGAACAGTTTATAAGTGGTTTCAAAATTTCGGACTGGCCATATGGGCACAAGTGACGCTGAACGTTCTGGACGGCCTGTGGAGGTTACGACTCCAGAAATCATTGATCAAATCCATGATATGGTGATGGATGACAGAAGAGTTAAGGTGCGTGAGATTGCTAGTGTTGTGGGCATCTCGACTGAACGGGTATATAATATTTTGCATAAACATTTGGACATGAGAAAGCTATCCGCAAGATGGTGCCGCCATTGCTCACGCTTGACCAAAAACGGAATCGTGTGAAGTGTTGCAAGGACTTTAAGCGTCGTTTCGTCACTGTGGATGAAACATGGATACATTACTATACTCCTGAGACCAAACAACAATCTAAACAATGGGTTACCAAGGGGGAATCTGCACCAAAAAAGGCGAAGACCGTTCCTTCGGCCGGAAAGGTTATGGCGACTGTCTTTTGGGATTCGCAAGGGATAATCCTTATCGACTATCTGGAAAAGGGTAAAACTATTACAGGTGAATATTATTCATCGTTATTGGACCGTTTGAAAACCGAGCTGCAAGAAAAACGCCCGCGATTGGCCCACAAGAAAGTCCTTTTCCATCACGACAACGCACCAGCACACACCTCAGCAGTTGTGGTCGCAAAATTAATGGAAATAGGATTCCAACTCGTTTCACATCCCCCCTATTCTCCAGACTTGGCTCCCTCGGACTACTATTTGTTCCCCAATTTGAAGAAATGGCTGGCGGGACAAAGATTTTATTCAAACGAGGAGGTGATTGCAGACACTAATGGATATTTTGCAGACTTGGACAAAGCCTATTATTCGGAAGGGATCAACAAACTAGAACATCGTTGGACGAAGTGTATAAGCCTAAAAGGAGACTGTCGAAAAATAAAAAAGGTTTACCCCAAACACATAAGTAGGTTTTATTTTTGCACGGACTTTTCAAACCAGCCTCGTATGTACTATAGGTTTTGTGAGTTGACCGTAAGCAATTAATTTAGATGAACTTTTGATCCGGAAAATTTACATTGGAGTCCATGTTGTCGAAGTTTAACGTTTGTATTATTACGAGGGCCGCCTTTTAAGTTTTTTTACAAACGATCACTAGATGGCGCTATTGAGATGTGACATTACCACTGTTGTAAAATTTGACACTTGTTATTTTTAACACAGTGACAGCTCAGAAATTGGCCGAGTAGTTTGTTTTACAGTGATCGTGTAAAAAACAATTTTGTGAACAAATGGAAATTTCATGTGAAGGTTTTTGTTGGATGATTTTTTACGATTTTAGCAAAGGCATGTCTAAACAACAATGCCGCGAATCGCTTCGTTCAACTTTTGATAATGAATCACCATCAGAATTTTGTCATGGTCGAGCTTCCGTCAGCTATGAATTTCGAGAAGGTCGCCCAAAGTCGATTGTTATTCCAAAAAAACTTCGATGCTGTGCGCTACATGATTGAAGGGGATCGGCATGTGACTTACCGTAAGATAGAGGCATTCTTAGGCATATCGAAGAGTGCTGTATATTCGATTTTGCATGAACATTTAGCTGTGAAAACGATCTGTTCCCGAGGGATTCCGCATAATTGGACCGAAACTCAAAAACAAGCTCGTGTCAATTGGTGTAAGGAAATGCTGAAGAAATTCGACCAACGACATGCAAAATTTGTATACAACATCATAACAGGAGATGCAACTTCGATATATTCGTACGAACCGGAAACTAAGCAACAATCAACTATTTGGGTGTTCTAAGACGTTCGCGAACCACTTCCAAGAAAATGATCGCTTGTTTCTTTGGTTATACTGGACATGTAGCAACCATTGCTTTAAAGGATCGAAGAACATTTAATGTTGAATGGTATACAACAATTTGTTTGCCAGAAGTCATCAATGAAATCAGGAAAAACGACCGAAAACGTCGCATCATTCTTCATCATGACAATGCCAGCTTTCACACAGCACATCAAAATATATGTTATATATATATATATATATATATATATATATATATATATATATATATATATATATATATATATATATATCAGGGATGTCAAAGATACGGCCTGCGGGCCGCATCCGGCCCCCGGGACGTATCAATAAGGCCCGCGATCGCAATGTGTCACAGAAAAAGAATCATGTTTTTTAGAGCTTTTAGACTTCACTCGATTCCTCTACGGAAGTTTTAAAATGCGCACACTACATTTATAAGTAATTTCAAGGGCAGCGCGTGCCTTGACAAGCGAGAGAGATAGACAGTAACGCCATCTCTTAGCAACAAGCGGAAATACCCTATTATTTTTGTTGAGAACAATAGAATCTTCCACGCGCTTCGAGTCTAGACTAGAACCTTCCTTATCGATATTATAAAAGGAGTGCGTCGGCGCGACGTGAGTCAGTTGAGTGTGAGTCGAGTAATCGAAGCGATACGGTTGGAAAAGGATTTTAGTTGTACTGCGAAGTAGTGATTGTGAAGGTATTGTGCATTTGTTTGTGTCGTGCGTGTGCGATATCCATAATTGTTGTGTCGAGTTCCATAATTGTTACGATTTTGGCATAATGTCACAAAAACGTAAAGTTGATAGTGAGTTCAGAGTTTTTCAGTCTAAATGGGAAATTGCATATTTTTTCATAGAATGGAAAGGTAAGCCACTGTGTTTGATTTGCAATCAAACAGTTGCTGTTTGTAAGGAGTTTAACTTGAAGAGACACTATGATACGAATCATAAATCAAAATTCGATTGTTACACTGAAAAAAAATAAGAATGGACACATTGTCATCTTTAAAATCTAAACTTCAAAGTCACCAATCGATGTTTACTAAAGCTAATACTGAGAGCGAAGATGCCCTGAAATCAAGTTTTATTATTGCATTAGAAATCGCGAAAAGATCAAAACCTTTCACTGATGGTGATTTTATTAAAGACTGTATTTTGAAAGTTGCCGATGTTTCATTTCCATTTCAAAAGTCAATAATTCAAAATATTTTTCGCTGTCAAGAAACACTGTTGCTTCAAGAATAAATGATTTATCTCAAAAGTTGGTTTCTTCAACTGAAGGAGAAAATTAAGGAATTTACAAACTTTTCACTGGCTGTTGACGAGAGCACTGATTGATACTGTTGATACAGCTCAACTTGCTGTTTTTATACGAGGTATTAACAGTAACTTTGAAATAACTGAAGAACTATTAAAATGCGTTCCATTGACAGGTACTACAACAGCAAATGATATGTATTCTGCAATTGAGCATTTGATAGCAGAATATGAACTCGACTGGAATATACTTAGCAGCACAACTACGGATGGCGCTCCTGCCATGGCTGGCAAACATTCGGGCGTTGTAACTAAATTAAAACAGAAAACATCAGGGAATTTTGTGGCATTTCACTGTATAATTCATCAGGAATCATTGACATCCAAACATTTAAAAATGGACCATGTCATGCAACCTATAATTAAAATAGTAAATTTTATAAGGAGCAGAGGACTAAATCACCAACAGTTCAGGCAGTTTTTACAAGATTTGGACGAAAAGTTTTCTGATGTTCCTTACTTCACCGAAGTTCGTTGGCTCAGTCGAGGAGTAGTTTTAGAAAAAAATTTTGCATTACGTGACCCTATTCAAGCTTTCCTGTTAGAAAAAGGCAGCCCAATTGATTATGACAATGACTGGTGGGTTGATTGTGCCTTTTTGGTAGATATGAATAAACACTTGACTGATCGGAATGTAAAGTTACAGGGTAAAAATCTGATTGTCACTCAAATGTATTCATGTATTCAAGCCTTTGAAACAAAGTTGAGGTTGTGGGAAAATCAGGTAAAAAATCAAACTTTGGATCATTTCCCTCATTTAAAATCATTTGGCACAGTGAACCAAAAAAAATTGGATCAATATTCTCAACTTCTGCAAAATTTGATCACGGAATTCAACAATCGTTTTGAAGACTTTCACAAAATGAATGAAATGGAATTCCCAATTTTCAACAATCCATTCAATTTTGAAGCTTCACAGGTACCAGTTCATTTGCAAATGGAGTTGATAGATCTTCAATCGGACAGTATTTTGAAAAAAAAATTTAAAGAGATTAACGCTCTTACATTTTATACACAATATTTCAAGAGTTTGGATAACTACCCGGAATTAAAAAAGCATGCAGCACGCATTCTCTGCATGTTTGGTAGCACCTATTTATGTGAGCAGATGTTTTCCGTCATGAAAATAAATAAGAACAAACATCGCACAAGACTTTCGAATGAACATCTCCAATCAATTCTTAAAATAACTACAACGAATATGATACCTGACATCAATGAGCTTGTCAAAAACAAGAGAAGTCAGGTATCTGATAATTACCCTCTTTTATAACTTTGATATAATTTTTAACAACCGTATATTATATACTATATAATTAAATAAATAAAATGTTATAATAATTCAGTACATTTTTTTTTTATTTGAATCTGGCCCGCCTACACATTCTAAATTTAATATATGGCCCTCTGCAAAATTGAGTTTGACACCTCTGATATATATATATATATATATATATATATATATATATATATATATATATATATATATATATATATATATATATATATATATATTAGCTCGGACCCAGAGAGCATACAAAAGACAGATGATAGAGATAAAACTTAAAAAAACAAGTGGATACGTGAACAAACGAAATTAAAGGAAATATCCTCCATAGGGCACGTAGCAGAAAGGAAGTGGCAATAGGTTGGACATGTAGTACGCATAACCGATGATCGATGGACCAAGCGGCCACGAGAACAGAAAAGGAGCATACGACGTCCCAAAAAAAGAGAGCGGGATGGTATACAGAGGGTTGCGAGCATTAGGTGGATGACAACAGTTGCAAATAAATTGAGATGGAAATTCAGGGCGCAGGCTTACATCCAGCATTGGATAAAATTAGGTTTATAGTGACATATATGTATATATATATATATATATATATATATATATATATATATATATACATACATATTTATGGAATTGTAACTGAAAGCAGCGCCCCCACACGTAAGACCATTCTAAGGTTTCCTATAATAAAACACAAATTATTTAATTTAGAAGGCAACATGCCAGTGCAAACTGGCGGGAAATTTTAACTGTAAAATGAATTTAAATACGAACGCCACTGATGCACCTTAAAAACTGCTTCGGTTTTGTTTTTTCTTTGGGGAATAGCGGCTTCTAAAATAGGATCGACCGCGATGAGGTGGAAAGGTTAAGGTAGGGCGACGAACATCCTGTTTGTAACATCTTGCACACGGGGACGTCGTCGCTAAGGTTATTGGTTTTTTTCGAACTGTAAGGTAAACGAAAATTAAATTTTTTTTATTAAAAAAAAGGTAAAAAATTTATGTTTATTTCGCAGAGGGAGGGGGTGACAAATTTTCAGTTCTGTGGAAGTTCTATAAATAAATTTAAAAAAATAAATAATTTTCAAAAATTTACAGTAAAAAATGAATAAATCGTTGCTTTAAAACGATTATGTTAATAAATAACAATAAATGTGTATTTTTAAATTGATCAGATCCAAAGAACAACCCTTCATGTTATATTGTGTTGTTTTCTGGTCACGGATAGGTAATTTGTACTTCGACTTGTCAAACAATAAGGTCATAGAATTGTCAATTAATTTAATTTTGGTATTGTCCTGTCAGTGCATAAAGAAATTTTTCTTCCGTTGTTTTTAATGCCATGTTTACAAATAAATAAAGCTACCTTTTCTTTTATTCCTTCTAAGATTAATAGAAATTATAATTATAATGCATCTATATATGAAAGACATACATATTTTTATAATTTTACGAAACTTTTTTGTCTATAATGTTCAGAAGAAGAAAATGGTCTGAACCGCGTAAATTCGGCAGGAATAAAGAAAGCTCCAAATCGGGATCAAAATTGTAATTCATTAACAATATATTGGTTTAATATCGGGTCTTCCATTAAGGACTTGACAACTTTTTTTTGAAATAAAGCGCAACCCATTTGAGACATTTCGAAAATTTACTATCGGCTTGAAGTACAATCAAAACATTTATGTATGGAATTCGACTTCATTCATATGTCCACCACGGGCACGTTTGCAGCTGTCAATTCGTTGAACCCAATTTTCGATGACTCGGCCACACATTTCGACGGAAACGGCCGCTATCTCTCTTCCAATATTGGCTCTGTGCTCCTCTAATGACGCAGGCTTGTTAGCGTAGACCAATGATTTAACATACCCCCATAAAAAGAAGTCTAGAGGTGTTAAATCACACGATCTAGGCGGCCATTCGACGGCACCATTTCTCGATATAACACGTTCACCGAATTTAGATTGCAGTAAGTCGATTGTTACACCCGCTGTGTGGCTTGTGGTGCCGTCTTGTTGAAACCACATATCATTAATGTCTAGCCCATGCAATTGATCAAAGAAATAACATTGCAACATGCCTCTGTAGCGATCTCCATTGACTGTAACGTGACGGTTATTTTCATCAACGAAAAAGAACGACCCAATGACACCACCGGCATGAAAACCGCACCAAACAGTAAT
>CM032453.1:159539611-159547111 GCA_019049505.1 Pachyrhynchus sulphureomaculatus
TTTACGTTAATTTTATCGATTACAAAGCTAAAATAAAGAACAACACGTGGTTTTTTAGAAATATCAGAAAAGCAACATATTTTTGTTGATTAAAAATTAAGGGTTTCCAGATAGGCTGCTCGAGTTTCCCTATTTGGAAATTCTGAAAAAATTATAGAGTCGGAAACAGGTGTATCATAAAAGGAATTTTCCAATAAGAGTCGATACGTAACAGAATTATTCTATTTAGTTCAATAAAATATAGTAATATATTGACCTGAAAATAAATTATAAATAATACTTGCTTTAGGGGACGACGTCCTAAACGTACGTACGTAAAGTTGTATTTGTAACTACCACGTCAGGAAGTTGTAATTTTATTGTCAAATTATTCAACTCTTAGTTGTTCGTATAAATGGAACTTAAGAAACCTCAGTAAAGGTTCGATAGGTATTTGTTGAACGTCGGTTGCATCGTCAGACTACTATCTATTTAGGCATCTACAAAACTCTCTTGAAGTTGTACAGATGACTTCAAAGAAGACTGGTGAAAATCACTTGGTTCAGTTCTTTTCCAAAAATCCCAGCAGTTCGACAGTAACGTGGTAACATCAAAAAAAAACAGCGACCCAAACGACGCTTACTTACCAAGTGTACAAGTATGAAATGCGGATTTTCAGACCGGTGCACCAATGCAGTTTGTGCTATAACGAGATTTGACACTGCGCCATTTTGTTGTGTCATCAACAAGTATCAGACGCGCACGAGTGATAAATTGGAAAAGTGTGTGCATAGAGTTGTGTTCAATATGTCGAAATTTATACCGAACAAAGAGCATTCGCGGACAGCATTAATTTTTTGTTTTCCATTTGAAGAAAACTGCTGTTGAATCATACCGATTACTTCGAGAAGCTAATGGTGAACATGCTCCATCTTCAAGATACGTGTGAACGATGGTTTCGGCGTTTCAAAAGTAGCGACTTCGATGTTGCAGACAAGGAACGTGGAAAACTGCCAAAAAAATACGAAGATTGTTTAATTGCAAGCATTGTTGGCGAAGATGATTCGCAAACATAAAAAAATGCAACTCGCCGAGCAATTGGGCGTTAGTCAACAAACTGTTTCCAATCGGCTACGAGAGATGAGAAAGATTCAGAAGACCGGTAGATGGGTACCACATGAGTTGAACGACAGGCAAATGGAAAAAAAAGCGCAAAAACACGTGTGGACATTTTGCTCGCTCGGTTACAAAAGGAAGTCGTTTTTGCATCGTATAGTTACAGGAGATGAAAAGTGGATTTATTTTGAGAATCCCAAGCGCAAAAAATCATGGGTAGACCCCAGGCGCACCATCCACATCGGACCGCAAGACCGAATCGCTTTGGCAGAAAGACGATGCTCTGTGTTTGGTGGGACCAGAGGGGCGTAGTCTATTATGAGCTGTTTAAAACCTGGGGAAATGGTTTAATACTAAACGTTACCAACAACAATTGACGATCTGAAACCGTTCGCTGCTTGAAAAAAGGCCAGAGATACCGAAAGAGGCAATACAAAGTCATTTTTTTCTTCATGGCAAAGCTCCATCACATACAGCATCGCGACACGTTGGAAGTACTCAGCTGGGAAGTTCTACCCCCATGCGGCTTACTCACTAGACTTGGCTCCTTCCGATTACCACTTGTTTGCATCGATGGGTCCACGCACTTGCTGAGCAGCGCTTTGGTTCGTTAGCCCACCGCCCGCCCCCGGCTTGTACGCAGATGTGAAAAAATGGCTCGATGAATGGTTCGCAGCAAAAGGGGAAGATTTTTACTGGCGTGGGTATTCACAAATTGCCCGAAAGATGGGGAAAAATGTATAACAAGCGATGGAGCATACTTAAAATAAAGCACTTTTTATCATTCTTTCCGAATTTAACATGTTTTTTTCTAGAAAAAAAAATCCCGCATTTCATACTTATACACCCAGGTAATTTAATAAAATCCATTTAAAAAACTATGTTAAAAATTGTTTGAAATTTGAGTTTAAAAAAACCCGACAAACGCAATATATATCAGAATTACTTCTTAATCTTGCTGGATAATGGTGGCTTAAAATATCCTTTAGATAAATCCATAGGATTCTCTGAGAGCAGTCAGTCGCAAATCCTCGAAAAAAGCAAAAATCTGTGGTACTACCGTCACACCTATGATGGCCTTGCAGCATTTTTTTATAGGCATATCATACGTCCTGCAGGGAAATCCTTAAAGACGCGTGTGCAGAAAAACCAAACTCATTTCAAAGGGATAAGGTTCTCCACATAAAAGATGCTTAAAAAGGGCTGTACCAGGAGTGACAAGCAAGCAACCTCATAGAGATGTAAAGCATTAACGGGACGTGTATTCCTAGGATGCACCGCTTTGAGGGGAATTAAGCGGGCTTCATCCATTGAACACTTTCCAGGAAAATTCTTGTAGAACAGACTCAAGTCGCCAACCATTCCAAGATGTTCCAAGGAGTCAAGGTTGGTGGTCAGCCCTGGGGTTTCAATCAGGCGAACAACTCTCTTCTGAATAGAATCCAACAAATGCAATGTGTTTGGGATCAGAGCCCCAAAGGGCTCTGTTCCCAGACATACAGGTTGTTGGTCTAATTTGAGCTTTGTCCAGATTTATGGAATGTAAAGTTTTCTAGTTCTAGTTTCTAGCAAATTGAGTGACGAGACTAGAAAAAAAATGGGGTGGGTGTTTTTATTTTTTTTATCGGGTTCAGCAACGTTTACATTTTTAGAAAAAAAAAACGGCGGCTTGAGTTTTTGTAGCGGTAAATCCACTTGGTTACTGTTACCCCAAGACAAAGGTTCTTCCAGGACTTGAAGAGGTGAACGACTTCCTGATATCTGGGTTTTTTTTGGTTTTTTTTTTTTTATGGGTCTAGCTCACGTGCTGCAGGGAAGTCCCTAAAGCGCTCCAGGAGCGGCACGAGTGCGGAGGGGGAGGGAAAGCGAGAGGGGAAAAGGGGAAGGGGGGGGGGGGAAAGAGAAGGGAAGGAGGGGGGAAGGGGGGGGGGAGCGAGAAAGAAGGGAGGGAGCAGGGGGGGGGGGGCCGGGAGGGGAAGGAGGGGGGAGAGAGGGGAGGGAAGAAAGCGATTCACGTTGTTCTTGAATCGCTGTAAATTTGTACTCGGTGGGAAACACAGCGCTGGGCGAAATTATTCCAAAGGGATGACGTTCTCCATATAAAAGATTGCTTGAAAAAGCGTTGTACGCGGAGTATCAAGCTGAACCTCATACGGATGCGAAGCACCAGCGCGACGTGTTTTCTAACATGCACCGCTTTGGGAGGAATTAAGCGGGCTACATCCTTTCGAACACTTTCCATGAAAATACTTGTAGAACAGACTCAAGTCGCCAACGTTCTTCGATGTTCCAGCGAATCAAGGCCGCCGGTCAATTCCGGGCTCCCCCCAATCAGACGGACCGCTCTTCTCTGAACAGAATCCAACAAATGCAGTGTATGTTTGGGAGCGGAGCCCCAAACGTGGGAAGCAGTATTCCATAGTTGGTCGAATTTGGGCTTTGTAAAAGAATTAACAGTTGCTGTGGGGTTGTAAAGCTTTCTGGTTCTAAATAATTTCCAAACTTTGAGAGAAGCTCTCCTTGCTATGCCTGCAACATGTTCATGCCAAGACATATTTGCTCCCAAACTAACGCCCAACAAATTGAGCGACGATGCTAGGGGAATGGAGTGCCCCGACATACCTATGTCGGGTTCAGCAACGTTAACTTTTTTATAAAAAACTGCCGCTTGGGTTTTATTGTAGCGTTAAATTCCACTTGGTTACTGTCACCCCCAAGAGAGAATTTCTTCCAGGTCTTTGTTAAGTTTGAACGACCTCCTGCTGTCTGCGGATATTCGCCTGAGCAGCCGATGTCCGAGCGTTCAAGGTGAATGAAGAGACAAGCGTTCTGTCATCTGCAAAGCTATAGATTGGATTCTCGGTCTTTTCCAGCAGATCGTTAATATAAATGAGAAAGAGAGTAGGAGACAGTATGGAGCCTTGGGGCACACCGGCGTTGACAGAAAGAAAATCCGTCGACTGTCACTCGTAAAGAACACTCTCTGAGGAAGAGAGGTAAAAACAGAACTTTTTAAACATACCGTAAGACCGTAACTTAGTCAACAATTCATCGTGCCAAACACGGTCGAATGCCTTGGATAGATTAAGTGCAACTCCTCGAGATTCTCCAAAGTGTTAATTGCGTTGTGCCAAACATGTGTTACATAAATTAAGACGATCTCCTGTTGATTTTTGCTTATGAAAGCCATATTGATGTTCACTAATAATATGCAATCCTTCAAGATATTTTAGAAGATGCCGATTGATAGCCTTTACCATGACTTTCGATATTATTGAAAGAAGTGCGATTGATCGGTAATTGCTTGGCAAGGTCTTCTTGCCTTTCCTGGGTATTGGGTAAACTGTAGCACATTTCCAACAGGAAGGAAATATTTCCTTTCTGTAGGATAGGTTGAAAATCTACGGAAAACTGGTGTTAGTTCGCTCACGCATTTTTCGAGTACTATGGAAGGTATTCGGTCAGCGCTAGAAGCCTCATTAAAATACGTTTTATGACACGCTATACTGACTTACATTCTATGTCATTTTACTTCAAATATGTAGCATTTTAATAAGTTAACTTTCTAATTATTTGTTAGATGGTTAAAAGGATAATAATGTTATATTTGTAGATTTTCAGAACCTATATGTATATATGTCTTCATAAATTGACTCCAATATTTATTTATTTTTCCAACTCTAGAGTTATTCTGATTTTTCGTACATAGGTCCATGATTTATCTGCGATAATTATATTATTTATCAACACAATTTTTAGTTAACGTTCAGTTAATGCACACATTGATATATTTTCTGAATAATTATCTCCCGGTATAAGGGAACCTTGCCGATTTAGACTACTTTGCCGAAGTATAAGTTGTAAATCCTATAATCGCTTTATGTACTGTTTCAATTTAAAGAATTTGAGTGTTTAATCCAAGATAGTATTCAGTAAGACCGCTAGTAGGTGTAAAGTGGATTGTCAGATTATTCAAACTGATCGAGAGAACTTAAAGTATTTGTTAGCCTGTTTCTGTGTTGGTTGTAATTCTAGGATTACATTTATTTTCTATATAATACACTCCTATGGGGAGTGGGTACGGATTGGGAAAAAGTAAATATTTACTGTTTTTCTGATTTTAGAACATCCAGAAGGTTCTATATCAGGTGATGTTGAAGATCTTGGCGGCATATTTATAGAAATATCGTTATCACCCACATAAACTTTTACCACTGAACCTAGAAAAAATAACTGGCCAAGTGCAAGTCGGACTTGTGCAATTAGCGTTCTGTACGTTGATTGCTTTTAAAATAAAAATTTTTGTTACCGAGCTGTAAAATGATCAATGATGTCACAAAACCCAAGGTTTTATTCCAATCTTTACTGAAAACTGATGACTTTGAAATTTTTGCGTTTTATTATTTTTATATCAGATAAATTAAACTGGTCAACAAAAAAAAGAAAATTGCCTGTGATTTTTTTTTTGTTTCTATTTCAAATTGACGCATATTTTTTAAATATGGCAACAATTTTTCTCTAACAGCTTTTGTTTTTGAGTTATAGCTAACTACCCTCATTTACTATTTTTACTTAGATTTTCGTTGTTTATTGGACACTAAAATATATTTTGTTGTTGTTTTAGATATGGCTTCGTCAAGAAGATGTTGTGTGCTTAATCCCGATTGTTTTTGCTATATTGTGGTGAATATATATTTGCAAAATATCGAAAACCTATATCGGACTTTGTGAAAACTGCGTATCATCAATACTTTAAAATAAAATTGTGTAATCAGGACAAGCCATGGGTTCCTCATATTGTATGCCAGAAATGTGTGGTATGTCTACGGTTATGGTCCAGTGGAAAAAGAGATGCAATAATGTTCGTAACACCCATGATTTGGCGAGAACCTCGAAACCATCATGACGATTGCTACTTCTGCGTTGTGAAAATAAACGGAATTAACCCTGGAAATCGAAGTAAGTGGTCATATCCTAACTTATCTTCTACTCAACGACCTCAATTAAAATCACAAGAGGTACAACCCACACATCTAAATCTTCTGATGATCCAAATCTCTGTGAACCCGAACGAAATACATCAAGTGAAGACTCTGATTCAGACTACAAATGTAGCCTTTTAGATCCTCAACCATTTAATCAGAAGAACTAAATGCTTAGTAAGAGATCTGAACTTACCAAAAGAAGCTTCTGAAATTTTTAGCATCTCGTTTAAAAGAAAAAAATTTGCTTACTCCGGAAACCAACATTACATTTTATCGTACCCGAGAAAAAAATCTGTTACCTTCACATTCGATCGAACTTGACGAGTTTCTTTCGGTCTTGGCTCTTCAGGAAGCTTCCGTTTGGACGATTATGCCTTAGTTTCAACGTCATATCCATATACCCATGTTTCATCTCCAGTAATGACCCGTTTAAGCATATCTCTATCGTGGTTGACTTCATTCAGAAACTCCTGAGCAATGTCCATTCTGCATTGTTTTAACAAAAATTTAACAATTTCAGAACAAATTTTGCTGCCAACCGTCTCATACCCAAAACAACGGAAAAATTGCTCGGCATGAACAAAACGAAATGCTATGCCAACATCATCAGCAACCTTTCTGCGCCAATTATCCGTGATCATTTGTTCACTTTTTCTACAATGTCATCAGTTGTTGATGTGGCAGAGGCGTCCAGGGCGCTCGTCATCATCAATATCTTCATAACCCTCTTGGAAACGTTCGTACCACTTGTAAAAGCTTGTTTTATTCATAGAAGACTGGCCAAAAGCAATGTTCAACATTTCCAATTTATTTATTTCATTTACTTCATTCATTTCATTTCGTTTCATTCCGATTTAATCCGATTTATTCCGATTTATTTCGATTTATTTCGATTTATTTCGATTTATTTCGATTTATTTCGATTTATTTCGATTTATTTCGATTTATTTCGATTTATTTCGATTTTATTTCGATTTATTTCGATTATTTCGATTTAATTATTTCGATTTATTTCGATTTATTTCGATTTATTTCGATTTATTTCGATTTTTTTCGATTTATTCGATTTATTTCGATTTATTTCGATTATTTCGATTTATTTCGATTTATTTCGATTTATTTCGATTTATTTCGATTTATTTCGATTTATTTCGATTTATTTCGATTTATTTCGATTTATTTCGATTTATTTCGATTTATTTTTCGATTTATTTCGATTTATTTCGATTTATTTCGATTTATTTCGATTTATTCGATTTATTTCGATTTATTTCGATTTATTTCGATTTATTTCGATTTATTTCGATTTATTTTCGATTTATTTCGATTTATTTCGATTTATTTTCGATTTATTTCGATTTATTTCGATTTATTTCGATTTATTTCGATTTATTTCGATTTATTTCGATTTATTTCGATT
>CM032453.1:159552111-159594611 GCA_019049505.1 Pachyrhynchus sulphureomaculatus
ACAAATCCTTCTACAAGAAAAGTACAGAAATGTTAGAAAAGCGTTGGACTAATTTTATCGCCTCTTGAAGGAGACTATGTTGATGAATAAAGTAGAATTTTACAAAAAAATATATGTTTTAAGTACCTAGACCAAAAACTTTTCAGTCTACGTGTTACGTTCTAAAGCAAGAGTAAAACCAATTCCAAAGACTGGACGGTTAGTCGGCTTTGGGCACGCTTGGAAAAGAGCGGCTGGGATTGCAAAAGCAATGAATGATGAAAAATTAGCAAAAGAAAAATTGCCACAAGATGGTGGCTTAGAGCCAATAACATCGGTTATGCTTTTTTTGACGTCCTCCAACGAAGTGAAGTGGAAATCGGCGAGATAATGTTGCAGGGATCGAAATAGATAGTAATCGCCCAGATGCCCAGAGAATGCATCATGTGAGGGATAACTTCTCATTCCAAAGAATATATAAAATCCAGCATCGTTTTTGCCTTGTACGACCTAGTGTTATCCAGAACGTTCACGATCTGAAAGATCCAAATAGCCGCCTGGAAATCGCTAGTACCATATAGTAGTAGACGTTTAATGCGTCACAGTATCTTCTCTCAATTGTTCAAAAATTTGAATAATGTGGTACCTCAAAACATTGGAGTGATATTTGTTTCTTTAGGATTGGCACGTACACATATAAAAGTGCCGGAAGATAGTCAGAAATTGAAACTGAATTTTGAGTTATTAATTCCGATTAATTTGGTCACCTAATAATACGTTCGGTAAAATTATTACCGGTAAATTGTCATTTAAAAGTCCGATAAACGGAAAAATTCTTTGTGTGTAAATTGGTAGCACTGTATTTAACTACCATACGGAGTTACCGGTAAGGTCGAACAATCGGTCTGTTTCAGCAACTGATTACGTTAGTCCAGTCTGAAAGTGTTTTAGGATTTTCATAATGGACTTTGTCTCAATTTTTGTAGTATCAACAAGAAATTTCTCGTGTCGAATCACTGAAAAATCTTACAAAAGGCTTTAAGTGAGTTATGTCAAGACTTTACTCACTGTTTTCTTCGATTATCGGCGTATTGTGTACTTAGAATTCCGTCAATCCATTAACAGAGAATATATATTTTTTTTATTATAAAGCGTGCGAATGTTCCCCGGAAAATATTTGTTAGATTTTGCAACAGAATAAGGCGCTGTAGCACATACTGGTATAGTACGCGATTTTTTCTCCAAAAACTCAACAAATATCATCGACCACGCATGGTGTTCTTCAAATAAGGGATCGAATGAAACCATAAAAGCGACATCATCATAAATTTTTCTATGAAACATCATAAAAGAAACTTTCCAGTATGATTTACAACGGATATTATTAAATCAATTAAGCGCAAGCATAGAATTTGTATAAAACTAAAAATATCTGATACAGAATTTACGGCGCAACCAATATCATGACTTGAGGTTGGCTATAAAAAGGAGAATAAACATAGCATACAAGAACTATCTGTCCAAGGTTGAAAGCTCTGTGCAGGGCGATCCCAGTACATTCTGGGCCTTCGTTAACTCGAAAAGGTCTTCAAGCTCTTTTCCGAGCCCTTTTACTGAGGGGGGAAAAGATTATTCAGATCCTATTGAAATTCCTAACCTCTTTGCGAATTTTTTTTCTTCGATCTATAACAACTCTGCGCTGAGTAATGCTTTCCAACACCCTCCAAACAATAATTTTAATATAAGCTCTTATGTAACTCTTAATTGTGTATCAGAGGAAGCAGTCAGTAGGTTCTTTGAAAAAATCTAAAAATAAAATGTCCAAGGGTCCTGATAATATTCCCAGTTTCATCGTCAAAGACTGTGCATCCGCGTTCTCGAAGCCATTGAGCTTCGTTTATAACATGGCACTCACAACACATTCATTTCCTCAGGTATGGCAGGAAGCTAGGATAATTCCTCTCTTCAAAAAAGGCAACGTAAATAATATCTCTAATTATAGGCCCATATCGATGCCATCGCCATTTGCGAAAGCATTAGAGGGGCTGAGTCACGAAGATGTGTTTAATCAAGTAAAACATTCTATATCTGAATCTCAGCATGGCTTCTATAAAAGTCGCGGTACGATTACGAATCTGGCCAGTTTCACTCATTTTGTAAGTCAGATCTTAGATGCTCGTGGTCAGGTTGATGCTGTTTATATGGATTTTTCAAAGGCGTTCGATCGAGTAGATCATTCTGTCTTCCTTCTTAAATTGAGGTGGCTTGGTTTCGATGACAATCTTATTCGACTATTTAAGTGACAGGTATCAATATGTCGATATTCGTGGTAATCACTCCTTCAGATTCAAAGCTACAAGTGGAGCTCGTCAGGGCAGTATATTGGCTCCACTGATATTCTCTCTGTTTATTAACGATATAGGCATAAGTGTTGTTTGCGGATGATTTAAAGATTTTCAGACAAATACATTGCGTTTCTGATTGCATTGCACTGCAAGATGATATACTAGTTAGCAACTGGTGCACAGCTAACAACTTACCTCTAAATGCCGAAAAGTGCTACAAAATGTCGTACGCTAATAAAAAAGACCCTAACTCAATCTGACTATTATATAAATCTTGAGATATTGAAGGATTTAAAATCCATCAGGGAGCTTGGCGTAGTTTTTGACGAGCGTCTATCGTTTTCGGAACACACAAATCAGGTTTACAAGAGCATATTTAGAAACTTTCGTGATTTCTCGAACATTGATATCAATTAAATCTCTGTACTTTGCATATGTTCGATCAAAATTAGAATACGCAGCAATAGTGTGGCATCCTATACACTCAAAGTACACTTCCCAAATAGAAGAGGTACAACGAAAATTTTTAAAATTTCTCATATATAAAATGGAGGGTGTTTTCCCACCACGAGGCTCGCCACAGGAAACTTTGCTTCGCAGATTTCAGATATCGTCATTGGCCGATCGACGCAATTTTATGCCGGTTTTGTTTTTGTTTAAAATTTGCAAGTCAGCTATCGACTGTCCCTACTTATTGTCAAAACTAAACTTTAACGTACCATCTCGTGCGTTAAGACATTATCTCGTGTTCAACTTACCGTTCCGTTTTCCCAATTTTCAGTTAAAAGACCCCCTTTTTCAAGCTATGAAGATTTTTAATGTGAATTGCAACGACAATATTACCAATCTAACATATTCTCAGTTTTTGAAGGTTGCACGGGATCGTTGTCTTGGGAATATTAACTAATATTGTAGGGTATATTATTAGAGCTGCAACTTAATATTGTAATATATTTATCCTAACAGACTCGTTTAGATTTAACTTAGTTTTAGTCACATTGTCTTGTTAATGGATTTATTTATTTATTTATTTATAAAGATTATTATTATTGTTATTATTATTATCAGCTTCAACGGTTGAAAAGGGTTTGAGGACTGGGTTGACCTATGGTACACGTTTATTATATGTGATAAGGGTCCATTTTAAAGGTGACAAAACAAATATTGGTGACTAAACAAGTATTTTCTCATTAATTTAGCAATATCAGGGAACCATGCAACGACTTCGTAGCGAACCCGTCGAACAAATAAGCAAAATCAATATAGAATCTCTATCCGACGACTCAACCAAATATCTATATCAACAAAGGTTAACAGAAAAAATAGCCACAAATTATATTCGAGACTCCGATGACGTAGAAAACGGCATGGACAAAACTAAAAACTAATATGCTAGAAGCAGCAGAAGAAGCATTTGAAGAAGGACTATAAAGAAAGGGGAAAACCAAACACAAAGCCTTGGTTCAAACAAGAAGTTAAGACATTAGCTGAAGAAAAAAGAAAATCGTACCTACAATACAGATCCAATGCTATAACATACAATGATTATAAAAAATATAAGAAACAGGGTCAACGAGAATATTCAGAGAATCAAAAGAGAGCATTGGTAGAAATTTTCGAACGATATGGAACATGATCTGTACGGAGGACAAAAAAAAAAATGGAATCTACTGAGAAATAGAAAAAAAAACCAATAAATGAGTATATACAAAATACAAAAATTACGGTGGAAGAATGGGAAAATATATTTCGAAAAAAACTCTATAGTCCATCAGAAACCAATTTATTAACACAGGAAATACAGCATGAAGATGAAAATGTTGCCCAACCAAATAGAACCATTTCCTTGAATCAAATACAGCACATGGCAGCGAAACTAAAAACAGAAAAGCCCCGGGCATGGACGAAATTAAGAACGAAATGATCCAATATGGAGGTGATAAATTACTAGAACAAAATACTCACAGCCAAGATTATGCCATCCGAATGGAAAGAAAGCATCTTGATACCAATTTTCAAAAAAGGAGAAAGGACAGATCCAAAAAACTATCGAGGTATCAGCTTAATGAGTGCCGGTACTAAAATTGTTCACTAAAATTTTAGCAGAAGAAATAATGTTAACCGGAATTTGTGAAGAACAGCAAGGGTTCAGAAAGAACAGGTCTACTATAGACGCCATATTTATAATCCGCCAAATTACCGAAAAAGCCATAGAGTTTAATAAGATAGCCTTTATGTGTTTCATTGATCTTACCCAGGCATTCGATAGGGTACGGTTAACTGATGTCATAACCCTACTACAAAAAAGGGGAATTCACCCGAATATAATAAAAACTATCGAAGAGTTGAACATCAACAACTACACATATGTAAGAGTAGCAAATAAATTAAGCAATAAAATACCTATGACAACCGGAATCAGACAAGGAGATAGCCTAAGCCCAATCTTATTTAACATCATAATGGATGAAATAATAAACGAAGTAAAGAAAACTGGGAGAGGATATCGATTGGGAGACAAAGAAATAAAAATAATATGCCACGCCGATGATGCAGTAATCATATCAGAAGACGAAGATAACTTACAGAGACTCCTACATAAGTTCCAACAAACAGCAAAAGTGTTTAATATGCAAATATCTGTAAAGAAAACAAAATCCCTTACAATATCTAAAGAACCGAAAAGATGCAAACTCGCATGATCGCTCTGATCAGAGTGTAAAACAAGTGATGTCCTTCAGATATCTAGGGGCAAACATAACAAGTACCAGGAACCTTAAGGAGGAAGTAAAAACTTAAACAACAAAGGCGTCATTAATATCAGGATACTTAAGAGATATAATTTGGAGAAACAAATATATGAGCACCAGGAGCAAAGTAAGAATATACAAAACATGCGTAAGACCGATCATGACGTACGCGATAGAAACCAGAGCGGAGAACACAATAACAAAACGACTCCTAAGAACAACAGAAATACGAACACTTAGATCGATAACAGGACATACCTTAGTTGACCGGAAGAGATGTGAAGAAATAAGGGAAATGTGTGAAATACAGGATGTTTGTTTGTTTGTTTGTTTCTGTTGGGCAGGGCGCATCGACAGCTAAGATCATTTAGCGCCCACTAGAGTTAGTTTGGTATAAATAGATTAGACTATGAAGTTGAATTCTTTTAAGTAATTGGTTATGTTTTCTTTAAGTGGGACCAAAGATTTTATGAGGATGGTGATGTTGGATGGGATGCCGTGGGTGTCTCTCAAGTTTTGATGTTGAATGGATTCGATTAGATGTAACACTGATAAGGGGGGAGTCACATTTAGGACAGAGTGGAGGGGGATCTCTCTTTAATAGATGTACATGCGTGGAGTAGGTGTGTCCCAATGCCAGTCTTCTCATTATTACATTATGTCTTCGGTTCAATTCTGTGGAGTTAAGGGGAGGAAATACATTGGTTTTGATGGGCCATAATTTGTTATTGGGATCTTCCAAGTCTCATTTGAGTTGGAAGAGAGAGCTGTGTAGGTGTATTATAAAGATGTTAAAATCAGAGTAGTGATTCTCTCCCATGTTCATACTGCCCTTTTCTATGGCAAGTTTAGCAAGATAATCCGCTCTGTCGTTATGAGGTTTGCCTATGTGACTGGGCAACCAAAGCAAGGATATGGTATGTTTTTTCAAGGTGGCCGTGTACATCAGATCCAGAATTTGCCTGATATAGTTGAAATTGAGATTTCTAGAATTGATGGCTTTGAGAGCGCTTAGGGAATCAGAAATTATGAGGGTTGGTTGTTGGATGTTTGCTTGGAGGGAATATCTGATAGCCTCCTTTATTGCCAACAATTCTGCGGAGAAAATAGAGATATGTTTAGGTAATTTAAACATTTGGACGATATTATCAAAAAAGAAGACAGCTCCGACTCCCTTTTCCGTCTTTGATCCATCTGTGAAGAAAAGTAAATGATTGGGATAGATATTGGATAGTCTGTCAAGAAAGAGCTTGTTAAAGAATATGTTTGAATGTTCTGATTTTTTATAGGAGTGCAAAGTTAGGTCAATGTTGGGGAGAGGGGAGAGCCAGGGAGGAAAGGTGGTTTGGAGGGGGTAGTTGTAATAAGTGGGGGAGATATTGTGCTGGATGAGTAATTTGTTGATTCTGTGGGGAATAGAATCAGTGGGGAATGTAATGTTTGGTCTGTGGACATTGACCAGGTTGAGTGAGGATCTGGTATGAGGTCGATGTAGGGAAGTTGAGTAAAATTACAGTGAGAGTTGGCGAGATAGTTGGAGTGACTGAGTGGATGCGATGCACTGTAAGCTAGTGATTGGGGTGGTTCGGAATGCGCCTGTGGCCAGTCGGAGACAGCAATTTTGTATAGTTTCAAGAGGTTTCTTGACATGAGGGCTTGCGGAGTCATAGATGAAGTTGCCGTAGTTGATTCTGGAAAGGATAAGAGACTTGTATAGATGAGAGAGAGAATGAAAGTCTGCGCCCCAGGTCGCGCCAGAGAGCATTCGAATGAGATTGATGTCAGAGAAAGATTTGGTTTTAAGGGATTGTATGTGAGGTTTCCAGGTGAGTCTATAATCGAATATTAGGCCTAGGATTTTTAGTTGGTCTGCTGAGGGGATGGAGATGTTTGCAATGGTTAGCGGATTCATTCTAGGACAGCATTTCTTCTTGCAGAAATCAACGGATGAAGATTTATGAGGGGAGAAAATATAGCCGTGTTGGGTTGCCCAGGTGGATAGTGAGTTAACGGAGCGTTGTAACAATCTGGTGCAATCTGAAGAGGAAGGAGAGGAGGTGTACATGAGGATATCATCAGCGAATATTTTGCATTTTATGTTGGGGGCAATGTGTTTTGAGAGTGTACTAAGGGCGATGTTAAAAAGGGTGGGGCTGAGTACAGAGCCTTGTGGGACTCCCAGAGAGGTAGTGAATGGAATGGAAATAATACCGTTGGCTTTGACTCTGAATGTTCTGGATTGAAGAAAGTTGATTAAAAATTTAGGTAGGGCCCCTCTGAGACCCGCTGAAAACAACTGAGCAATGATAATGTTTTTATTGGTTATGTCGAATGCTGAAGAGTGATCCAAGGAGATTAAAAGGGTGTGATTATTGTTAGAAAAGGAACGTCTGATGTCAGTTTCTAATGATGCGAGGTGGTCCATTGCGGAACGGTGTTTCCGAAAGCCATATTGAAGTGGGGACAAAAGTTCTTTGGTTTCAATTATCCAGGTCAGGCGAGCTAATACCATGCGTTCATACAGGATGTGGTGAGATGGGCAAGGAATAGGAGAAGAGAATGGAGAGACCATGTGGACAGAATGCCAAATGACCGGTTGGCTAAGGTTGCAAAAGAGAAGCGACCAAACACACCTCGACCGCTTGGAAGACCACCAATAAGATGGTATGAGAGCTGGTCTTCATCATCGCAATTGTTTCTGGGAAACCTTTGAAGTGAACACAGGACATGGTCCTAACGTAGGAAGAAGAAGAAGAAGAAGGGAATATTTCTAGTGTTGGGAAAAACGGATACATTTCAATTGCGTAGTTGGCCCTCAAGTTCAATATTCCAATCGTTCGAGTATTTTTTAATGCGAAATTTTAAATTTGCATACTGACCATCGAATTAATTGCTTTCATGTTTTGTCATCTAACTTGAATAACTTTTTATATGAAGATCAGATCAATTCTTTCGCATAGTTCGTCCATTTCGTTAATTTTTCGCTGTAACTATGTAGAAAAAGCGAGAGATTTCGTTGCCAATAGTAGGCAAATATGTCTCTCTACGTATCAATCAAAGAGGAACAGATTCCGAGCAACACAAGATGTGATCCTCCGCAATAGACGTAGGCTGCTCGCAGGAACTGAGATAGACTTTGCTCAACGAGTGATGAAGTGAAAGATTTGAAATATTTCAGTATAATTCGCTGGCAAACGAGCGTCAGGTGAATTATTACGAGTAGCATACTCATGCGACGATTTTAATTTCAATTAAATCGGGTACTTCAATCGATAACTGAAGACCTCGATTTTAAATAATCGAGTACTCGACCGGTTTTTCACTTGAGTAATACCAACATTAACATTTAAGCTTAGTCTCTTCAACTTTATTATCTAGTTTAATTGCTGGTTATTTTATCTGGGGTTTATTAAGGGTCACGAAAATTATCAAAGAGTTTGTCTGTGACCCTCGTCGTATAAACATCGGTCGTTGATTACGGCACAGTTTCGGATTTTATCTAGATATCTTCCTATCGCAAAATGAAAATTAGGGATATACTTACAAACAGCATTCTCTCTGACGAGCAACGTGCTCATTCTGATTACAGGTGACAGAGGAGCCTGCTGTGTGGGAGACCCGGATTGGAAAAATTTTAATATAAATTTCTCGCTCTCCTTTTGAAGTATGACTACCATTTCTTCTAATAGTAGAATGTGTACTGGAACGGGTGCTTTGTTGGGCCTCCGAAGAGATAGGCTACCTTCTAATATAAGTTTATACCTAAAATTGATTAAAAAATCATATTAATATGGTGCCGTGTGCTTCGAAACAGGTTATATACTCGTGAAAATAAGTAATTTCGCCAAATGTAGCATATATAAAAGTTTCGTAAAAGGGGGTAGCGTCTTTGGAAATTATTTAAAATTTTAATTCCGGTTCT
Organism: Pachyrhynchus sulphureomaculatus; assembly: GCA_019049505.1. Classification (NCBI taxonomy): domain Eukaryota; kingdom Metazoa; phylum Arthropoda; class Insecta; order Coleoptera; family Curculionidae; genus Pachyrhynchus; species Pachyrhynchus sulphureomaculatus. The sequence continues at coordinate 159,561,108 of CM032453.1, forward strand.
GTGCAACAAAATTTTACCAATTTTGTACATAAATGGCAACTGAAAACTTAATAAGTATTTTCCCCACAAAACAAACACATTTCTGTTGGGGAGGTTAGAGTCGGTGAAGTAAGAAAGTGTCGCCTATAACTTGCAGTCGGTAAAAAAATTCCTTCGCGGTTCAAGGACGTGTTCCTATGTAATCATCCAAAATGACGCCTACAGCGGCTGCTAAATAAAGGGTCTTCCATTTGGGACTTGACAACTTTGAAATTTCACTGTGAACGCACCGCCAATCACCGAACTGTCAACGTCAAAACATTCAGTAAAGTCAACATTTTCTTCATGAAGTACACGAACGAACAAGGTTTACAAATAATTAAAATTTACTACCAAAATTTGGAGTCGATGACTGCAACTTTAAGAGCGTTAACGCCAATTTTTGGTCGTAATTCTCGTCCCAGTAGACAAGCAATTCATAGTCTAGTGAAAAAATTTGAGTTAACATATTCGCTGCTAGATGTTCCCGTGCCAGTGAGACAACGGGTTGGTCGAAGTGGCCAGAATATTGCTGCCGTTCAAGCGTCCATCTCAAACGAACCAAAACAGTCGATTTCACGGCGTTCTCAAGAATTGGGCATCGCTCAGACCACACTATGGCGAATTTTGCGAAAGGATCTTGGCCTGCACCCTTATAAGTTAAAGTTAACTCAAGAACTAAAGCCACTCGATCATATGAAGCGACGTACGTTCTCGAATTGGGCTCTAGAAATGTTGGAAAAAGATGACCAATTTCATTGCAAAATCATCTTTAGTGATGAAGCGCATTTTTGGATAAACGGCTTCGTCAACAAACCGAATATGCGTTATTGGTCAGGTGAAAACCCTCATGTGCTTGAAGAAACATCACTTCATCCACAAAAAATTACTGTTTGGTGCGGTTTTCATGCCGGTGGTGTCATTGGGCCGTTCTTTTTCGTTGATGAAAATAACCGTCACGTTACAGTCAATGGAGATCGCTACAGAGGCACGTTGCAACGTTATTTCTTTGATCAATTGCATGGGCTAGACATTAATGATATGTGGTTTCAACAAGACGGCGCCACAAGCCACACAGCGGGTGTAACAATCGACTTACTGCAATCTAAATTCGGTGAATGTGTTATATCGAGAAATGGTCCCGTCGAATGGCGGCCTAGATCGTGTGATTTAACACCTCTAGACTTCTTTTTATGGGGGTACGTTAAATCATTGGTCTATGCTAACAAGCCTGTGTCGTTAGAGGAGCTCAGAGCCAATATTGAAAGAGAGATAGCGGCCGTTTCCGTCGAAATGTGTGGCCGAGTCATCGAAAATTGGGTTCAAACGAATCGACCGCTGCAAACGTGCCCGTGGTGGACATATGAATGAAGTCGAATTCCATACATAAATGTTTTGATTGTACTTCAAGCCGATAGTAAAATTTTCGAAATGTCTCAAATGGGTTGCGTTTTATTTAAAAAAAAAGTTGTCAAGTCCTTAATGGAAGACCCAATATATGGGTAAGTCGAGGGCGTTCGTTAGCAAGTGGGTGAAACGAGACTCTCAGTTAAAAAATGTTGATGATCTACCAGAACGTGGTTCGAGAGGAAAAATGTAGAATAAGGACGAAAAAATGAATATTAACCTGTTTTTTTTCCGAAATCCTCAATTAACTTTACGCCAAGGAGCGGAAAAAACTAAAGCCGAAAGGATTGGATATATCTTATGGAACGATTCGCATCATCTTCGGGCTAACGATTTGAAATGGCGAAGTACGATCAACAAACCATTACTGAGCGAGAAACACAGAGAGAAACGACTCGCGGGGCAGAGAAAAACATAGAACGAGACTGGAGTAATTTTTTCCGATGAAGCTTCATTTCGGAGTTACGTTATCACCCCAGTAGCCTGGTTAATTTCCACTAACTGATTGGTTCAGTGCGCCGTGAAATACCCTGTGAAAATCCATATTCGGAGATGTCTTTTAGAAAAAGGTTTTGGGAGATTCTTTAACTTTACCTACAATTTTGAAGCTGAAAAAATGCTCCAAATTTACAAGAAGGCATTAGTCATCATCATCATCAACTTATTCCACCCATAGTCGGATGTAAGCCCCCCAAGTTGTCTCCAATGAGTTTTGTTGTTTGCTTTTTGCATCCAATCGTGTCCTGCTAACCACGGAAGTTGTACAGAGACGGGATTATCACAAAACGGCACATATTTGGTTTAATAAACTTCTTTCAAAATATAACAAAGCGCAAATCGGACTTGTGCAATTAGTGTTCCGGTCGGTGATTGCTTGTAAAATAAAATTTTTTTTTTTATCTAGGCTAAGTTAATTAAATCCCTGACATGTACAGGGTGAGTCAACGATAGAGTAAAGTTCATTATCTCATTTGTTTCGGGAATGACGAAAACACGTTAAATACAATAGTTTTAAGGAATATTAAGGTGCAAAGTTTAAAATTATTTTTGAGTATACAGGGGGGCCGACATAACATATGTTTTTTTAAATGGAACATCCTATTTTCTAATTTATTTTAAAATCCTGCGTAAAATCTTATCACTTTTTTATTAATAATCTTATATACCTAAACCTAGTAGGTTTCCTAATATTTCAATTTTTTTTCAAAAAAAATACTAATTTTCAGTTTTGTAAAAAATTGCCAGTAGGGATATTGTTTCTGAAGGTGGAATACTCATAATTGATATGAGCGTTCTACAGAGATGAGGAAAAAGATATATGTAAAGATCGAGTTAGACGCTACAGGGTGTTCAAAATAGATTTATGCATTTCGACTATTTTAAACTGAAAAATCTCAAATTTTTTCTGATAGATTTTACAAAACTCTCCAACTTTTATTAAGTATGTCATATACCTATTTCTAATAGTTTTCGATTTATTTTAAATTTTTCAATTTTTACCCTTGTTTTTAATACACTTACGCTATAACATCATAGTTGCCAAGACAAAACAAAAATGTAGGCATTGTCAAATTTTGACATGTCTATTAAGCAAGTAAAAATAGTTTAATTTGTTGTAGTAAGTGACGTATAAAGGTAATAGTTATGTATTTTCCTAAAAATGAATTAACTGATATGGTTTATATCAGGGGCTGCTTGACGGGAACATTCGAGACTTCGTTCGCGCCGATATAAATGTTGCGCCTGCAGGAATAGGAGTCAGTCTTAGTTATAACTTGAAGGCGATACATCGATACAAAGTTTATTAATAAATAGTCCAAAATGAGTGCGGCGAAGAAAAGTAAAACTTATCATTTTAATAACGATTGGGAGGGAGAATTTTTCTTTTGTATGGTAAAGGATAAATGCATTTGTCTCATTTGCGGTGCGTCAGTTGCAATACCTAAGCGTGGGAACTTAGAGGCATCATAAAACGGTTCATAAAAACTATGAAAAAGATTTTCCGTCACAGAGTGAATTAAGAAAACGAAAAGTACGTGATTTGATAACTTGTTTGAAAAAAGAACAAACCATGTTCACAAGACCAGCCAAACAATCAAAAGCTGCAACGATCGCGCCATTTAAAATATCTCATATATTGGCGAAACACAAGAAACCTTTTGATGATGGATTGGTTGTGAAGGAAGCATTTATTGAAGCGGGTGAGACTTTATTTAGAGATTTTAAAAATAAAACAGAGATTATGTCTACTATTAGAGAACTTCAGTTATCTCGTCCGACTGTCACAAGGCGTGTTGAAGTCATGAGTCAGGACATGGCAGATAAACTAAAACATGATATCATGGAATATACATACTTTTCTTTACAGTTCGACGAATCCACCGATATAACAGACACTGCCCAGCTGTGTATTTTTATTCGAATGGTATTCAATGATATGTCGGCTAAGGAAGAGTTTTTGACAATGATTCCTCTGAAAGGAAAGACCCGTGGCGAAGATATATATGACGTTTTCTTCAATTTTGTAACAAACTACAAGCTACCAATATATAAACTAGTGTGCATTACAACCGATGGAGCACCAGCAATGACTGGAAACAAAAACGGTTTTGTGACATTGTGTCGAGCTAATGATGATTTCCCTTCATTTTTCTCCTTCCATTGCATTATACATCAACAAGTTTTGTGTTCAAAAGTTCTAAACATGGAGGAGATTATGGACATTGCAATAAAAATTGTGAATTCTATCCGTGCACGTAGCTTGCAACGACGGCTCTTTAAATTGCAGTTGGAAGATAGTGAGTCAGCTGAACACACTGATTTAGTTCTTTACACGGGTGGTTGAGTCGCGGAAAATTCCTAGAAAGGTTTCAAGAATTATTGCCCGAAATAACAGCTTTTCTGGACGAAAGAGGTGGTGACACTCAGATGCTGAAAAACGGAAAATGGCTGACTGATTTGGCATTTTTGACAGACATCACAATGCATTTAAATTCCATTAATTTGGAGCTTCAAGGTAAAGGAAAAATTATTATTGAGATGATTAGCGCAATATACGCATTCAAAAGTAAATTGCAACTTATGATAGATCAACTGAAAAGAAAGGATCTGAAAAATTTTCCGTCTTTGAAAGCAAGGATTCCTCAGTTGAATTATGATATTTATGAGGCAGAATTATCAAATATTTTGGGCCAATTCGAAATACGTTTTTATGATTTCAGTAAATTGGCAAATATCGCATCATTTATGAGTTATCCTTTTTCGTGTAAAAACATTGAGGAATTAGCTACTGAAATAGCAAGTCAGTTTAACATGGACTCATGTTCTGTTGAAAATGAGTTAGTGCAGATTATATCAGATATACATCTCAAGGCCACAGCATCTGATACAAAATTCTGGTGTTTTATATCTGAAGATAAATATCCGAATCTAAGGCAAATCGCCCTTCAACTGACGGCAATGTTTGGGTCAACTTACTTGTGCGAGTCTGCATTTTCTGAAATGAAGATAATTAAGTCAAAATATCGCAATCGACTAACTGACGAACATATGTCATCATGCTTGCGATTAGCACTCGGTAATTACGTGCCATCTTATGAAAAGTATGCTGAGGACATGCAGTGCCACGCTTTAACATCCAAAGTCACTCTTTAGTTAAGTTTAGACACTAGAAACTTGTTTTGTAAGAACCAATAAACTCGCAATTTTGAATAATTATGAGTTTTTTCATTGACATTTTAGAGCAGACCTACACTTACCTTGACTAAGAAAATGCATATTGTGCGGAAAACATGCCACGATACACCCTACCTAGACGACAATCCTGCATCACACTTACTTGCAGCCTCTCAGAGTCGATCGATCGTAGTCTAACAATACTGAGGTAGATCGCCAGCAGTTCAAGTTTGAGCACCCCTGGTTTATATACTGGGCGAGGCGGGAAAAAATTGTCTTTTGACGTAAGACTTTACGGAGCGAAGTACCCTAATACCATCTAGAATATCTTTTCAGTGCTTAATGGAACGGTTTGATGGTAGTGGTAGCGTTGAGTATACGAAACGGAAAGTATTAAACCAGAATGGTACCAATAAGGAAAAAGAAATGGAGATTTTACTTCATGTTGAAGATAATCCCCAGGTCAGCAGCCGTCAACTAGCTGACTTATCTGACACATCCCAATCTACGGCTAATCGTACCACGAGAAAATACAAGTATCATCCCTTTCATATGGAACTACACCAAGAACTTCAAGACCGTGATTTTGAACGACAAGTAAATTTTTGTAGCACCATGAATGGAGCAATAGAGGCCGATCCAAATTTTTTATCCAAAATAATATTTTCTGATGAAGCTACTTTTCGCAGTAATGGAGCAGTTAGCAGCCATAAGATGCATTATTATTCAACAGTTAATCAATCCATTTTGGGTCCGGGAAGTTAAAAACCAAAACCATTGGTCGCTTAATGAATGGTGTGGAATATTAAATTTTCGAATTATTGGTCCATATTTTTTCCGCGAACCGCTTTTTTCTAAAAAAATAAATTACCCCAGCTTCTTGAAGAAGTTGATCACTTCGAAAGGAAACAAATGTGGATTCAACAAGACGGAGCTTCTGCTCATTACCACCGGGAAGTACAGGAATTTTTAAACGATCGTTACCAACAAAAATGGATCGGTAGGGATGGATTCATTCAGTGGCCCCCTCGATCATATGACTTAACACCTTTAGACTTCTTTTTGTGGAGCTACATTAAAGATCGTGTTTATGTGAATCCTCCTACAACATCAGTAGATATGGAAAATAGGATACGGGATGCGTGCAGAACAATAACTCCCTTTATGCTAAGGAAAGTGAAGGAAAATATAGTAAAACGACTAAACATGTATATTCAAGTAGACGGGCATATTTTTGAACATTAGATAAGTAAAACTATATTAAAATTATTATTAACTATTTGTTTATGTTTTCACAACAGCGTAAGTGTATTAAAAACAAGGGTAAAAACTGAAAAATTCAAAATAAATCGAAAACTATTAGAAATAGGTATATGACATACTTAATAAAAGTTGGACGGTGTTGTAAAATCTATCAGAAAAAATAATAATATACAAAGTGTGCCATTTAAAAAATTTGAGATTTTTCAATTTAAAATAGCCGAAATGTATAAATTTATTTTGAACACCCTGTAGCATCTATCTCAAATTTCTTTACATATATCTTTTTTTTCATCTCTATAGAACGCTCGTACCAATTATGAGTATTCCACCTTCAGAAACAATGGCGCGGCGCTACTGGCAATTTTTTACAAAACTGAAAACTAGTATTTTAAAAAAAAAAAATAAATATTAGAAAAACTACTAGGTTTAGGTATATAACATTATTAATAAAAAAAGTTATAAGATTTTACGCAGAAATAAATTAGAAAATAGAATGTTACATTTAAAAAAACATACGTTATATCGGCCACACTTTTTTGAAGTATCCTGTATACTCAAAAATAATTTTAAACTGTGCACCTTAACATCCCCTAAAACTATTGTATTTAACATTTTTTCATCATTCTCGAAACCAATGAGATAATGAGCTTTACTCTATCGTTGACTCACCCTGGACAGTCTATCAAGTAAGACCGTGACTGCTCGTGTTCTTGAAAAAAATGTGTTTCGAGAACATTTTTTGTCTTCAATGTATTCTTTGGTGTACTAATAACGGCGCAGTTACCTCAGTAAGTTGTCCAATCGAGGCATACTGTCGGCGAGATTTTCTGCATACTGCAAATTTTTCAAATCTTGCGAGACTACTGGGTCAAAATCCTCTGAGCTTTCTCTTTACGAGGGACCAAACGTTTTCAATAGGGTTGGCGAATGTAAGGATCACGCTAGTATCTTATTGGGGGCCCAAGCAAGCCACTTCGCAAGGTGATTTTCGCCAAGCAAAGATTTCTTCAACGTGACATCATTCAAATCCGATTTTCTTAATTTTGCCGCTCCTTCATGCAGCGCCAATTTCGGGTGACAAGAAAACAAAGACACGATTCGTTTTTCGACTTTCGAAGTGACTTTGCCTACCGAGCCACATTTTGGCAATTCGTCGACATTTTTGACTCGTTAACATGATTTCCCCACTTCTTCACGAACGATACCGACTTTTTAATATACGAGGTATATTCAGAAAGTAAGGTTACAACAGTCATTAAAAATTGAAAAATGCATATTTATTATTAAACATTACAGGAAATAATACCGCAGTACTCAGCTATTTTTCCACAAAATCGCCTTGAAGTTCTCTGCATTTAACGAGTGGGGAACCAATTTTTTTATACCTGCATTAGTCGTCTCTGCCGCCAACTTCGCTACCCCTTCAAGCACAGCATTCTTCACCTCTTCATCGCTGGAAAACTGGAAAAACATTTTCCGCCCATATGCTCTCTCAAAAGAGTGAAAAGAAAGAAGTCACTCGATGCGAGGTCTGGACTATGGGCGGGAGAGTACAAAACATCCCAGCCAAAAGAGGCGAGGAGATGTGATGTTTTGAGTGCGGTGTGAGGGCGGGCGTTATCGTGCAACAGGCAAATTCCCTTCGTCAGTCGCCCCTTCCTTTTGTTCTGAACGGTTCGACGCAGCCTTCTAAGAGTCTGGGAGTATCTGTCAGGCAATGCCATGATTTTTTTCAGATTGTGTCTTCAATTTTTTTGCAGACGGGGAACCCGTATCCACTGCATCGATTGTTTTTTGCTTTCCGGTCTATAGTGTGCAACTCATGTTTCATCACTTATCACTCATAACGGTCGAGAAAGCATTTTTGGCACCCACCGCAAGCACAGTTTTCGAAATTTCATGTTTCGGTCAATGTTTCATAAAGCCCAGTTCGTTCTACTTTTGAACATTTCTCGTGAAGCCCATCCACAGTCATACGGCGGTCTTCACGAATCATCTCTTCAACTTTTTGAACAAGTTCCTCAGTCATTATCGATGGTCTTCCGCTCCTTTCTTTATCGTGAGTGTTTGTTCGACTGTTTTTAAAATCTTGACACCACTTTGCCACTTTTTGACGAGACATCACATTACCGTAAACAGAAACAATTTCACGGTAAATGTTTGTAGCGGTCTCAGCTTTAGTAATTGCAAGATAATGGACGAGTCCGCCACTTCGCACTTGGCGGGATCGGGAATGGATGGAGTCATCTTGACAAATGATTCTGACGAAACCCGCCAGGCTACCGATTCTAACGGCTGCTCGCCTCTCTCGGGGCTACATGCGCGTTGTAACCTTACTTTCCGAATATACCTCGTATTACGCTTTTTCGACAATCCTCTATTTTTAAGGTGGATCTTTAAAATAGTTTTTTTTTTTAAATATTTTTATATATGCTATCTTTGGTGAACTTACTTTAATTAGTACTTTTAAAAAATGCCGCCACCTTTCTTTTCTTACAAAAATCCAAAGAATAATAATTCACAGTTTCGAGATCTGACCGAAACCAAATTACAAGATGATGTATGACTGTGACACACAGTATACCTAACACAAACACCTTAACTTTAATTTTGAGCTTTGAAAGAAACTTCCAAACAAATAGTAGTTATTTAATATACTCACCTCGTTAGGTCAATATTCTTAAAGTCAGGATGCTCGTTAGTGCGGAAATTTGAAATATCTAGATGTCGCTGGATCTCCTCCAGCCTATGCTTATTATGTGCTAATTTGGCTGCCTCATTCACGTATCCAAGTATTTCCTTGGAATGGTGATGTGCTTGCCTGAAAACGTAAATTAACTGATTAAAAGACAATAAAAGAAGTAAAACAATTTGGGCTTATATCAAAACAACATTTTTATGCTACTCAGTATATATCACCACTACACCAAACATTTTATTTTTGCGCTCGACGCGCGTTTCGCTAACCAGGCTAGCTTCATCAGGAGCGATGATTGACTAAAGCTAAACTACAAATCTACCCTATTTATACTTAGCCTAACCCTGGAATTACTCAGGCGGAACTAATGGCATAGGCAAGGCCATCAGTTCCGGTCAAGTAACCAATAGAGGGGACTATAATGAATAGGCCCTCTGTCTTTATGTAAACTACTTTTACATTTTATAGTTTCCATACTTTCGTATGCGTTCAACAATCTCCTATCAGATACATTTTTTATTAATCTTAGATTATCTAATGTTACAATATGATCAGCTTCAAGGGCATGTTTGGCAATGCTAGACTTTTCTGTTCTACTGTATTTTAAGTGTGCTAAATGTTCTTTAAATCATGTTTTAATTGACCTTTAGTTTGCCCAACATACTTTTTGCCACAATCATTACAACTAATTTCATAAATTCCACTTTTCTCACAATTAGGAATCTTATCTTTGGGATTTTCTAAGATATTCCTCAGATTGTCTGATGACTTATAGACTAACGTAAGGCTACCTTATTAAATACCTTATCGAGTCCCTTGCTACATTTCGGATTATATGGTATGGGGACATACTTGGTGTTATTTTCTTCGCGTGTAAAAAAGGTGGAATTCTGAATATTAAACCTAAACTTATGTCTATTTATTAGCTTATTCACTAAGTCATCGTCATAACCATTAACTCTAGTTATATTTCTAATACGATTCCTTTCTTTATTAAAGTTTACTCTATTCAGAGGGAAAGTGACCAAACGATGAACTAAAAAATGTAACGAGGCTAATTTGTGTTGTTTTTGCACTGAAATGAATCATTAGGAATATATCTATCTGTTACTGTGTCCTTCCTATAGATATCAAATTCTAATCTATTATTATTTTTAATAATTAAACTATCTAGAAAAGGCAATTGTCCTTTGTTCTCAACTTCGTCAGTGAATTTAACGGAATCATACGGGCTATTTAATTTAGAAACAAAATCATCAATATTTGCTTTCTTTATATCAAAAATCGCGAAAATATCATCCACATACCTATACCATACCCTTGGGAAATATTCGAATTTTTGACTGGCTTCGGTTTCAAACTTACTCATGAATAAATTAGCAATGAAAGGAGATAAGCAATTACCCATAGCTGTTCAGTCAGTCATGTCACTCATCATCGCTCCTGATGAAGCTAACGTAGTTAGCGAAACGCGCGTCGAGTGCAAAAATAAAGTGTTTGGTGTAGTGGAGATATATACTGAGTAGTATCATTGTGCCAAAGATGCCACATTCCCAACTTAACATTTTTATGGTTTTATTCGAAAATGGAGGGAAGCGAAAATGAGCGCGGACGAGTGCGCATACTAATTTGATAGGATGCCTAGTGTATCGGAAATGATGGCCATTTTTAACAACTTTGTTAGTTCCAAACTTCAGATCAATATAATGAGCAACTAATTTCACATAAGTTTGATACTATACTTGGATGCGTTGCATCAAATGTTAGATGTCAACCGACATTCGTCGTTCTTCGCCACTATAGTCAATAGAAACAAAAATGGAAATACTGCCAACAACACTCGACGTTGCATCCGAACGGAATGGCAGTTAATAGTAAGGGCCTCTCATTTGTGTCGGCACGTTTTCTAGTAGTCCTATAGTTTTTTTTTAATTAGATTTATATTGAATATTTTTTTCGGTTTGCAAAACTTACACAGTGCAACACATAAAATGTAAACTAAATTCTGACTTCAGTTTCTGGAAGTGCCCACCCAAATTAGCAAAACCCTACTTGGGTTTTGATAGTTTAGTTCGAAATTTTTTTTTTTGACATCATCAATTGTTTTCCTCGAGCTTTGGTTTTGCAGGGCTATATCTCGTAAATTATTAGGAATTTCTCAACGCAGTCTTCAGACGAAATGTTCTTCAAACTAAAATACACAATTTTTGTGAACATGTCGAGGCCAGATTTTCACTCTTTCGGGTGTTTTTATTGCAGGAAGCCCGAAAAAATGCCATTTTTTCACATTTTGGACCATAGCTCACAAACCGTGGATATTTTAGCATAACTGTATTCGACAAAAATGTTCTCTGCATCAACACGAATAACTTTGCTGAACATTGCAATAACCTACAATCGATCCTTACAGTTCTTTTGGCCGTTGTAAGGAATTTCGCCACCAAATAGTACATTTCACACCAAAAATTTCAGCTTTCATCAGCAAATATATCTTTTTTTGTGTTAAAGTTTATTTCGCAAATTTTGATCCATTTTATAGAGCTATTGAAAATTCAGAATTTAAAAAAAAAAGGCAAAAGAACGTGTAATCAATTTTAAACACACGTATACACACACGAAAAATTGACAACGTTAAGTACTGTGCAACAATCCATACCAACACTAGCATGGAATTGGCGCGCACTGTGCTAGTATTGGTACAGTGCCATATACGAGGCTGGTTTGAAAAGTCCGTGCAAAGTCCGAGAGATGGCACCACCGGCGCATATCGAGGTCATGTTTAGTTAGTAGCATCTCTTGAATGAACGCACACCAAGTTTCAGCCATATTGGTCTATTTTTTTTGTGTTTGGCATTCGTGTGAATCAAGGAAGTCGAGTGATTTTCAAGAAATGGACGAAAAAGAATTTCGTGTGGTGATTAAACATTAATTTATGAAAGGCAAAACGCCTCAGGAGACTAAAGAGAAGCTTGATAAACATTATGGTGACTCTGCACCTTCGATTAGAACAGTTTATAAGTGGTTTCAAAATTTTCGGACTGGCCATATGGGCACAAGTGACGCTGAACGTTCTGGACGGCCTGTGGAGGTTACGACTCCAGAAATCATTGATCAAATCCATGATATGGTGATGGATGACAGAAGAGTTAAGGTGCGTGAGATTGCTAGTGCTGTGGGCATCTCGACTGAGCGGGTACATAATATTTTGCATAAACATTTGGACATGAGAAAGCTATCCGCAAGATGGATGCCGCGATTGCTCACACTTGACCAAAAACGGAATCGTGTGAAGTGTTGCAAGGATGGTTTGCAGCTGTTCCAGAAGAATCCGGAAGACTTTAAGTGTCGTTTCATCACTGTGGATGAAACATGGATACATTACTATACTCCTGAGACCAAACAACAATCTAAACAATGGGTTACCAAGGGGGAATCTGCACCAAAAAAGGCGAAGACCGTTCCTTCGGCCGGAAAGGTTATGGCGACTGTCTTTTGGGATTCGCAAGGGATAATCCTCATCGACTATCTGGAAAAGGGTAAAACTATTACAGGTGAATATTATTCATCGTTATTGGACCGTTTGAAAACCGAGCTGCAAGAAAAACGCCCGCGATTGGCCCACAAGAAAGTCCTTTTCCATCACGACAACGCACCAGCACACACCTCAGCAGTTGTGGTCGCAAAATTAATGGAAATAGGATTCCAATTCGTTTCACATCCCCCCCTATTCTCCAGACTTGGCTCCCTCGGACTACTATTTGTTCCCCAATTTGAAGAAATGGCTGGCGGGACAAACATTTTATTCAAACGAGGAGGTGATTGCAGACACTAATGGATATTTTGCAGACTTGGACAAATCCTATTATTCGGAAGGGATCAACAAACTAGAACATCGTTGGACGAAGTGTATAAGCCTAAAAGGAGACTGTCGAAAAATAAAAAAGGTTTACCCCAAACACATAAGTAGTTTTTATTTTTGCACGGACTTTTCAAACCAGCCTCGTACTTAACATGCGCACGTGTTAGATATATGGTACTGTACCAATACTAGCACACTTCGTGTCAATTCCATACTACACACAAGCGATTCCCCGTTCAAATGTGTGTGTATTTATTCCAGCGTGTGTGTGTGTACCGTAGCAGTTTACAAACAAAATTTTTTTTTCAATCTCTTTTCCAAAAATAGATACTAATGGTTAGTAAACATTCAAAAGTGAGCTAAAAACCAGTTTCTAGAACGTAAAACCTGAAAAAAAGCTGAAATTTTGGTGTGAAATTCCTTACAACGGCCAAAAGAACTATAAGGATCGATTGTAGGTTATTGCAATGTTCAGCAAAGTTACTCGTGTTTATGCAGAGAACATTTTTGTCGAAGACAGTTATGCATATGCACGGTTTATGAGTTATGGTCGAAAATGTGAAAAAATGACATTTTTCGGGCTTTCTGCACTAAAAACACCCCGAAAGAGTGAAAATCTGGCCTCGATATGTTCACAAAAATTGTGTATTTTAGTGTGAAGAACATTTCGTCTGAAGATTGCATTCAGAAATTTCCAATAATTTACGAGATATAGCCGTGCAAAACCAAAGCTCGAGCAAAAAAATTGACGATGGCAAAAAAAAAAATTCGAACTAAACTATCAAACCTTAAACAGGGTTTTACTAGTTTGGGTGGGCACTTCCAGAAACTGAAGTCAGAATTTAGTTTACATTCGATGACCTCGAAAATGTTGCAGTGTTATTAAGCACGTTTGCGGTTTATTTTTTACTGGTTATCTCTGCGCTTGAATAGGTATAATTACCCTTTTTGTACACCCTGTAGATATTGGCGAGATTGTCGTGATATCCGTCAGCGTAATCCATACGAAACAAACATTTATATTTCACAGTGCCTATTCAACAAAGCTGCAGTAATGCTACGGGCGTCATTGCATTTCTACAAAAATTTCTACTTATGTATGGGGCCAAGCCAACTATACTTAAATAAGTACCCTGCGTTTGCTCCGTAAGCCGGACAAATACCACGAAGCCAGGGCGGCCACAGATGGCAATTTGCTCGCGTATATTAAGTAAAGAAGGGATCCAAGGAATAAACCTTGTGAGACACTCGTCCTTATGGACCTCTTCTGTCATTTAAGCTTATGTCATCAATCATTTAAGCTTACCTAAGTTTGACTAATTCTTCTTTGTACTCACTGCAGGATTTTTCAGCTGCTTCGACACTTTTTATAAGTCGCTCGAGCAACAAGGGATACCTGGTGAGCCTCTGCATTTCTGCAGGAACTATACCTGTAAATAAATAAAATAAAATTCACACATGTTCGCTTTAAAATATTACGTAGTTTCAAAAAGAACATAAAAGACTCAGAATCTGATGTATGGACAAATTATCAACATCGCAAAAAAACTTCCAAGGACCGCACTTACGATCTGTGTCCCTATCTTGTCCTTTCTGCTCGATGCCTTCATGCAATGAACCAAATAATTTTGAACTTATTTATTAGACACCTTGTACAAAAATTCATTAAATTTGAATTCCGAATAGTACCCAGTGTTCATATTTTTAGAATGCAATATACTCATTTTTGTGAATACCTCACATGTACTATTTCATTCTTTAAAATATACAAGAGCAATCTTGAATTAAATTATTCCTTAGTGTGAAAAATCGAAACTAAACGTATTTATTTTACAACTTACGTTCGTAAGAGAAGTATTGGGTCAATAAATTAATAATTAATAATAAATAATTATTTATTACCTTGCAGTTGCAACCGCCGACACTGTCTTTTCTTCTCGCACTCGCTCAATAACGATTCGAATTTGTTGTCTCTCTCCCCCGTCTCTTCTTGATAAATTCCAAAGCTAGCTGCTGCCGTTCGCAAAAGGTGGCTGCCGCCCTCTGAAGGAGTTCGCCTTGAGGACCTACAAAAATAGAATACAGACTAAAGTGTTCGGTTATCAGAAGTTTTGGTTGACCAACATATTCGTTGTTTAGGCCCTCATGACCTTTTTTAAGATATTTATACTACTCACTCTGCTACGGAATAGAAAGTCATTACCGTAAACATGTTTCAACAATTGATACGTTTCGGTAAATATTTTACTAAAGTTTACATAAAATTTAATATTCGCTCTTTTCCGATGTTCATTTTTCGAGACACTGTGTATGTATAGTAAAATAAATAAAGCGACGACACGCTGCAAACTCTTCTCATCATAAAAAAGCACAAATGAATAAACCTAGAGTCAAATCATGATCACTTGTTTCTTTTTCCTGCAATTCACAGGAAATTTTTGTCCGCAGAACCAACTGCCAACCAGACTTTCTATCGATCAGAAAGTTCTTGCACGCATTCAGGACGACACCGTCCCAGGCCACACGGTAGTGTGTTATGAATTTTTAGCAAAAAAAAACATTCCATTGTTTTCTGTGGTTTTCTTTTTTTAAGGTTCAAATATCACTTGAAAAGGCGGCATTATGCTACTCTGAATAATATTCAGAAGAGTGTAATCGACAAGCACATGCAACACACATCCATCTCTAGCGGTAACTTTTAAAGCTGAATTACCGATGAGAATTTGGAAGTGCAGCCAATTTACCCCTTTTCCTAATAAGACCCCGTCATATTATGGGGGGGGGGGAATATGTAAGATAACAGGAAAATTAACAGTGATACTAAACATCATGATTAGCTTATTCTATCCATAATCGGATGTAACCCTTCCCAAGTTGTTTCCAACGAGCTCTGTCGTTTGGCTTTTGCATCCAATCATGTCCTGCTAATCTTTTTATGTCGTCCGTCCATCTCGTCTGTGGTCTACCTCTGCATCTTTTATGTTGTCTAGGCCTCCATTCAACCATACAGCGTGTCCATCTGTTATTATTTATCCTTGCGATATGCCCTCCCCAATTCCACCATAATACACATATTCACACTTCTGATCTTCTTCGTATCTCGATGTTAGGAATACGATCTTGGAGTCTATTCTTCTCTCTCTCTCTTTGGGTTACCTGGAGTTTATTTATTATACTTCTATTTAAAGCCCACGTTTCAGTGGCATACGTTAATACCGGCAGTACATATTGATCGAACACTCTGGCTTGTGTGGATTGTAACCTTCCGAACGCAGACCAAGCTAACGAGACCCTTCTATCCCAGTCAGCCTTGAAATTATTTTTTCATATTTCTATTTTTTGTCCTAAATATTGGGTCTGGGAAAAAGTTCATGGCGTTTTTCCCAATAGATGGCGTCAATTGCAAATAACTCAAGAAACACAGATCACAGCGACACCACTAAACGCTCGTTGAAAAGGTGACACTTCGAGCGTTACTTTGAGTGTATAAACATCGAAATTGGTGCAATGGTTGGAAAATTGTTTGCGTTTGAAAATGGAGAAAAGTAATGAAAAATTGCGCTATATTTTGCAATGTTATTACGAGAAAGGGAAGAACGCTGCACGCTTGTCACAGGCTTGTCAAAAAAAATGGTGCGCTCGCTTTCGTTTTGGTAATTTTTCATGTCATGCTCTGGTCGTCCAATCACTAAAAAAGCTGATGAAATTCTTGAAAAAGTCCAGCAAGATAAGCATATCAGCAGTGTCGATATTGGTATGGAGCTAGGCATTGACCACAAAACGGTTTTAAACCATTTATACAAAGAGCAAAACTAGATAGACCGAATTAACATCTGCGCTGCTGAAACGCAATGAAATCGTGCCATTTCTGAAACGTGTCATAACCGGTGATGAAAAATGGATCACGTACGACAATCGGGAGCGTAAAAGATCGTGGACAAGGGATGGTGAGCCGTCACAAGCGTTCGGCCAGGATTAACGCCGAAAAAGGTGATGCTGTGTGTGTGGTAGGACTGGAAGGGAATCGTCCACCATGAGCTACATCCAGTTGGTCAGACGATTGATTCTCAACTCTACTGTGAACAACTAGAGAGATTACGCCAGGCAATTGAAAGAAAACAGCCCGAATTGATTAATAGGAAAGGTGTTGTCTTCTATCATGACAACGCCCGACCACACACTTCTTTCATGACCCGTCAAAAATTGCGAGAGTTTGGTTAAGAAGTTTTGATGCATCCACCGTATAGTCCAGACATAGCACCCTCTGACTATCACTTGTTCTGCAGAACTCTCTCAATGGAATTAAGCTGCTTTCAAAAGAAGCCTGTGAAAACCACTTGATTCAGTTTTTCAACCAGAAACCACAGAAGTTCTTCACCGATGGCGTCATGGCTCTACCCCAAAAATGGCAAAACATTGTCGATAATAATGGAGCATATTTGCTTTAAATAAATTCATTTTCACACTATAAGAAAACCAGTTGAATTTTACTAAAAAAAACGCCACGAACTTTTTCCCAGACTTGATATATGAATGTTTGTGATACTAGTACTTACCAGTAAATGTAGCCAACAACACGTCCCCAATTTGTCTGACTAGAGGGTCCTCTTTTCGTATCCGCCTCATTTCTTTATTTATTTCCGTATGGACGTCCAACAGTTCTTTTATGTTCGGGAACATGAGGTTCACCTCGTCCGG
This sequence comes from Pachyrhynchus sulphureomaculatus, assembly GCA_019049505.1. Taxonomy (NCBI): domain Eukaryota; kingdom Metazoa; phylum Arthropoda; class Insecta; order Coleoptera; family Curculionidae; genus Pachyrhynchus; species Pachyrhynchus sulphureomaculatus. Next base: position 159,578,726 of record CM032453.1, read on the forward strand.
TTTCAATAGGCCGCTGTTTTGTAAACTTTTATAAAACAGTTTGTAAAGGACTTTTAACATGCGAACGTGCGAAGCCTCGGTAAGGAACAATTCTAAAAAAAAAACAGATCATGAAGCAAATTAACGTTTTTAGTGCACCAAGTGTGTGGTACCGCCACACACTTAGTGCATAATTGATATGCGACCTTACTAGATTTTCTGCAATTCTTATTTATGATACTCCCAGTGCTTAAAGATATTCCTTAATGCTTTAGATACATTATTTAATTCATTAAGAAATAGTACCTTTTAAACAATTGGGTAGTGCTACCATAGGCGTTATGGCGATTCTGAAACATGCAGCAAATGAGTAATAACTACATTAACAATATACTCTATGGGCTGAAAGGTCCCAAGACCTTCCGAGAGATGGCAGCACATTCTAGCACTTAAAGAGTGTTAAGTTTTAGGAACGTATAGAAAAGTACAAAATATCATATCCTACATTGACCAAGACACTGAAATTAAAACCAGAATAGAGGTGCAAGAAAAGCATTTTTAAAATTCCGGCAAGGTTCTGCAATAGAAACTTATCCCTCGGTTTAAGTGTACATTTCCTGGAATGCTACGTGTGGTCTAATTTTTGTATGGAGTCGAGACATGGAAGTTGAAGCAATACACTACTAAGAAGCTAGAAGCATTTGAAATATGACTCTTATCAAAAAATATTAAAAATCCCGTGGACAGACAGGATCACTAATGAGAAAGTTCTATGAAGGATAGGCCAAGACAGAAAACTCTTGACAATAATAAGAGTACAAAAAACATTCTATTTAGATCATGTACTCAGAAAAAACAAAATATTCACTATTGCAAACTATTATGTAGGGAAGAGTTGACGGTAGAAAGAGTGTCTGAAGAAAGAAAAAGTCTTGGCTGAGAAATATTACGAGAATGGACCGGCATAAATGTAGGGGAGTTGTTTCATGTTGCAAGGTACAGAGAAACATTTAGAGAAGTGGTCGCCAATCTTGTATTAGGAGAAGGCATGAGAAGAAACTTAGAAATAAACATGAGGTGAACATTGTAATACTTATTTCGTGTAGAAAGTTGTTTTAGTTTCTGTTTAGGCCGTACTAGTTCCCGACAGAATACTTATTAAAGTTTTGATCATATGTTGCATCAATTAGGACAAAAATATAGATCCTGGATCTATTTACAATGTGTCGTTAATGTTTCCTTTTTATTGTTCACCTCTTCCCCTCAATAGGGAATTAACTCTTTTTCTATATTGTGTAGATATCGGTGAAGATGTCGTAATATCCGTTAGCGTTATCCAAGTACCAAAACATTCGTTTTGTAGGTGCCACTGTAGCGTGTGGTCTACCAAAAAATTTGAAATCTACCCTGCTATAATATTGCTATACAATAATAATTGACAAGACAAACAATTTGTTATTAATAATAATTTTATTATGAATATATGTACAACTAATATCTATAAACAGAGGTAATATCCTTTAAAAAGCTGACAAATTGGTCGTCTTCATTCTTCCTTAATATGTGATTGAAGATGGTTTAATGGTACTCCCCTCATTTTCTTTAAGATGTAAATCTTGGCATCTTCAATACCTTGTGTATGAGCTTTTGTGAGCGGATCAACATAGTTTTGCTGGTGATTAACGATTTAATGGTCAAAGCCTTGCCTGCCAAAATTCCTATACGATGGCCACTCGTCTGAATAAACAACAGATTGAAATTGAGCCTCTCTCTCTATAACTGGCATTAACGTGTTGTCATGTCTCCTTTCCACAATAAAATATTGTAATTATCCTTTTGTTTTCAAACCAAAAACCCTCGGACTATCTACCATGGTTCCGTTTGTTTTGCACCGGTGCATCGCTATCTTCAGATCCAGGTTGTTGATCACCTTGTAAGAGCCTTCCCCCTTATATTTTCGGCGACCCGCGAATCACGCTTTTTCAATATGTATAAGATCGTCGTTGCTAGCGATCAATTGTCCTCTGCGTTTGACTGACACACTTCACGGCACATGTTATACTAATCACTTACGGTATGTGACGACCTTCCAGTCAGTTTTTCAGATGTAATCAGAATGTCATGCAAGAACATAAACACCAATTCCAAAATATGAGATAAGCCTAAATTACAATGTAGCTTGCGTTCAAATCCGTATAATGCAAGAATTCATTTCCGCTTCTAAACGATTTTATTGTTTGGTAGCCTTTTCTAGGACAACGTAAGACTGGACGAAATGCTCCTCCACGATCGCGGTTCCTTTTTCTTTGCATTTCCGCACCACACCTATCACAGATGTTATTTTCGTCATTCTGCATAAGTAGATTTTGCGTTTGCAAAAAAGTCACGGCTGCGTCTTCGTTAAAAGTGATATTAATATAAAAGCATGGCTTCTTTTGAAATATACGTATCAGAAACTCTCACTGTCATTAATAATGAAACTTATCCTGTTATTTTATTGCTTTGCTTAGAAATGTAATTATTGCAGGTAGATCTTATTCAACAATTAAGATGTGCAAGCAGACCTCACACTACAGTGACACCCTTTTGTATTTCACGATACCTTTTAAGAATAAGTTCTTTAGTGACTAATTAATTGTTCTTAAAATTTTAAACTTCCAACATAGTATGCGACTTCACGACCTTTTGTAAACAAAAAAAGATAAAATTCTTTTACTTTTATGACAAATTACAGTCAGAAACTTATGATTTTTAAGTATATTGATATTGTGGCAATCTGGGTTATTATCAAAATCCAACTGAATGCTTTTAACGTGATATAGGAACGCCATTTATCATTATTTTTCCTTAATTGGCATTAAAACACTATATTGAACGATTCTTATAACGCTCTAATTTTTTTGCTACAAAAGGGGAGTTCCGTAATATATCGGTGAGGAAAAAGAAGTTTTTTTTTTATGGGTCTAGCACACGTGCTACAGAGAAGTCCCTAAAGCGCTCCAGGAGCGGCATGTGTGCGGAAAAAGATATTCGTTGTTCTTGAATCGCTGTAAATTGTATTGAATCGGTGAGGAAAAAGAAAGTGTAATTGTTATATTTTTTAAAGTTAAATAAATTGCATAAACTACACTCATACTAACCGTTTATCACTTCCTGTCTTTTCTTCTCATTTGGATTAAGTTTCTTTAATTCCTCCTCGGTAACGAGTTCCTGCCAGTTCAAGGGATCCGTTTCGCCGTCCATGTCACTATCCGAATCGGACTGTGTCCGAACGGTGGCTGTATGGACGTCCATACTGTTAGATGGACTTTCTGACAGTCTGCCACTAAATAAAAAAAAGAAGATGTTAAATTGCTCTAGAAATGATCCGCTCCGAGTAGAAAAATGGTTGACTTTGAAAAGGCATTTCTTAGCTAAATGAACACCTATTTCAACGGGGTTTAAAAATTTTAAGGGGTAGTTTTACTGTTACTACATAGAGTGAAAAGATCCGAGAGATGGCAGCACAAACAAAAAACCCATCGTCATTTTAGGTACAATATCTCAGCTTCTATTCATCCGATTGTCATGAATATTAGAGACAAAATGTCAGTGAAAGATGCATCTTTCCACCGTATATATCCAATAGATGGTGCAACCAGTTATTGGCTAATTTTAAAAAGTTCTGTTTGCTTTGAGACACACCACATTTACATATATATATATATATATATATATATATATATATATATATATATATATATATATATATATATATATACAGTAGAACCCCGATTAACCGAGTCGCGATTATCCTAGCTCCGGATTAACCGAGCCAATCTAAGAACCTCATTATTCGAAGTACGCGCGTCTATGCTGCGTATTAACCGAGCTTCTAAAATATATATGTACATATTTCCATTTAAAATCTTTGGGGCCTTCGGGGAATCCCCCTGGCCCGTGTGAGGGGTTCCCCTATTTATGTTTTTGGACTCTTTCAGCATGTAAATTTGTGTGAATGCAGTGCGTTATAGCGTGTACTACGGAGGAGTACGAGTATACTCACATAATTTATTTGGTTGGAGTTCTGGTAGTTAAGTGTAATTAATACGAACTGCTTTGTTTGAATTTTTGTTTGTCGTATTATAATGGAGCAAAACAAGCGTAAAGCAGAAGAGACAATTAAAGTTGTTGCACGAAATTATGGAGTAGGTGAGGCAAAGTTGGAGATTCGAAAAGAAACCGCACAAAAATAGAAGAGTGGTGTATAAAATCAAGCCTCCTCGTCCTCAGGAAGAAAATGAATGAAAACCGGCGACTATGAAGAGGTTAACGAAGCTTTATTCATGTGGTTTCACCAACAGAGATCAAAAGGTGTGCCTCTGTCAGGTCCAATTTTACAACAGAGAGCAATAATGATTAGTAGGCAATTCCCAGAGATAGATCAGTTTACCGCCAGTTCTGGATGGCTTGACCGCTGGAAAAAACGGAACGGTGTACGACAACTGACTGTATGTGGTGAAAAACTTTCTGCTGATGTGTCGTCCACTGAGAAGTTTAAGCAGAACATTAAAAAAGCAAATCGAAGATTGTGGATACACATGTGATCAAATTTACAACTGTGACGAAACTGGTCTGAATTATAAAATGCTGCCATCAAAAACATTGGCATCTCGACAGAAAAATCAGCTCCTGGGCACAAACGAAGTAAGGAAAGATTAACTATAATGGTATGTTCCAATGCATCTGGCAAGCACAAAATTCCACTGATGGTGATTGGCAAGTCTGCATGTTCAAGAGCTTTAAAAAACATCTCACCCAAAGCCCTACCAGTCTATTACAAAAGTCAGAAGAGCGCATGGATGGATGCGACCTTATTTACTAACTGGTTTGAAGAAGAGTTCGTGCCACCTGTGACTAAATTTTTGAACAGAAGCCGTCTTCCTATTAAAGCAATTTTGTTAATGGATAATGCCCTCTCTCACCCCCTGGAGAAGGACTTCATGTGGGCGAAATTGTAAATTTTTTTCCTCCAAATAAAACCAGCATACTGCAACCAATGGATCAAGGCATCCTCGAAAACATTAAAAAAAATTATAGGCATTTATATCTTGAACATCTGTTAGAATACACAGAAAAGGAGGATACTATCAATGGGATGAGAAAGGTTACACTGAAAAATGTTATTTACTGCGTAAGTCAAGCTTGGGATTCTGTGCGTACTACCACTATTCCAAAATCTTGGTCAAAAGTTATTGATTTTGAAGACTATAATAACAGAGAAGATGATACTCCATTAAATGAATTAGCTTTGAAATTGCGAAGGCATGGAGAAATGTCCTGTTCAAATTTTGACAGCGAGATAGAAGAAAAAGAAAAAAGTTTATTTGAATTAATGCAAAAATTAAAAGGTTGCGAAAATGTGACAAGAAAAGATGTTGTTAAATGGATTACAGCAGATGATTTAGAATAAAAAATGAGTATTGAAGAAATAACGGTTTCAGGAAACCGAAAATCAGATGACGATGACAATGACGAAGCGGCGGTGGATGAACAGTCTCCCACTAAGATCTCTCATCAAGAAGGTTTTGCTTCTTTGGAAAAAACTTTAAGGTATATCGAACAACAACCGAGGCAACCCCAGCGGATTTGCTTCTTCTTAATAGATGGAGAAATGCAATATGAAACAGAAGCGCATAGATACCTATTTCACTGTTTTATAATGTATGTGCCTATTTATATGTTAAAAAACGTTAATACATCGGTGTAAAGTATTGGTGTTTATTTTTTGAATGAAATAAAAAACAAATCTGGATTTTCCGAGTTTTCCATTATACGAGGAGGGTGCCCCCCCACGTTACCTCGGATAACCGGGTTCTTGACCAAAAACTGCTCATTGTGAAAAAACTATTCCACTCTGGTCATTGAATTGACACTTTTCTAATAGCTAACCAAAGAGTGATCACTTTAAAAAGAATCATGGCTTTTCTTTTGGTTTTTGAGTCATAAGTGTGAAAGATAAGTAACACAAATCCAACAGCGTTTCTGTCATGAATAAAAAGTCGATAAAAAAACATTTTACTAGATTCAAAAGTCAGATTCGGCTCTTATATTGAACTGTGAATATGGGTTTGTTGTATGAGGTTTTAAGTAATTTGGAATAACAAAAATACTTACTTGAGGCCAGCAGTGCCACCAGATATACTAGAATTAGATGAACTTCCAGAATCTGTATTCTTATTTAAAGCTTGTTGTCGGTCAAAGTCTGCATCACAGCTGCAAGAAAAATGTATAATTAATATACCATATTTTTATAAAAAAAAGTCCCTAGGTAACAACAAGTAGAATAAAAAAATACAATAAACCTTATATGAAGGGTATAGTTAAAAAACGGGAAAGTCACATTTTTAATTTTAATTTTTTGGCAACATTAATCTTGTTCTATTATCACCGATTAAGTATTTTCGATAAAAACAAGAATTACCTCAGAAAGTATGCTTTCATATACATCACACACGTGGATATCTAGAGTGACTCGGAACAGAACAAGAAATTTCCTGCCAGCTTGCCATTTATGAAAGTTGAGAGGTTGTTTGTGCTGCTAATTAATCAATAATAAAAGTATTTCGACGAAACAAACGAGTTCGTTGCGTTTTGCAGTTTTAACGATTTAGTGTCTTTCGAAAAATGAGTGAAAGTTATTTCAAACATCGCAGATTGAAAAAGTTTCTCACTAATGCGGGAAATGGACCAAAAGTTATTAGTGAGAGAATGTCCTAGACTTATAGTTTGGATCGAGCTCTAACTCGATTTAGGATGACGAGGTCAGGAAGCAAGAATTGAAGGATCTATCACACTTGTTGAGAAATTTCTGCTGTCAGAAAGCGAATTAAGATACCCAACCTTTCTTAACGAGGCTAGAGTATCAAAAATTATAGTTTTCAAGACTGTTTATTTATTTATTTATTAACGGGAAGACCCATTTTATACATACTTTCTACAGAAATTATGATAATATAACAACAATTATAACAATCCAACAACAACAACGCCAGTAAATATCCTCACAGAACTCGGTGGACTGTCAACAGTTCTTTTGTTAAAAGTTCCGTTTCACTGAGACCGAAAAGGTGGCCATAAGTCCCTAAAACGAATGTTCAATTGAGGAACTTTTCAGGCTCTAGGTATATGGGTTGGTACCTGTGCTATTCGAAACGACCGGTTATAATAATTAAGTGTGCACACGTGGCTCTTGACACCTATTGTTGTTAGAGCGTCGAGCAGGCCAGATTCTGAGCTTGTTCTGTTTGAGTTAGACAGGCAGATTTAATTGCGCTCAAATGTTTTGTATTTGACGTTAATTTAATTTCGTGAAATGGATTCTCCGAATAAAAGTGAGTACATTTAAACGATATAAATTAATTACAATAAAATTTGATTAACATTTAATTATTGTAACGTTTAAAATATCACTTTTTTAGAACTTTCAGTTTGAAACATCAAAATTAAAATATACGAGGCTGGTTTGAAAAGTCCGTGCAAAGTCCGAGAGATGGCACCACCGGCGCGTATCGAGGTCATGTTTAGTTAGTAGCATCTCTTGAATGAACGCACACCAAGTTTCAGCCATATTGGTCTATTTCTTTGTGTTTGGCATTCGTGTGAATCAAGGAAGTCGAGTGATTTTCAAGAAATTGGCGAAAAAGAATTTCGTGTGGTGATTAAACATTACTTTATGAAAGCAAAACGCCTCAGGAGACTAAAGAGAAGCTTGATAAACATTATGGTGACTCTGCACCTTCGATTAGAACAGTTTTATAAGTGGTTTCAAAATTTTCCGACTGGCCATATGGGCACAAGTGACGCTGAATTGTTCTGGACGGCCTGTGGAGGTTACGACTCCAGAAATCATTGATCAAATCCATGATATGGTGATGGATGACAGAAGAGTTAAGGTGCGTGAGATTGCTAGTGCTGTGGGCATCTCGACTGAACGGGTACATAATATTTTGCATAGAAACATTTGGACATGAGAAAGCTATCCGCAAGATGGGTGCCACGATTGCTCACGCTTGACCAAAAACGGAATCGTGTGAAGTGTTGCAAGGATGGTTTGCAGCTGTTCCAGAAGAATCCGGAGGACTTTAAGCGTCGTTTCGTCACTGTGGATGAAACATGGATACATTACTATACTCCTGAGACGAAACAACAATCTAAACAATGGGTTACCAAGGGGGAATCTGCACCAAAAAAGGCGAAGACCGTTCCTTCGGCCGAAAGGTTATGGCGACTGTCTTTTGGGATTCGCAAGGGATAATCCTCATCGACTATCTGAAAAGGGTAAAACTATTACAGGTGAATATTATTCATCGTTATTGGAGCGTTTGAAAACCGAGCTGCAAGAAAAACGCCCGCGATTGGCCCACAAGAAAGTCCTTTTCCATCACGACAACGCACCAGCACACACCTCAGCAGTTGTGGTCGCAAAATTAATGGAAATAGGATTCCAACTCGTTTCACACATCCCCCCTATTCTCCAGACTTAGCTCCCTCGGACTACTATTTGTTCCCCAATTTGAAGAAATGGCTGGCGGGACAAAGATTTTATTCAAACGAGGAGATGATTGCAGACACTAATGGTTATTTTGTAGACTTGGAAAAATCCTATTATTCGGAAGGGATCAACAAACTAGAACATCGTTGGACGAAGTGTATAAGCCTAAAAGGAGACTATGTCAAAAAATAAAAAAGGTTTACCCCAAACACATAAGCAGTTTTTATTTTTGCACGGACTTTTCAAACCAGCCTCGTACATAAGTTAAAAGTGCCACGACATCCCACTGTCAAACCAATTTTATCGTGTTTTCTAACTACTTTTTAATAATATAGAAGTAAAATCAGCTGCCCGCACTTGCACATTTTTTTAAAATAAATTTTATGTAAAAAAGTATGAATAACGTTATATCTATCTTTATAATACATAATACTCAATTCCGTGTTAATTTTCATTTAACACTAGTTAACTGAAACATTTTGTTTTTCACATTTTTAATATTAGATCCTTGTCAGCGACATCGAAAAGCCCTATAGTCGAAATTTCATGAAAATATGACAAAATTCATTTTTGTCCGCATATCGGATCCGCCATTTTGTTTTTCACATTTTTAATTTCAGATTATTCATCAGCAACTTCGAAGAGCCCTATAGTCGAAATTTCATGAAAATATGACAATTTTTATCAATTTTTGTCCGCCATATTGGAGCCGCCATTTTGTTATTTACATTTTTTATGTCAGACATTCTTAATCAGCGACCTCAAAAAACCAGATATGCAAATTTTCATATAATTCGAATAACACCTTCATATTTTGGCCGCCTTTTCGGGTTTTGGCCCCAATGTGCGGCGCCATTAGTGATTCGAATGATCGGCGAGAATAGGCCATAGTTACAACAATGGTACTTCGGGCCGAAGAGTAAGTGGCCCCTTGCTGTTCTTGGTGGAACACGGAAGTTTATCAAACTCAGACGATCGGAGCAGTCTATATGACCATTTACAAGTCGGAATAAGAAACAGATATCAGCAATTTTCCTACGCCTTAAAAGCGATTGCAGATGGAGTCTTCGCAGCAGGTCCCCATAGGCAGTGATGTTCCACTTAAATTTGTAAGGAACATATCTAGCATTCTTCTGTACCCTTTCGATACCTTCAATATGTATAGCATATGAAGGCGACCTTACACATGACAGATACTCTACAGAAGATCTTATCAAGGCCTTATACAAAGTATTCATGCTATCTACAGTCTGGAAATCCCTAGTATTCCTACAGACGAAGCCAAGGAGTTTTAAACATTTGTTAGCAATAAAGTCATAGTGAATATGAAAATCGAGCTTAGTGTCCAAATAAATACCTAAGTCACATAATGAAGAGACCTCTTCCAGAAGACAATTATTGATACTGTATTCATATAAAAGCGGAGTTTCCACCCGAAAGAACAGTATTAACTTGCATTTTTTAATATTAAGATTCATTTTGTTTCTTCTGCACCACTCACTCACCCTATCCAAGACTCCCTGTAGTATCACAGCATCATCAACAGAATGAATTACCATAAACGATTTCAAATTATCAGGTGCCTTGAAAATAGAATCACCTCACGGAGGTCATTAATAAATACATTAAACAGCAACGGGCCCAGCTGGCTACCCTATGGTATACTCGATGTAACAGATACCTCACTCGACACAAAGCCCTTTACTTTAACAAACCGTTTCCTATATCCATATTGTTCACGAAGATTTAGGAACGAAAAATTTCTCCATGATGGATTGATTACCAAGCTTTTTAGGTCAGACCCGAACTTGGGGAGAAAATAAATTTTCCGAGAATATTTAGCTACTTTCGAAAACAACAAGAGATATTTTAGATTTCAATTTCAATTCATTTAAATATTAGACGACAAAATTTTCTTATCCATTTTTTTGGTATTCCCAAAGCTGCACAGATTGACAGACAACGATTTTCAACCCTCCAATCCAACGTATCCATACTATTTAGATAGGAGAGACATCTAGGAATCGATATGGTTCTCCTCGACATAGTTCCAAAGAGTGTTTTAGGTCGTTATCTTGTAGAAAGACAAAACTGAAACCAATAATATTTAGCATAGATCGTAGGGCATGTTCTTGCAGGATTTTCAAGTATCCTTCCTTATTTATTGTCCCATCTATTTTCACCGAACTGCTGGCTTATTGCCGCCAAAACATTTCCATCTCATAATGTTACCACCTTGGTGTTTAATAATTAGTACGTTGCGCACATATATTATAGCCGATCTTAAAATTTGGAATTTCGATTCATCTGTCCAAAGAACTTTATTCCATTAGCGTAACATTCAGTTTCTAGGTATTTTAGCCTTTTGTAAAACTGTTTTGCTGTTATCTGATGTATATGCAGTTTGCTAGCAGTTATTCACCTTTTTGGACAGCAATCGCCTCTCAATAGTGGTAATCGAAACTGGATAATTATGATTTTATTTAAAACAGCGCTTGTTTGAGGAGCATTTAACCGTTAATTTTGCTCCGACATCACTGTAGTGAACTGATTTTTACGTTTGGCTTTAGACCGACCAGACCTTTCTCTGTCTTCATTTTTTCTGTTCCTTGTTCTCTGGTCTTTTGTAAAAGGTCTCGTGTACGCCTTTATTTGAAATGTCGAATTTTTTTTGCAATTTATCATTTTACAAACGAAGCCTTGGACCAGACAACCACACGAACACTTTGAAGAACAGTAAATCTAGAAATCGCAAATCTCGTCTTTGAATGTCTGAGTATAAACACTTGTGCAGTCGGAATGCAGTTGGAAATTGACAAAAATAAAAATCCTAAACAACGCGCCTAAAAACTTATGGTTATTACATCAGATAGCCGAGGTAATTAATAAAGATTTAATGTAGATTATTTGAATTTAGATTTCTACAGTACTGTACGAGTGCTATGAAAGCTTTAAGATAAAAATCTCGGCTAGGGTCGTGGCACATATTGTTTGTACTGTCCCATGGCACTGATAAGGATCCTCTTTATTCCTTCATTTCAGGGCAAGAAAGAATTGATTTAAATACATCCACCCTTCTCATGGCCCTTTCTAAAAATATGTTTTCTCTGTAATACGTTTATGACTCGAATAATCATTTTAATCGAAACATTTTTAAAGGTTATATTTACAGTCAGTCAAGTAAAAACGTTAGCATTTAGAGATATCCCACCTTTAAAGAGTAGGAATACATTTCTCTGTTTAAAAAGAAATCGAATATTCCGAAAATAGAATATACAGTCAGTCCAGTAAGAACGTGGCGCCTATAACTTGTAGTCGGTAAAAGAAATTTCATTTTTTTGTAGGTTATTGTTGGCACCCCTGCAAACATTGCTTTGTGGAAAAAGATTCATTTCTAACCTTATTTATAGTTAAATCGTACATTATCGAACATGAGTACTGCATATACTTTGCGGTTTGAGCCTGTATTCCTACGAATCATCCAGAAGGTCGAAAAATACGCCTACAGCGGCCGTTAACTATATGGGCAAGTCGAGGACATTCGTTAGCAAGTGGGTGAAACGATACTCTCAGTTAAAAAATTTTGATAATCTATTAGAACGTGGAAATTGTCGGATAATGACGAAAACATGATCTCTGGGCTAACGATTTGAAGTCGCGGAGTACAATCATGAAACCATTACTGAGTGAAAAACGACTCGCATAAGCAGAGGAAAACAGATCGAGACGAAGCAATGTAATTCTTTCCGATGAAGCTTCATTTTGGGGTTATATTATCACCCTCACAAGCCTGGTCAATTTCCACCAGCGCCCCGTCAAACACCCCGTAAAGATCCATGTTTTAGGATGTCTTTCAGAAAAAGGTTTTGGGAGACTTTTTATCTTTACCTACAATTTGGACGCTAAAAAAATGCTCTAGATTTACAGGAAGGTGTTATAGATTTACAGGAAGGTGTTAGTACTGACAGCCAAACGGTAATTTGTCGATCAAAATGAGGAGTGGATTCTTCAAGAGGATAACGACCGCAATATTGGAATAAAAGGTGTAGGAAAAAGAGAATTCGGTATCGTCAGACTAGATTGGTCATCCCAGCCGCCCGATGCAAACCCAATCGAGAACGTGTGATCATATATCAAGCAGAAGCTTCGTACTAAAAATGCGTACACAGTGAAGCAGCTGACACGGCAAGTTCGGGCAATTTGGAAATCTTTGTGCAAAAAATACGCGAAAAATCTCGTCGAAAGTATACTCCGAAGATGTTAGGCGATTATCGACGCTGATGGGAACTGTCGAATAACGAAAAAACTTTTAAATAAATACATGTTTTAATTATCAATACGCAATACGTTCTTACTTGACCGACTGTAAATTAAGGGCCTTTTCTGACGACAATAAACATGCCAGGATTCTTAACTTAGTTATTTCTAAGACACACTGTATACTTTAATAGATCATTCGTAAGTACAATAATAATTATTTCAAATAGGGCGTATTCCTCGTAGGTGTATAAAAGGTAACTCGTTCACATTGACAGACCTAGTAGTACGCAGAAAAACAAAACACCCTTTACATTCAATATAATGTAAGAACTAGGAACTCACCTTGTATTATGTGTATGGGAGGGGTCACTAATGTTCCTTCGCTGCTGTTTCCGGTTCTGTAATATAAAACAAGTATAAATAAAGGGCACACATGTCACCGCGATTTCTTAAATGATTTTTCAGTAAACACCGCCATATGACATAATTAGTACTGCTGTGTTTTATTTTAATTGGACGCGTATTTGTTCAGTTTAAAAGAAAAACGAACTGTTAAAACTGTATGTTAAAATTTTTAGTCACATCAATGTAATTTTGATTTTTATTTGAATACAAGTATTCCTTTAAGAGAGGATTCTGCTCCAGAAATTTTTTTGAGCATTTTTTTTTCGCATAAAATACTCCTTAAAATCTGTAGAATACAAGGTTACTTTTCTTTTTAGGAAATAACTCTAAGTTTACCTGCCGAGCCTTTTTCCAAGCAAGTAAAGGGTGTCCCAAAATTCACGCAAGAAGTAATTTTGATAGAAAACACAGGTTTTTAATTAAAAATTGTAATTTTTTTATGGATTCATAAAGTATACAGTATAGGGTTGTGTATGGAATAACATATCGGGTAAATGGTCTCTACGGCTTTGCTGGCACATACGCACTATTTTGTCGAAATTTTCCATGACTGTGCTGCATAAATGTGGCTGAATGTCGTTGATACAGCGCTTAATTTCCTCCTTCAAGTCGTAGGTGGTCGTGGGCTTGTTGGCATAAACCTTAGACTTTAAAAAATCCCAAAGAAAAAAGTCCAACGGCGTGAAATCGCCTGATCTGGGCGGCCAATTTTGATCACCAAAACGGGATATTACACCACCAGGAAATGACTCATGCAGTAATTGAATTGTTTCTTGGGCTGCGTGGCATGTGGCACCGTTTTGTTGAAACCACATGTCGTTCACATCCATATCTTGCAATTTAGGCACAAAAAACTGGATTATCGCATCGCGATAAAGATCAGCATTAACTGTTATTGCCTGGCCAACCGCATTTTCAAAGAAGATTGGTTCGATGATGCCTCCAGCAGAAAAAATCCGCACCAAACAGTGACACGTTTTGGATGCATTTGTTTCGCAACAGTCACGTGTGGATTGTCTGAACGCCAAATGCAACAATTTTGTCGATTTACGAAGCCATCAAGATGGAAATGAGCCTCATCGCTGAAAACGATTTTCTTCGAAAAATCAGTATCCACTTGTTCCATAATCCATTCAACGAACTCTCTTCGTTATTCGTGGTCAGTAGGCTTCAGTTCTCGAGTCAATTGAACTTTGTAAGCATGAAGATGCAAATCTTTCATGAGAATACGCTGTAGAGAGCTTCTCGAAATGTCCAATTCTTGACCACGGTGCCGAATTGATGTTCCTGGAGTCTCAGCAACACTCTCAAGAACTGCTTCAATGTTTTTGTGTCGAACGACTTGTTGAAGGACGGCCAGAGCGTTTAAGATCACTAATTGATCCAGTCTCCCTAAATTTTTCAATTAATCTCTTCACAATTGATGAGGTTAAATCACTATTCCGACCATATTTTGTACGAAAATTCCAAACTTTCATTACTTTTAAAATATTGCCCAACAATGAAAACACGTTGTTCTTTCGTGTAGCGCTCCATTTTTAATAACCCTGAACTGTCAGCTGTCACGCTGTGTTTTTTGTTTTGTTGGCAACATTTTGCCATACAAATGGCGCCAAATTCAAATCTTGCGTGAATTTTCGGATGCTCGAGCCTGCCTTAGGAAGCATTAAGCTGTAATAGTTTTAGGGCTACCCTTACCATTTCTTCAAGCAGCTGTTAAGTAAACACTCCATACAATGTTTAAGTGAATCATTCTATACATGAGTTTAACCATTATTTCGGCAGGAACGTTATGCTAAGCATTTCGCAATTTTTTGTATTAAAAACTTTTTTTCAAAACCATATTTTCGGAATTGGCGCGCACGAATACTCAAGAACTAATAAACGGATTGACTTGAAATTGATCAATTTTGAAAATATATAATTACCTTCGATATGAATATTCAATTATTCAAAAAAAGATTCTTTAAATAATTTTTATAGATCATTTGTATCAATTTTTTTAGGCAAAAAAATTCTTTTTTTCAATTGTAAAAAAATGCGATTTTTTAATTTTCTTAATTTTTGCGTCTATTCATAAAGAAACTGTGGGTATGTAGATTACAAATTAAATTGCCTTTTCAGATTGAACGAATTTTGCAATCTTGAGGTTGCACGCCAATCAGGCTGTACATACCGGAGGTGTTCCACGAGATTTGCTGTATTCTTTGTTTAAATAAACATTTTTTCAAAATTTTTGTTTTGTATTCTTTTAGAGTTGTTCTAAAATGCTAAAAAGTTTTACATTTATTGCGTTTAGCATTTCAAAAAAAATATATAAAAAAAAACATGTTTTTTTTTTGCGCTGAACCAGCATCCCCCTTAATTAAACAAATGGTTTATTATATTGAAATATTATTCCTATAGGTATTATTGTATTGTATTGTTTTTTCTAATTAAAATTGCTTCCACCACAGAAAATATAATTGCTAAAGAAAAACAGACAAGTGGAATAAAACGTCGCCGTAAAACGAAGGACTCGCAACCGCCGGCAAGCTACAATGTGCCCCGTCGAGTTTCTCAGAGGTAATGCGAAAGCAGTTTATTATATGTAACAATAATAAGGAAAAACATGCGCGGTATCTCTGAGAAACTCGACAAGGCACATTTTAACAAGTTGAAACCCATTGGCTTCGTTTTGAGGCAACTTATTTTTTTTTTATGGGTCTA